>VZTJ01003885.1:2103557-2170754 GCA_013397795.1 Orthonyx spaldingii | reverse complement strand
TTGCATATGCATATGCAGAGAAGTTTTTATTTGCATAAATATCACTTCCAAGTGCAGCACTCCAATGTGATTTTTCCTCCTTCTCATTAAGAGAAAACTATTTGCCAACTTTCCTGTGTGTAAATTAGCTGTCTCCTTATCTCTATGCCTCTTGCTGTTCTAACATCCCTTAAAATCCCACAGATAGTCTTTATCGGCAGAAACCTAGTACAGGATTCAGGAAGCTGCTAGCTTAACATTGGGGAAAGAGAGCACATGGAACTGGGAATAGCCTTCATATTCCTCTTTTTCATAATATACAAGAACTCAAGTGGAAATGGATAGGTATTAATGCCCAGTGCTTGATCTGATCATGTTTCATGTGCCACCATTGCTTAAGTGGACTGGGTTTTGGTCATTGAATCAGATCCATCTGTTTATCAAGTAATATATGAAATCATTAGGAGATCATTCCTAGTCAGACTTAATGGACTTCACTGGGGTAGTACACAAGTTACAGGACTGCAGCAGAAAGATGTATGAATAAAACAGCAAAAAAACCCCACCCACATCACTGGATGATTTTTCCTTCCTTCTGTGATCCTACCTGGAGTAATAGAAAATGGTGGTGTTGCAGCAAGAATTTTCTCCCTCTCTGAATCCGTGTGAGAGCATTTCACTGTTACAGCCAACTGAAATTTCAGGACACACTTCTGTTCACTGACTTGTAAGAGTAATACAGATTCCACTTCAATGGTTCTCTGTCTCAAAAAAAAAGTGTTTCTAAAAGGAGTCAACCTACCTTATCTGTAACACACCTTGCTAACTAATATTTTGAGCATTTGGTTCTACATGGCGTTGACGTAACACACAAAGTATATACAAATGCACAAGTGGGGTTTTTTCAGGGCTGTATTTTAGGATCTAGCTCTGGACTGTAGAGAAATGTAATTCAGTATCTGGTCCTCTCATAAATGCAAATTATGGTTTTGTAAAGTCAGCAGTCAATTTTTGATCAAGATAAATGGCACATATTCCTTACTAGTGAGAAACCACAAAGACACTTTTGGGGGACTTGTGAATGTTTTTTCCATATAGCCCAGAGGCTTAGGCTCAGATTCAAAACTACATGTCCAGGGTCCGTATGTACATTTAAGCTGATAGGTATCCATAATTTGGTATGGTACCCAATAGGAAAAAGGGTTTATACTACTGAGAAAGAGCCGATCTTGCATTTGGAAAAAAAGAAACCTAGAGATGCCCATCCAAAATGCAAGTTATGCTTATGGCATGATATTTTAGGGGTGATACAATGTTCCCGCGTTCTTCAAGACTGTTCCAATATACAGTTCTCCATCAGAATTGTTTGGGGTAGCCTTTCACTTGAGTTTAGGGAGCTGAAAACAAGTTGCAGTTTCACTTGAAAATAAAAACCATGGCAAAGTTCAAATTAAGCTTGGTAAAAATCCAGGGAGATTCTGCAGCTTCTCTGGGCTAGCAGCTTACCTCTGAGACTAAACTTACTTACAAAGGAAGACTAAAAATTAGCTGTAATTAGAAATTCCTGTCAGAGGAGGGGGGAGGAAAAGATCCTTGAAAGCCTTAACGTTATATTTTTCTTTACTGAATATTTCTGGACAAAGAAATGGGTTTTATTTGTCCACAGATATGCCTTTCTGCTGCAGTCTATATCAAGGAGAATTCAGCATGTGAAGTCCCACATGTACAATATGAAGCGCAAAAAAAAAAAAAGAAGCTAAATTTGTACTTTTCTGCAACAATTGCCACACAATTGTTTCCAAGTCATTAGCTATCAAGTATTCATTGGCTGATGATTTTGGTTTTAGCAGGTTTAGTTTGGGTAAGTTTTGCTAGTTTTTGGGGAGTTTTTACCTTCCAACCTTGTAAAAAACTAGAAAATTCTGTTTGGGACACAGTGACTCTGATGACAAGGCTGAAACGATGAGCTCTCTGCAATGAATGCCAGTAGTTTAGATACCCTACAACAGAAACTTAGATGAACTAACAAAGGTAGCATCCTTTGGTAAGTGTCTCACTCCTGATCTGGCAGTACAGTGCCTGCTTTCAGCAGTGCCATAAATCTCCACTCGTGTTCCCTTTTCCTATGCCTTGCAGCTCATTTCCTTCTAGCATAATGTAGCCTTTTCTGTTGAGAAAGTCTGTTCTGCTTTGGCAGGCTCACAACAAGCAGGAATGGTTTGGTGGAGGTTTAGCTTTTTTTGTGTTTGGAGCTTTTCATGTGCCAAATGTTTCCTTTTGAGTCCCTGTTTTCTGTTGTACTGTGGGGGGAGTTTCTACTAGTTGCCACACTTTTTTGTCATCTTGATAGCAGCATGATAAAATGAGAAGGCATTTGTCAGTACTGAAGTGCTCCAAATATAAAACATCCTAACAGTGTTGTTTTTTTCTGCTGGTCCTGAAAAACCCAGAAGTCTCCCAAAGAGTTCTTTAGCAGATGTTCCATGGCAAAGAGCAGGGAGCCAGCAACCCAACATTGACTGAGCATCTCAACACCCTAATTCCTTTTTAAATGCTTGTATCCCTCTCTATATAGTGAGAAAGCATAGAGAATATGCAAGCCTTATTGTCGCACAGAGGAAGGACATATATAGTGGTAAATACATTTATTCACATCAGCCTTCACAAAATCTCTTTATGCAGTATTAGTTTATTCTCCTAATGTTTTCTTCTGGCACTGGCCTTTGCAAGTCAGGGCTGAGAAGAAAGATTTGAAGAGTGATTTTTCTACAAATTTTCCCATCTTCAGGAACTTGTAGATTCTGTTTTTCTGATTGCAGGGTAATGTACAAACCAATCTAGTGTAAGGGTGAGCTGTTTAAATTCTTGCTCCTAGACATGGTTCATGATCTCTTTCAGGCAATAGAGGCAAATTCCACTGGATCTCAGAGCAAGAAATGGGGCGAGGACTATACTGGTGATGTTTAAGCCTGAGGAATTTCTGTATCCTAGAGTAATGGAATAACCCTCAGACCTGAATTGCTCTGATTCATTTAACACTTCCTTTAGAATAGTACCAAAACTTACAGAAAACTAAAAACCTTTTCCATCTGAAAATTAAGTTGAATTTTTTTTATCTGATCCTTAAATAATGGCGTAATCACACTTCAAATGTGGAACTAGAATATCAGTAGTGTAAAACATGCCATTCAAAATCAGTACAACTTTAGAAAGGTTACTCCTAACTCCAAGAAATAGGTCAGTGATCTGGATGAGTGGCAGTTTTTCTGCTGTGAAAAACAATAGCTCTTTCATCAGTTATATGAAGCTGCTTAATCTAGATCAGGCCAAACATCTTAATATAGTGTACCACAAAAAGTTGTATTTGAACAACATAAGGACCTTATTTACATCCACAAATACCAGGAGAAATCAAGTTAAGGAAGAATCTCATTCTCTTGAATGTACTGGGTCAGAGAGCTAAAATCCACAATGTTAATGTGATCTATGGCAATGAGTGTCACAAGGCTGCCCATCACAAAATTTCTAGTTCACCTGTAGCACTGGTCAATGCATAGGCACATTAATTATTGTACATTAACTCTGGGTTAGAAAATCACGCAGGGATGAGCAGTCTCTTATAGAGATGCATCCAGACAGTGGAGAACAAAAGTTGAGGTCTGAATATTGAAACGCCTTCTCTGTAACACAGGGAGTTTTGTGAAAAGGCCATTGCACTTTGGTGCATGTGCATGACATTATAAGCTACAGGTCTGACAAGAAAAAACATCTTTTCTTGACTACTCTCCCAGTTCCTCAGTGTCTTCCATCTTTTTGCTGTTAAATTGTGCAACCATCCTGAGAGAAGGAGAAAAAACTATTAGCAGGTGCCATATATGATAGATTTTTAATAGTATTGTGCTGTGAGATTGCTCCCAGGCAGGCCCCACAAGGAAGGCTGATGAATCCAGAAGTGTTTTTTGCCTCCCTGCCCACCTTTGCCTTGGAAAGGATCAGTATGTGCTTCTCCATAAACCTGAAGATAGTGACTGCCAAGGAATGAGGACTTTCAGCTTTAAAGTGTGTGCTTTTATATAATAAAAATTCATCCTTTTGTACAAAACACTCAAGGGATCATTTTTTCTTAGGGAGTTGCAAGAAAAGGACTGACAAGAATGAAAATGTGGGGTTGAGTTCCTTGTCTAGATTATTTCAAAATTCTTTAGCAGCTCTCCTGAGAGCTTAATAGGACAGGATTTACTTGCTTGTTTTAAGGGAGGTCACCTCAGACTATACTTCATTTAGATTTCCCCATGGCTTATTTTTTTCTCAGCCCAGGTTTTGTCCTGATAGCAGACTTATTCTTTGGTATCTGGGGTGTCAAGCCTTGTTTTGTCACTAATTTAAAACAACACAGACAGTTCTGATGTCCTGAAAGGGATAAGAAACCGTATCAGAAATGTCATTCTAAGTCTCCATAAATAAAAGTTTCTTTTTTCTGATACTTTTAAATGCAGTCTGAAAACTTGAAAAGCCAAATACATTTTGGAAACGTACATAATCAACTCTTTTTATAAGTGTCTTGAAAATAGTAATAGCCTTAGTTAGTACAAAAGAGCAGAGAGTATCCAAGCTTGTTAATCTTCCAAACACTGTACTTTTGACTCAAGTAAATTTAAAAATAGCTGAATCAGTATTTTAAAGAATAAAGGAAAGAAGTGTTTGATTCTGGTGGTGTCCTTATATGCCTAGCCTTCAGCTTGAAAGGGATTTCCATGTGTGTGATAGAATTAAAATATTTGCAATTTAAAAAAAAAGCTGACAAATTACTTTTTATGTACTCCTGCTCGTAGATCTTGTTACAATAAAGCCATTTCTTATGGTAAACTCTGCCAGACACCAGTAGGACACAATGTGTCCATGTTTTTTGGTTGTGGACACGGCCAGTTCCCTAGCAACACAGTAAGATTTAAGCAGACTATTACAAAAGGTGCCCAATCCTGTACATATTACGGGTGCGTACAGAAGGATTAGCTCTCCTTCACATGCTTGTGCACCTGACTGAAAATTAAAGACCCTTTTCTTAACTGGTCTCAAGTCCCTCAAATCCTACTGAAAGGCAACAAGAGCGGAGGACTTCATTGCCTCATAGGATCAGGCTTCAAATTAAATTAAAGCAGCTCGGTACAAAACACATTAATCCTTTATTGCCCACATACCTGAGCAAGGCTGGCAGTCGCACCACAGTGAAGTGGCTGAGAATGAACCTTACTGTGTTCAGGTTGTACAGCAGAGAGCAATGCCAAGAAGTGTAGTCTGTTCTCATTAATTGAAGTTGCAGGGGGCCAGTCCCATTCACTCATTTTACCACAAATCTAAAAATGAACACACTTGTCGTTGACCAAACGTGGTCAGGGGACAGGAGCAGCATCCTGGCTGCTTTTTGCAGCAGGTAGGGATCATCCTCTATAATTCAGACAGGGAAAGTGGCACACACAGGCCAAAAGGAACAAATTCACTTCTAGCCATCAACTCACAGAACCTCCCTGAAGACAGGTCTATGAATACACCATCTATCGAAATCGCTGTGTTTCCCTTTAAGGCCTTCCGAAATAGTCTGAGGAATTCTTGGCTGAGATTTAGCTGCTCAGAAGCACCAGAACTGAAAAACCCCAAACCAAGGAGAAAACTTCTGTAAAGTGACATTTATAAAGAACATGTTTCAAACATAAGTCTGTTACATTAGGAAACTAGGAAAGAAGAAAAACAAGACAGATCTCCCATCTCTTGCAAAACTAGAATAGAAAGTGTGTACTATAACCAGGGTCTTGTACATTGCGATGGCAGTGGTGTTCAAGTCTGTGTTAACTTGTATTCTGCAGGATTAGCTAATTTAATTCCATGTTTCTGTGTACTCAAACCATTCTGTAAATAAGTTTTTCTGTTCAGGGGCAGGAGCGAAATTTTTTTCATGAATTTTTTTATACAGCTGGTCAACGGCTTAGATAAACCTAATATACAAAGACATAAGTGAGCAACATGAAGTCTCATAATTCTGAAGATACTTAATTTCAAAAACTAGTTGTGATGTTTGCAAATACAGGATCCATACATGCAAAAGAATATTATATAGTAATACTGCTAACTCTTGAGATCATATTACAATAGGTCCTTAAATTCCCAGATCATAGACATTTAAGAACTGCAAGAAAAGCTGCCATTTCTTTTAGAAATCCAGGAGTTTCTAGTTCTCCTCAGTAAAATTGTCTAAACATGTTCGTTAAAAATAAATTAAATATTTAAAAATAAAGTCAAGATACAAGTCAGCACTGTTTTCTAAATACATGAGGACAGCAACACAGCACCATAAGTGGTATCTGTCAAAGTGTATACTGAGCTGATAGGTGTTTGTAAATCTCATTTAAACTTAGGTTGAGCTAGTTACCAAAGTGCACTTCGAGTTAAGTGCAAGCTTTAAGTCAAGTATCATTGTGCAATAGTTGTACACACCCCAGGAAGCATAAATACCATTTTTTTGCTTTTGAATTCCACCTCAGTTCATTGACTATAGCCTACTTTTGTATTCTTTAATAAAACAGAGATATAGCCTCTTAAAGATGTAAATGAGAGACATAGATGCTAAGCAGTAAACTAACTACACAGAATATGCTAACAGAGATTTACAGCCAGAAGAATGTAAACTTGAGAGATTGAATGATTTCCAGTCAAAGAGGTGTGAAACCTGCAACAACCACAAACTTTGCTGAGAAGTTCATGTCTTGTTTACATCTGCATCCAAAATCAGGTTGTGTAAGGTCCTAGGCAATGGCAGTAGACCTTACAGGAGATTCTAAATCAATCTTTCTTCTCAATAACATAACCCGAGCTATAACACAACAGTTGATGTATTTGGATGATTTGTTACTGCCATTTTTCATATAGCTTTGTTTTAGATCCGTGTTGCCTGGAACTTCAATTCAGTAAGGCACTCTGAACATTTTAGCCTTTTACTATTCAGGATAATATTGAGCAATAAGCTTTACCTTAAAAGTTTAGCATACTGAAGTTCCCGTTATACCCCTTCAGAAATCAAGGATTAAGCAATGCCTAGTTTAGAGATGCTCTTAATGGATCCCAAGTTTGCAGAAGCTGTGTAAGTACAGTCCAAAATCCATCAACTGGCCTGAGTCTGATGACACTTTTGCAGGGCTCATCTTTGTGGGATCAGAGAAGAAGGCATAAAACCCAGTAATCTGAGAGAAAATCAGAGGCAAGAGTGGGAATTAGGTTTTGCTTTATTTGCAAATGAGCAATTAAGTTCAAGCCGTGTCTTTTCTCTAGACCTGCTCATTCCTGTAATGCTGCCCCATAAGTCCCAACACTGTTCCTTGGCTGGTGCAGAGCACATACGGGTTTTTGGTAGCCATAGCTGAGGGTTTCAAGGACATCAATACATGCAAAAAAAGTTTTTAATTCACAAGAAGGAACATTTTTCACAGCAAAAAGCTGCAGAGATGCTGTGCGAGGTAAGCAGGGAGTGTGAAGCAGTGTGGGGGTCAGAGGGATGGTGCCAACTTCCAGGCTGGTTTCTTCTGCTAGAGCCTAGACTTGTCTAACAAAAAAATCCTTCTGTGTGCTGTGTAACTCTCAAAATTGCATACTGATGTTTTATTTAATCTGATTCGGGCAATGACACATCCGTGAGGACTGACAGCTTTCAGGAATGGACAGCAAGAGGCTTTCCCACTGAGCAGCAGTTGCTGATGAATTTTCCAAACTGAATAATCTGTTCACCATGATCAATCACAATGAGCAAAAAGAATAGAGTTAGGGGGAGAAAAAATGAAAAAGCCCAGCAATTTCCATTAAACAAATTATGCTTGAAAGATGGTGCAGGGATCTTAACCATTGGCATTAGTAGGGCTGAAGAGTGGGCTGCCAGAAAGCTGTATCTGTCATACTGTCTTTGTCTGACTCACAGCACTCCCCGACACAGCTGAACTCTTTGGTTGTTTTTAAAGCTGAGTTGGTGCACTTTCCAGCAGCATTTTGTAACTACTTTTCTTCTTGGTAAATAGTGAAAATCATTGCAGGTGTAGAGGGCAGTGTGAGAGTGTTCCCAGAGGTGCAACTATCACTTGTGGGATTTCTCTGCCAAGGGACAGATATTAAATCAGCTGAATGGGCTGGCACTTGCCCCTTAAGCCATTACAGAAGGACCGATCTCCACTATCAGTTGCTTTCCTTAAAGTCAGAATTTATCTGTTAGTAATCGGTCACAGAGTATCCTAGAGAAGACTCCCACGTCCTCCAGCATGCTTGCAGGGCAGAGCTTTACACACTGCCCATTTCTGCAGGAGCGCATTTAACGACACATTTCTGCCATTTGCCGGTAAAATTCCAAGTCAGGATATTGAGATTCAGAGAGCAGAGAAACCAGATGTTGGACAGATAACAAAGGACAGATAATAGTGCAGCACAACATAAAGCTGCACTGTTTATGGAGAGCAGTTGGTGTGCAGTGCTGCACTCTCTTAGCAGGGCAATCCAGGCATTCTAGAAACATCACAGGGATTTCCTCCACATCCCTCTCACAGCATCAAGGTAGGCTTGGTATTCAGCTTCTCTTTGGAAATTAGTCGGAGGGTTGAGCCTTCTCTCCTTTGCGTCAAGGATCACAGTAGCTCCTTTATGTGCTGAAGTCCCACAGTCAAGCGGGAAGTTTGAGCCTCTGTTCCCCATAGACCCATGCACTGCTGCCAGTGGGGATGCAGTGGGAACCACCAAAAAAGACTGCTCTTCAGCTCTCTGTGGGCTTCCCTCATCCTCACCTGGCAGCACTGCCCTGCAATAAACCCTGCTCAATGTCCCTGATGTCAGGGAATAAGGCAGAAGAGGAAGGTGCAATATGAAGCTCAGCAAAAGTAGCTGGTTGTAATCCTATCCTGGACACAACTGTACTGCTGCATAGGCTGCTTTGAGTGCAATAGCATGTGGGAGCTCTCTTTGAGAATATCCCACTAAAAACGTCACCTAGTCCCTAGGAGAAGGCTTTTCCTGATATTCCTGCCTTATCGTTGCAGCATACAGGGAAGGGCACGGGAGGCTGAGATTTGCTCTTTGTGGTAATGAAATGCAGCCCACATATCCCAACACTGGCAACAGAAGAGGAGGACAAGTCAGAAGTTAAGGAAGTAGAGAAGTCAGACCAAGTACAAGAGTCAGAACAGAGGAGCAGGAAATAAAGCAGTGGACTGTGTGCCTGAAAAGAGCAGACAGAGCCTGCAGCCTGTGAAAGGATTAGCAGAATAAAAGGAGTTTCATTTTAGAACAACAACAAAATCCTATCATACAGGCTTTAACTTCTCCTTTGAAATAAACACACTGTAACAGTGTTACTCAAATAAAACTGAATAAAACCATGTACTAGCAGACATCTCTCATCTTTATTATTTCACATGCTCCTAAGAGGCCTGATCCCCAGCACCACCTGGCAATTTATCTGCCTTAGTGCAGGTCTGTCCTATGTGTGCATCATCTAAATGTTTGGTCTCCAGCAGGTTGGGATTAGCACTGACTAACAGAGACAACTAGGTTTCCTTCTCAATTAGACCCTGCAATTTTGGACAAAAGGATTTGTAAATTCATCTATCATATCTAGTGTATGCCCACATACATACTCAGGAGAGCATGATGCTTGCAAGCCAGAGAACTGGATCAGAGGTTCCAGTTCTGGTTTTGGTTAATGGAACATTTGCATTTGACTCAAGTACTATATAATGAGAATATCCCCACATCATACGTCTTGTAGTGAGGTCTTTATGGTACAGATGTGCCCTTCCTACAAGTAGTCAGCACATGCCAATGGAACCTCCTTTGAATAGTGTTGAAGCAGCAGATTATTTTGACTATCATGTTACCAAAACAGAGGCTTAAAAGCTTTCTTGAAGTTTCTCTGGGTTACCTTGCTCCTGTAGAAGAAAAGTAATTGACAAATTATCACTAATTTTACAAAAATGTAGAAATTTTAAACCACCATGTTTTTGTGGGTATAAGCTGTTGGGTACTTCAGCAGAGGTTGGGCTACTAATAGTCTGAGCATGATCAGTCTCCTGTGGCAAGCAGCAGGCTTCAGCTGAATAGCAAAGCACCGCAGTCCCATAAATGCATCTTGCAGGATTTGAGTACTGCTTTCCTTTAAGGCTGCCTTCCACTACTGATGGAAAGTGATTCCAAACAAACCATCATTAAGCAGTTTATATCTTAAGCCAGAGCCAAATGTGCACCTCACTACTTTTAAAGAACTCTTCAAATGGCCCCAGATATATTAAAGGTCCTGCAAAGACAGGTTAGCACAAATTTGCCTTGATTGCTCTTCTCTAGATTGTGATTTTTTTCATCTAATTGCAGTACAGCTGCCTAACACACTTCCAAAATCACCACAATTCAGCTGGCACATACAAGTTGTATCCACTTGCTAGTTCTGTTCATCAGTGGTCTTTGCAATTTAATCAGCCTTATATTTTCATAAAATAACAGTTGAGAAGACAGTGGTAATTCTCTCTCTGGGGAAGGATACATGCAGCCATTCTGCAGACTGGTTGATTACTGGGGAGAACAGCAAACCAAAATTTTGGCACCCACAGTAACATTCCCTAAAACTCAGGGTAAGAATGATATTCCATCCTTGCCGCAGCTCTTCAAGTTTGCCAGAAAACAAACACTTCCAGCCTGTTTCCCACCGGATGGGCAGGTCTGCCTTTTCCCTGCCCTTTGTGCAGCCAGGCAGGACACAGCTGTGCCTTGCTGAGCAGGTATTGATTTTTAATATATAGAAATTTAAATTATTTACAGATCACTGTATGCAGTAGTATCACCTTATGCAGTAGCAAAATCTAATGCTCATCACTGAAACAGGCTGTTGCACACCCTGTAAGGCTGCATCAGGTGTTACTAGTGAAGCTATGCCTGAAATACTTACTTTCCTTAACTCAATTTTCTGTTCTATCCACACCTTCATAGTTAGAAAACTTTGGTTCTTCAAGTCCTCATGAACTACACCTGTATATTAGTGCTCAGAAGGCAAGTATCTTCTTTATACATCTGTCAGAAGGTAAGGAAAACACTTTCGTCAGTATTTGAAGGGGCCCGATTTTTAAAATATTTAAAGTTGGGTGTAGTATAATCAGATTCTAAATTCTTAACCTAGTAAAATCCAGTTGGAATGCTGGAACAGCAGTTTATAATGGCCAGTCATGTTCTTGCTTGCTAGGAATTTTAACAAATATTTGAACTGAAGTCAGGTTTTAAGATCGTTTAATTTTGTTACATACTAAGCCCTGTAGACATTAAATTATCACTGTTGTAGCCATTTTTGAGGGGGATTTTTTTGCAAGTATATTAGCAGAGCAGCCATAATTCATTTTCCACTGATACAGAAGTTACATTTTTTTACTTGCATATGAAGTTAAATGGCTATTATTGTAATGCCAGGCTTCACAGATCCTTTTATTCTTCATCCATTCTTCATTAAGAGTTTTTGAATGCTATTTAAAAGCAAAAAAATCCAGGAAATTGCATGAAATACCTTAACTGCCACATAGCCTAAATTCGTATTTGACTAGACGTTAAGAAAATGCACTTGAAATGTTTGCTAGTTTTAATTCTTTTGAGTCCCTACAGCCTAGTAATTTATTAGACCTGTTTTCTTGATTCAGAATTCCATTTACTCCTTGTATTTTAATGGGGGGGGGACACACTTATAATCTCTTGCATTGGATGCTACACTTGTTTTAATAAGTTGGAGAACAGCAGGGCAAAGCCTGAGCAGCACCTTGTGCCTGGCCACGTTGTTGGGAGCCACAGCACATCTGTGGTGAACAGCAGCCACCTCTCCCGGCACTGCTGGCACGTGGCTAAGCCAGAGCTTGAACTCAGCCAGGGCAGAGAGCAGCAAGTGTATTTACTGTGAATCAATAGTCATTGGGACTGTCTGTGCTGCCACAAGATTTCCAGTTAGCACCAAAATTATGAGCTGTAGATTTTACTTCTTGATGGGTTTTGTAGCTGTGTCATGCCCTGAGTTCACAAACAGACAGTGATGTCCTCAGCTGGAAGTGTTTAACTTCTGGGAGACAATAAACTGGCAATTAGCTGCAGCAGAAGCTGCTTCATTTAGCAGTTTTCTGCTAAATAAATACATAAATAAATATCCATGATGAGTTACATCATCACCATTATTGATATAATCCACCTCATATTTAATTTGAATTTAAACAGTTTGCAAAGCACAATTCCTTTTGATTAAGCTTTTTTGTTGTTGTTGCCAAACAGGATTCTCAATTCTTTACAGTATTTTCTACTGAAAAAAGATGTATTTATTTATAATTCCCAGGCAGGATGCAAAGCTTCAGCATTTGTTTGTAGAGAACTGTTTGAAGCAGTGACACAGACTGTCATCCTGTTGGCCTGAGCCATGTCTACCTAAATGTGGAAGCCCTGAGAGGATGGGAGAACTTTTTGATTATTATTCTATTCTCAGTGAAAACTGCCTGTGTCTGTTGTTGAGGATACAATATACCAATATATCAAGAGAGATCTGTACCTGAAATCAGATTGATCTCAAACATTTAATTTAAAAGAAAATAAATCCCATTTTCTACAGCTTCTGCACATTGACACTGAGAAAAGGGTGCCAGACTTGCCCTTCCTAGTCGATATACTCAGACACATACTCAGACCATCTGTCACAACTGTAGCAATGAAACACTCACTATACTGGTGGGAATATAATCTTTGATGACGCTGACTACTGTGATTGACTACTGTATTACTAATTCCTCTTCTGATTCCATAAACATGGGATGTACCTCCACAACAATGCTGAAGGAAGCAGGACACCCAGTCAACACAGGAATTCCCTCTGCCTGCCTTTGAACATCACACCTCCCCACCTCATTACCTGCAATGTTCACTGAGTGCTGCGTGACCCATCTTGAGTGTGGAGTGCCATCTCCTGAGGACAACAAACAGCACTCGATGAAAGCGGGAGTCTGGCAGGATTTATATTCATGAACCATGCACAGTTTTTTAGGAATGTTGCCTGCTATAATCCTTCACTGAACAACTAGTCACTAACTGCTTTACCTGACTGTGGCAAAAAAAAAGGGCACAGAATTTCTTCATTGTTAATACTTCACTTTGTAGAGGAAAGAGCTGCTTAGACAAATTATTGACACGTTCAGAATTTCATATGTACAACAGATCTTTAAAGAAATGTGCATGCAATAAAAAGGCATGAGTGATATTTTTCTTTGCTAGCCACACAGGAAATTGCTTGGTTTTATCCAAGCAAGACCAAATATGGTCTCTACATATAAGAAGTCCATTCCTACAGAACTGATGGATACTTTCAGTAGGCTGCAAGATCCATTATTTTTATAATCTATATGGATTGTGTGCTGCAGATAAATAAAAGGTCCCTTAAGGATTTTGCATACTAAGTGAATACGCCAAGTATTACCAAGTTCCTTTATTTTCTCGCAAGCACAGTGATAGTGTTTTCCTTCAAAGTGCAGTTCTTAAAGTGTTTTTGTGAGAATTCAGATTTGTTTAAGAGATGACTTTCAGTTCTCATAGTTATATTAAAAAACATCAAAGCCTCATATCTGACCCTAAATGCACTCTCATAGTTCAAAAGCCAGAGGCAAACTGAAAACATTGGATTTTTCAATAAGCCCCATGTCCTAATTTTCATGTGATTACCACAGTTCCCAAATGGTTTAGCTCTACATGAGGTGCTGACCTCGGAGCAAAACTATATACTGACTGGTCTGGAAAACCCATTCCAGGGCCAGGTCACAAAAGATCATAAACATAATTAGATAAACAACTGGAGATTTGAAAGGATGGGGCGTTTTGGCATTCTCTTCACAGAAAACCAGATTCGGGACCCACTTCCACTAGGTCAGAGATGGCGCATGGCTGATAAGAGGCTGGACCCACTTCACACCCAGATGTTGCAACAGCTGGTTTGGGTTCACCTGACCCAGGACCCAGCAGGTGTGACTTCTTGAGCTGAGGACAGGCTGGGCTCCTCGTCTGCAGCTCTGTCTGAGCTAGAAACAGCCAGAACTTCCTTTGTTTAAGGAGAATACTTTCTGGGTGCAACTATCTGAAGGAGCAGGAAAAGGATAAACTTCTGGATGGTTCTTTCATACAAACATTCTATTACTTTTTCTAGCAACACTGACGGATGTGTTACTTGACTGGAGAGATAAAAAGACAACAGACATTTCTTCCTTTTGTTTTTTTTTATTCCCCCCCCCCTTTCCTATTTTTCTAGGATGTGGAAACTGCTCTCAACATTGTCCAAAAAAAAAAATAATCATGATACTGGATAAGATCTCAGAAGTGATATATATATTTCAGGACATTTTACTTGCCTTCTGTGTTTTGTAATCTTCTAAAATGACTCATAAGGGTTAGTAACATAATTTTTAAACAAAAGCTAGGTTGTCATGGTATTGTTATACCAGCTATTCCGTATTATTGTGAAAAGGAGAAAAAAAGGCAACAAACACCAAGAAACAAGAGATAACAAAATACAATGCTATGTATGGGAAAGAGTGCATATTGTATTTTCTCATCCCAGAGCTGCTCACCAAATTCTCTCCAGTTCCTGTTGACCAAGACCTCCTGAAAACTGCTTCTCATCAGGCAGTTTCTGACATCTTTTCTGGAGCATTTCAGTATCTCCACCATATCTATTTTTAAACATGTCCTATGCCAAGTGAAATAAAGGTACTTTTTGGGCACATTTACCACATTCATGGCAGGTTTCCATAAGAACATTTTGTTGTCAGAAGGGGTGTAGCACTTCCACTCCTACTGATACAGCTTTTGCATAAGTGGTGAGTGCAAAGTAATAGGAAATCCGTAACGAATTTGGAAGATAATTTTGCCTCATTCTTTATTCATTTATGAAGGATATTACATTTTTTTAAATATGACTAGCTACTTACTTTACCAAAAAAATACTGTAAATGTTTGTATGAAGGAACCATCCCGAAGGCTGTCTGGTCCTTGTCCTGCTCCTTCAGATAGTTGCACCCACAAAGTATTCTCCTTAAACAAAGTAAGTTCTGGCTGTTTCCAGCTCGGACAGAGTTGCAGACGAGGAGGACTGCTTTGGCAGTCTTACCAGAACAGGAGGCCATCAGCCATGGACACTTCCTCCCTGCAGCCATTTGGATTTGAGAAGGAGCCCTGCTGCCAATGCCCCTCCCTGCCCATCACCCAGGTTACCAGGGATGAGCCATGTCCCTTCCTGGAGGCAGAAACACGAAGCACAGAGAGATTCAGAGCTTTGACAGTGCCAAGTGCAAGCATTTAAAAAACACATCA
The DNA here is from genome assembly GCA_013397795.1 of Orthonyx spaldingii. Taxonomy (NCBI): domain Eukaryota; kingdom Metazoa; phylum Chordata; class Aves; order Passeriformes; family Orthonychidae; genus Orthonyx; species Orthonyx spaldingii. The sequence goes on along the minus strand of VZTJ01003885.1, from coordinate 2,155,391 downwards.
TCGACTAGTTGTTTAGACTGCACTGTGGCACTGCTGTGCCAGATCACTGCTGCCACCTTCTCTCTACAGTTACACCCTCAGCAGGACTCTGCTCTCTCTTCCCTGGGTTCATCACAACATGGCCAAGATCACACTGCTTCCCATGGTGCTGCTGATGCTGATCTCTCCACTTCCCCACCCTCCCCACCCCATGGCAGGTCTGTCCATCACACCGCAGCAGTTGAGTGGGTACAGAAAGCCAGGTGTGCCATCAGCTCAGCCCCTTGCCAGCACAACGCCACAGCAGGGCTCAGGGAAGCACCCTACCAGCACCATGCAGCACAGGTCTGCTGACTCATATTCCACTTGCCATTGACCAGGACCTCCAGGTCCCTTCCTGGAGGTGCTCTTCAGCCTCTCATTCCCCAGTCCATCCACACAGCCAGGGGTGCCCCATCCCAGGTGCAGAATCCTGCATTTGCCCCTATTAAACTTCACATGGTTGGGGATTGTCCATCTCTTTTGTCTGGGTCTCTCTGCAGGGCGTCTCTGCTCTCAAGGGAGTCAACAGCTCCTCCTAATTCAGTGTCATCAGCAAATTTCCTCAGTATTTTTTTGAGAGCTGGGTCCAAGTCGTTAATGAAGATACTGAGGAGCACAGGGCTGAGGATGGAGCCCTGGAGAACCCCACTAGTGACAGGTTACAAGCCTAATGTCACCCCATTCACTACAACTCTTTGTGCCCAACCTGTGAGCTAGTTGCTCACCCATCATGTAACATACCCTGGCCCCACATGAAAAAAGAGCTCCTGTGGCATCCAGCACTCCTTTTCTATATCCAGCACTGCGTCAACTCACATCATCTCAAATGTCTCATATTGTCCAGTATTTTAATGATGCCGCATTATAACTTTAAAATTTATGGCTGATGACTAAGCAGGACAGGTATAACAGAAATGTTAATGGATTTCTAGTATTTCAGACTTTGAGATGATTTTTCAAGCACAATCTTAAATCCCTCCTTGGCAAGCACACCTTTTGGGCCCATCATTGTAGACAATGCTACTCTTTTCTTTTTTGACCTCCTAACCTCCCTGGAAATCGGTCTTAACTTGTTCAAATTCCTCTTAGGTGTAGATGAAAAATGTTCATTACAAAGTCACTTCTAACTCCTTTCAATAAAAGAGCTTGGACATGACAGGTGAGAGCAGACAGTTGTGCAAGCTGAGCAAGTTCATGCCAGAAAACTCATGGATCCTCAGCTGAGACTTACTGTGCTTCAGCAGAGCTGAGCACACACTTACCATACTTGATTGTTGATAAATGGCAACACTTTTGCCACGGCGTAATCAGAAAAAGTGCAGTCATGTAAATCTGAAAAGGGGGATGCGGCTTTTTTGGTTGAGTGGGGGCTAGGGGATTGTTGGCCTTTTTTTGAATAAATAAAAGCAAAAGATTTACTTTCTTTTACCTCACTGCTAACCTATTGTCCTTTCCAGGTAATATCATTGGCTCTGGGATCTTTATTTCACCAAAAGGAGTTTTGGAGCACGCTGGCTCAGTGGGACTCGCTCTCATTATTTGGGTGCTTGGTGGCGGTGTGGCTGCCCTTGGCTCACTATGTTATGCTGAACTGGGAGTCACCATCCCCAGGTCGGGAGGGGATTATTCCTATGTCACAGAGATTTTTGGTGGGCTAGCCGGGTAAGTACCCTTTCTCTATAACTAATTTGAAAACACATTTGTATTGTGTTTGGTGTGGGAAAGCCATCTGACTTGGAAGAGACAACAACTGTCAATAAAAATGCTTTAGCAAAATCAATCTTTCTGTTCTCTGTTAGAAAGACCAAATTGCCCCTACACAGACATCCCAGTGCTGCTTTCCAAGGGAAGGTGATGGGTGCTTTCACTTCCCTCACTGACTCAATAAAGTCCAGAACAGAAAAGAGCGATTCTGTGTCCATGTGATATTCCTGTGTGTGCCAGTCATGACTTATCAGTGCCTGTATTGAAGAGCTTTACCCATCAGGGAGGCCAGGCTGGAGCTACTTACCAGAAATAAAGCCAAGCTGCTTCACTTACTGCAGCTGTACAGAATAACCAAGTGTTGTAAATACGGGGGGTAGGGGAATGCTAACTCAGGGAATGATTTCTCTTTGAAAATACTACTAATGGAGTAGTGTGGCTAAGGGAGGAAAGGACAAGTGGAGGAAGTTATCTTTTTTATTTGAGTAAACACTTTTTCATATATTCAACACAACCAATTAAGCTGTCAGCCTGTACTCACAGGCTACTAGAAAAGTACCAAAATGATCTGACCAGCTCTCTCATTGTGAGAGGCCATACCACATGCTGATGGTTAAGAAAAATAAGCACCAGTACAGAAAACTAGAGAAAGAGTAAGGAAAAAAAAAGAAACAAACCAGAGTATTCCTTCTCATGTGAGACGGAAAACGAGCTCATAACAGTTGAGCTGGCTGCTGAGCAAGGACAAATCAGAACAGGCATAACATGGGCAGTCTCACCCTGTCCCACAGGCTGTCCTCTCATGCCTGTCTCAGCTCAGTGCCAAACAGGCACTGGGCACAGCCAGCATTACAGAAATGCTGGGTCACAAGGTACACTTCTGATGCTTGTCAGACTTAAGCCATTGCCTTATGCTGGTTCATGAAGTCTCTGTTTCTTCCGTTGATGGAATGTCTCCTCTGACTGCTGTCTCGCTTTGCATAGAAAATTACACTGACATCACAGAACAGATTGAGGTAACAACAACATTGGCTTGGTTAATCACATCTCAGCTCCACTGAGGTTTGTTCTCTCACGGGGGCAGGAGCTGCACAGCAAAGCTCCAGCTTCCCCAGGGCACTGCAGCAGGCAGGCAGCAGCTTCTCCATTGCCTGCTCAGAGGAAGAGTGTCTGCAAGCAGGGACCAGGGAAATGAGAGCATAGAACCCCACAGTCACAAGTCCCATTGATGCCAAGATGATTTTTGCTTTTTTCTTTCCTATACCTTTTACACAGTTCTGTGTATCCACAAGTATTAGCATGCATAATTCTTTAAGTCTGACAATTCAGCATAGTTCCAAGATCCTGTAGAGCCAGGAGACCAAACATTCTACTATCTTGAGGAGCCAAGGTTCCCTAGTAGATCATGTTCTGTAAACAAGAAGTTAGCTCCTCCAAGCCCCTTATTGGGGCCCCTTGTAAGATATGCTAATGTGTAAGGTCTGTAAATTATATACTGATTTACGGTGGGGTGGGCATCACGATGCGTTCCACCTTGGCCAAGTGATGCATCGAATTGGATCCTATTAAAATACCGAGGTAAACGACCGCTAACCCTTCAACCGTGTCTAGTTTTCATTTCCTAAGACCAGGAAAAAGGCATCACCATCCCTGGAACATCACTGTGAAGGAGGCCAGAAACATCAGAGTTTCTGATGTTTCAAAACTAAAACCAAAAGAATTGTGCTTTCTAGGGTTAAAAAATGAAACTACTTAGAAATTAAGTACAACTAAATCCGGCTTTAAATTGTTCCTCAGCTCACTCTGCCACATTCTGAGAACTTGCCTGGTCCCTGCAAGCACCAAGCTATGCACCTGCTGTGACAAACCACACACCAGTTGATTGATCACTGCCCAGCATGTACCTGGGCACAGTCTCACTTCCCAAGGCAGGAAGTTCTCCTTGGGCAGCAAGTTCTTGCTTGGTGTCCAGGCTTGTAACGCACAAGCAATACCAAAAGAGCACAAGCTGTCACCTGAAGGGTGGCAGTGCCCCCATTCTTACTGTGTAGAGACTTTAGCTTTTCTCACAAGAAAATAGTCCCACTAGTATGACAAAGGGTTGCATTAGGCAAAAGCCTTCAGGTAGGTTTTGGTGTCAGAAGGAGGGATTCATATGTTCCAGTAAGGCAAGCTGGGATTGTGCCCTGCTGCACTTGGCTGAGCCACCACCTAAAGCCTGCAGTTTTGGGAAACTCTGACAAGCACCTTCAGCTTCTCACTTGGGAAGTGCCCATTCACTACTGGCAGTTGCACATAGGGTCTGAGCATAAAGAGGCCTCCCTTGAGATAAAAACCACCGCTTCTCTCTTTTGATTTAATCCTTCTACAGCAAAGTACATCAAACTCAGCACACAAAGCTTTAGTGCATCTGCCTTTTCCAGTGACCAGTCTGTATGGTTTGGTCTATTCACACAAAGATGTTTGTCATAAGAGCACATGCTGTACCAACCCAGAGCACAGCATCTCCACTTCTGTTGTCTTGTCCCTGTCTCCCAAAATCCTCCCATTTATTATGTTTTCCTGCACAGATATAAGGCACAAAGAAATACTATTTGATTGTAACAGCCATTGGAGTACTACATGCCCCTACTTGCCAGAGTAACACATGGTACCACTTACTCTGGCCTATTTCTAAAATGAGGGGATGGGCTCTAATCAAACATTATCTCATGCATATACACACTGATGGGAGAGTGTGCCATTAACTTCAATGAACTTTGGATCAGGCTCAACAACCAAACACAGCTAGAATACAGGCAGGGAGGTTATTTTACCAGCTCTTTCACCACCAGCGCGTGCAGGAGCTCAGATTTCTCATGCAAACTCCGATATTCGGGAAAAAAACCCCAACCAAATAACCAAAACCCTCAAACCAACTAAGTAGCTACATCTTCCTTTTTCTTTGCGTTCAGCTATTTCAAGCCTGTTATAAAGATCTGATCACTTCTTAGTCAGCAACAAGAGAAGATTTAACTTCTCATATTCTTATAATCACAGTTACTGAGTAACTGTGGAGGCTGTAGGGTGGAGTTCTGTCTCCCAACATTCTCAGTGTCCTAGCTCAGCCCTCAAGGCAGACAGTCTGCCACTTTCCATCTGGAAAACAAAGTAATTCCAGGTATGCCATGCTGTCATCTCCCTGCCTCAAGCAAACACCATCTCTCCACAAGCCATTTCACTCAGGAACAGCCATTCCCAGACAGCTGGGCCTCTGGGTCCTCATCCTGCCCCTGCAGCTGCTGGCTCTGTGAGAACAAGGCACATGCCAGCATTGCACCCCGGCTCCCACAGCTGGTTGTTTAGGGATGTGAATGTGATCTGAGTGACCAGCGTGGAGATCTTTTTCTCAGAAACAGGTTTTGATTAAAACTTAACTGTAGAAACAAGATAAAAGTGGGCCTACACCTTAGGCAAGCTTCCTTCTTGATTTACTGCCATCTGTCTTTTGATCTTCACATTTGACAGCGCAACTTTGTGCCCCTCTGCTAAAATTATGCATTTGCTTTAATTTGTGTTATCAATTCTGCATTTCAATTCCATGAATGTCAAAAACAATCTATTCTGTTTAAACCATATTCTACCCAATACCAACTATACCACACTTCATATTGCAACATAGAGACAAGGGCCAATTTTGCCTGAAAAAGTGTTTTCAGAGTCATTCTATCCACTGAATGTTTTATACAATTCTCAACCTGCATAATTTGTATGGGTGAAGATAAACATGACAGGGAAGGACTGGTAGCCTCTGCAAAAGCCCTGACAGTTGACAGCCATACAAAACAACTGAACCTCAGTCAGCACCATCAGTCTCCTAATCATATTCAGGAAATTGTTATTGCAGTCTTTAGGTCCTATTTACTCTTCACCGTGGACCAGCTGAGTTAACTCAGCAAGCAGGATCTGCAGAGATGCCCCAAGCTGGATACATCATCAACAACACTAAACAGCACAAAGCAATCACTGGAGATTGCTCTGAACCATAATGAAAATGTTAGGAATTGGGGGGAAAAAAAGTCACGCAACAAAATAAAGAGAAATTAAAAACCTGCTGAGTTTATTATAAAAAACTACAGTGCCAGTTGGGAAGGTACCCAGCTTTTGCATCAGTCTGGTTTGCCAAATTAATTCAGGTACCTAATAATTGCCCCATACTTCTCAGAAACAAGAAGGCAAAGTGAAGGAGGGGACTGAGAGACATTTACCACCTCAGGTGAGGAGCACCCAGCAAGCAGTACTCCCTCCAGGTTAATGGCACAGAGAGGGGCTCCCTCAGCTGTGCCAGATTTACAGGGCTGGAAGCAGACCACACACTGGGTGGGTGCAGCCCCTTAAAGAACAACTCATGTAATATAGAAACTATACTGTCTTATTTGGAAATATCCTTTCAAATCCTCATTTGTGTCAGGCATTCCTGTACATTGCATTTGAGCATGTATGTAAATGAATGTCCGTGTGTGTATCTGTGTAGCAAGAAAAGCCTCACTTTCTTGCAATGACTGCTTCTCACTATAGAAATAATACTACTTCAAATATTTTTAAAGACTAACCAGATCCACTGCTGCCTTTTTAACTTTTTTTTTTTTCCTTTGCACAGAATGAGAAACCAAACTATCTCACACTTTATATTTGCATGGATACCTTGTTGGGTGCAATCACCTTAAGCCACAGCTGGAGGCAGCCAGCCAGCCCAGTGGATCCCAGCTGTGTGATCCATCACAAAATACTGCAGCACTAATCTGCCCTAGCCCAGGCCAGAGAGCCAACATCTGCAGTAACAAGAAAACCCCCCACTGACCAGCAGGGAACTGGTAGCAGCCCCAAGAGCACAGCTGCTGCCTATGGCTGAAGGCCCTGCCAAAACCCTCTAGAGGTGCCTTCAATGTGGGACTACTGTCTGCCGTGGTAACATGTCAGCCCAGGAGCAACAGAGCTCCTTTCATGTAGACACACAGTTACATCAAAGCATGCCACTTTCGTCATAATCCTCACTCTTCCACACGTCCCTAAACTATGCTTTTCAATGTTTCATTTAAAATCCAGATTGTGCTAAGAACGTGGGAAAAGGGATGAGGAGAGTCATGCTTAAGTGACTGTTATGTGTGACTAGGACGTAGGTGCTCAACCCTGATGCGTCGTGCACAGCTGAGCATGTGTTATGTCCTCCAGCACAGCACCAGCACTGCTTTCTTGTGCTTTTCCTTGTCTTTCCAGGTTTCTGCTGCTGTGGAGTGCAGTGCTTATCATGTACCCAACTAGTCTGGCTGTCATTGCACTGACCTTCTCAAACTATGTCCTGCAGCCCGTCTTCCCTAACTGTATCCCCCCCTATAATGCCTCTAGGATCCTCTCCATGGTGTGTTTACGTGAGTATTTGCTTCTTGCACACACACAAATCTTGCCCTGGTTTTACAAGGGACCACTTGAGGGGCTGCTCCAGCCAGGCTGGTGTCAGGGCCACAACTCCAAAGGCCAGTGGGAGATCCCAGGAGAGGCACTGTTACTGGTGTGGGATATTCTGTCCCTTTTCACTTACCTGCAGCAAGTGCAGTGGCATGGAGTGAGGCAAAAAGGCACCCAAATCTCTGTGGGCCCAGGGAAAGTGGCGGCAGGTGAGCATGTGAGATAGGACAGTGCTATGTGCCTGGCAGAGCCATGGGCACCTGGCACAGGTGACCCACCACCCTTTGAGCCCTTCCCCTTCCTAGTCTTCTTTCACATTCACAAACGTGAGTGTGCAGGAAGGCTGTGTGCAGCCAGCTCTGCATGAATTACTTATGGAGCCAGCAAAAGCAAACCTGAGCTCCAGGACTGAAGACGTTCTCTGTTTGTGTGAGGAGGCAATGATCCCTGCACGCTGAGCACTACTCAGGCACAGTTATTGGAGCTGGGGAGAGCCCCAGTTGACAGCACCCAAGAGGTGAAGGCTGATGGCTGCCAGGGATGCCCCTGCAGCTGGGAGTCTCCTTGGGAAAGGCAATGCTCCTCTTCACCCTCGTTCCTGGCCACTCTAGAGCTCGCTGCAGGAACATGCTTGTGTTTTTCAATATTTTGACTGTATGTTCTTAAATAAGCATAATTTCATTTCACTGAATTCAGTCTTTTGCTCTTCAGTCCTCCTGACCTGGGTGAACAGCTCCAGTGTGCGATGGGCAACGCGCATTCAGGATGTATTTACAGCAGGAAAACTCTTAGCCCTGACACTTATCATTGTTGTGGGCTTCATACAGATCTTTAAAGGTACACTTTGAGACAGCTCTAACATTGGTATGGTACTGTTGATAGACTTGATTTTTCCCACTTACTGCACTGTTTCCTCCTTACTGACCTGAAGGTTTGGTGGGTTTTGCCAAGCTGTGGAGTTGCATACTGACACAGCTGTGGAAAGTATGACATAAGGCAGAAATCAGCTGTATCCTCTTTAAAAAGTGCCTTTCCAGGTCACCTTGTAGGATTTGATAGAATAAAGGAGAACAACTCATGATGTTTCGGAATAGTTACTTAAAATTTTGTATCTGTTGTGCATTCCTTGAATTTGAAGTGTTCTGAATATAAAATGAATAAGCAATGCTTTGCCTAGGGCAGGAAGATATCTGCTTCATTTCAGGCTCTAGTCCAATTTCCTACAAAAAGTCACTTAAAAGATTAAACGTAAGTGAAAACTGTCTCACTGATTCACCAGTTATTGGAAAGCAGAAAGCACAAAAGACTTATTTTTATCATGTATATAATGAATCATATAAAAGATGAAGAAATATAACATTTACAGAGAGTGGAAAACTTGTTTTCTCAGTGGTAATAGTCCTACAGTCTTGACAAATCTTTCCGCCCCATAGACATTTTATTTTCAAATATTTCTACTAAGCAACACCATACTCTTGTAAAAGAAAATTGCATTAAGAGCAGGTAGGAATTGACGCTGCCAAGAATCTACCCTCAGACAGTGCAGGTTGACAAAGGGTCTCATGAGTTGCTGCGGCACAGATGGTGGTGAAGGGTGCCTGTACAGCGCGACCTGCCTCACCAGGACACTGTCCTGCAGTAAGCACTCTAATTCCTATGTCAGCCCGTGGTGACATGAAGAGCATGAAGTCTCAGTTCCAATAAAGAATAAAGTATAAAAAGCAAAAGCTTACCTCTTCTAAAGTGTGTGAGGTAGGTAGGTAGGCATGGCTTAATATCTTGATTGCACTCTCTATGCAGGAAACTACAAAGAGTTGACACCAAGCAACGCATTCAATTTTTGGATGACTCCATCCGTGGGGCATTTAGCATTAGCTTTTCTTCAAGGGTCCTTTGCATTCAGTGGCTGGAACTTCTTGAACTATGTAACAGAAGAGCTGGTTGATCCCTGCAGGCAAGTATCCATTTCCATGACACTCTTCTTGAAGTGCTGAGACATTGGAGCTCTCTGGTAGTACTACTCATTTCATAAGATGGTGCAATGTCGTTCCATGTCTGTGGGACTGGTCTTTCTAAAGAAGAGAGATTTTTATTTAGAATAGATAGCAGGCAATTACAGAAACACTGAAATTAAAAAAATATTGCACAAGGTATTAACTGAATCAAAGCAGCCTATAGACAAGGCAGTATCTTAATGTGACTATTCAATCATATTCAATCTTCCATAGCAGAAAATTAACCAGAGATGAGATACTGCACAAGTATCTACAGGGAGAATCTTCTTTGCCATAAAAAAGTTGAATTATCCTGGAAGTTGCTTTGCTTTTTCACTCAAAGGTCTCCCACAGACACCTGAAAGAGAAGATTAGTTGTGCAGTGAAAGTGGCGCTCTGTGCCCCAGCACAGCTGTGGGCACCAGCCTGCCAAGGCAACTTACATTGGGTCACTGCTGATCCTGGGTACAGAAAGGGGCTTGGAAATGATTTATCACAAGCACACTGAGAAGGCTGGAGGGAAAAGGAATTTCAGTTCAGCAAAGCTCAAATGTTTCAACATTTCTGAATTAATAAAGTGGAATGACAGATGTCAAGAGCAGCTCTTGGAGCATTAGTTATTTCTGGGCATCTAATGCACACAGCAATTAAACAAGGAGAAATTTAAGCTATTACAGCTTGGGTGGAAATGACTTAAAGCTAGAGCCTTATGAGCATCTCTGCACACCAGTAAGTGGCAAAGTGCATGTCCAGAGGTCTCAGCAGGAATAAAGAAAGTGTGGTAACATGCTTCCATAATAAACAACATTTTAATGGAGCACCACAATTTCAAAGCTGAATAATAAAAAAATTATTACTTAAATAAAGTAAATATGGTCTTAGTTGAGAAACAAAGAGAGAACGGAGTGAATGGCCTTTTTTCAAATTATTTTTGCAGCCTTAGAGGAGAAATTAAAGTATAAAAAAAAATTGGATAACCAAAACTGCTTCCCACTTTTACTAAACCTGTTCAAATTCACAAAGGTTAAACATGCTTTCTAAAACCTTTTTTCCAAATCTGACACACAGAGAAAAATGCATTGTGTTAGATACAGAACAGTTCAGGTGTCCAGCTCTAAGAAGGTCTCTGGATTGGAGATCAAGTACATCTGTACTACTGTAAGTTGCCACGGTATTGTATGACCAGACCAGGTTTATGGTACAAAACAGGCCAAGGCAGAAGCTGAACAACAGGATCCCCTTCCTTTTCAGAGCAGGCGAAAATAAAGCAAAGCAAGGCATTTTATTCCACCACGGTGCCTGTACATAGGGCTTTGGGGAAACGGGTGTTTCATTTTTCAGTAACAGTGTGTCCCAATCCCAATCAAGAGCCCAAAGGAGTTCATGGTATCTTTGTCCCAGGAAGCTCCCTGCAGACACAGAATTTCATAGCACTTTTAGCCTTCTCTAACATGCAGTGGGTCTGAGAGCTGATGGAAACACTGCTTTCTTCCCTCTAGAGAAACAGCCAATGAGCCCACGCAGCTGGGTGACCATCCGCAGGCCATACACAGTTGTTGCCGTCTCGCTGTGCATGATTGCAATTTCTTATCTACCCTCCTAATTCTTTTATTAGGAACCTACCTCGTGCTATATTCATATCCATCCCATTGGTGACATTTGTGTATACGTTCACCAACATTGCATATTTCACTGCCATGTCACCCCAAGAGCTCTTGTCCTCCAACGCTGTGGCGGTAGTAAGTAAACCATTCCCTGGATGTCTAAAATACACTTTGATTTTGGTACTGTGCTTTGCAGTGTATTTCAGTTTCTCTGCCTTCTGTTGCTTTAGACATTTGGTGAAAAGTTACTGGGCTATTTTTCCTGGGTTATGCCAGTCTCAGTGGCCCTATCTACATTTGGAGGAATAAATGGATACCTTTTTACCTCATCAAGGTTAGATGGAGTACAATTTTATGAACATTATCTAATTTGGGGAGGGGCTGTTTTAATTGCATTTGCTAAAGAAATGCTAACTAGACATTTTGGATGTTGTAGAGCATGAGGTTTTCTTGGGTGTGTTGGGTGCAATCAGTTATGAATTATTCTGTTTCAAATCAGCGAATGTAATATAGAGTCATGAAATTTCTTGCAAGTTAGTCCTCATGGGTTATTGAAAGTGTTTGCAGATGTAGAATAATTCACAGTAAGAGCCAAACACATCTTTAGCATGGAACCAAAGTAATTTTATATCAATAAAGCTCCAGTAGCTCCCAGCTAAACTGTGCTTTGCTCAAAGAGGAGTTTTAGGGCCTGGTGCTGTACTCAGTTACAGGCATTTTCATGCCCATACTGGAAAATCACCTTTCAAGCAAGATGTTTTGCATGGATACTGCTGATATTTGAGCCAGAATCTGTAAAGTCTGTAAGATTGTAATCAATAAAGTCTGTTTATAGTAACTGACCTGTCTGAATTTAATGTAGAAGTTAAAAAATTTTTTTTGAGCAAACAGCCCAAGTACCTTGGGAAAGTTATTTATCCCAGAACTTTCATGGGTATGATGAGATGCAACAAACTGGAGTGCATCTGTAACAGGTTATACACTAAAAGTGAGATGTTAAGGCATGTTAAACCTTATCTGAAACCCTTTTGACACTGTAAATACCCACACAACCTTCAGAGTATTCATCCCTTACTGGGTAAAGAGATAACACTGGCCAGGAGACAGTCCTCGGAGCTATTTCAGCATCTCAGAGCAGCTCTTTTCCCAGTTGACATTAGCTGTTAAAGGCCTTGTATATTGAAGGGTTTAGTTTAAATACCTTTCCCCAGGGGACACTACTTGTCTCTACTTGTGTCTGCAGTTGCAGGCACAGCTCCCTTCCATGAGAAGGAAGGGAGACCAAAGCAGGTGGTTGAGATAAGAGGTGTTATATGACTAGGGACTGGAGAGGCTGTTGCATATCCAGTGGATTTATCATTACTCTTTTTATTTCCAGGTTATGTTTCTCTGGTGCTCGAGAAGGCCATTTGCCAAGTTTGCTTGCCATGATCCACGTCAAGCAGTGCACACCCATTCCTGCCCTTCTCGTCTGTGTAAGTGTTACTATCCCTGCTCTGTCACCGTGTACTCTGCTTTTAGAAACACTAAATCACAGAGAGAAGAGCTGGAAAAACCCTTAAGAGGTGGTTTTACCCCAGAAGAGAAGCAGTGGGTCAGTCTGAAGTGCGGCTGGTAGGTGCCAGCTGAGCAGATCCTACTGCCCCAGAGAGAAGCACCCTTCAGCCTCAGAAATAATTTCTCCTTCTCCTAATCCCCCTGACACCTCAAGGGTTTCCCTCATAACCTGAGCTGCAGTGTAAGCTCATTAACTCTTGTTCTGCAGCAAGAGATAGGGACTGGCTTTTGAAACAGAGATACTTCATTTAAGAAAAGACAAGCTCCTTAGACCAATTTTGCCTGCTTCCCACAAGCATTTGGAAATCTCCATGGTCACTGCCAATCCCAGTCAGGCAAGGTTGCTTTAGGTCCTGCCAGCAAAGCCAGAGATATGGTGGGTCCCAGGGAAAGGACAAAATGCTCCTAAAATTACTTTCAACAACCAAGACATCTTGTGAGGTGTAATCAGGCAGTTCTTTGAGGGCCATGGGTATTTCTTTCCACAGGCCAAAAAATTAAGAAGGGACAATGATTGCAGTGGCCCTGAGTAACTCATCTGCTGAATGGCACATCAGGCAGACAAGAGGTCACCTGCAAAGATCAGACACCAATGGGTCAGCAGTTAGGAGTGTTGAGGGCTGATCCAGTTGCTGGTGTGCTCCTATGGGGAAAAGATTCCCCTCACTTTGTAGACAGTGTAAATTTCCACAATACTAATGACTTAGGGAAGTTATTATTTGAAACAAAGAGCTTCATATGCTTTTACCAACAGTGAAACTAGAATGTGTGATGGGTTTTGCAGTGGCATAGAAGATGATAAAGAAGAAAATGATTCGCACTGCTGCTGTCCATGGCTGCAGGGCCCAAGCGAAAGAATTCCCCAAAGTGCATTTGCTTGAAATCTTGGCTGCATCAATGGCTGCTAACTGCAGATTTGCCACTGATTTCAAAACCACGAGGGTTTGACCCTAGATGCACTAGAAAGATGCATGTTTACATTTCTCCTGGCTCTAGCAGCAATTCTGGCACAATACACCCATACAAAATTTCACCAAATAAGCCTCCTGCTCATTCCCCTTTTATGACAAAATATGCATCTTGCTGAGGTTTTACAGCATTCCTGGGGCTTAGTGCCCCCTCACAAACATCTTGCATATTGCCCATTGAAGGTTTGGGGTAAACTGCCCTGGGCAGCCATCATGGGATCCTGTATTCCAGTAAGGCCCATGAGGCAGAACTCCTTTGTCCTTAAAAATACATCAGCTGAAACAACACACGGATTTCAGAGGCTACTTCTCTGTGGAACAGCCCCAGCAAGAGCAAGCTGCCTGTCGAGCTGACTGATCCATGCCACACCATCCTCCTTGAATCACAGTGCAATTACAGAACAAGCGTAGCATATCAATTCGTCATTTGAAAGTGCTTTAATGCAGCTCAGTGCACATCAAACGCTGCTAGGAAATATTTATTTCTTAACAAATAGGAAGATAATAATAGTGTAAGGTAGGCAGCTACAACAGCAAACCAGGCCACACTTCAGGCAAACGTAATTAATACATCATGTTCCTTTTCCATTGAATCACATCTAGGTCTCTGCATGGAGAGAGGTTTGTTTGTACATGGAGAATAGCTATTTCAACACTACCAGTGAGACCTTTATTTTTACTGATTTACTATTTTAATTCCAAAAATCAAGGGGCCAAGCTAAATGTAGAATAAACAGACTGAGGTTTTTTGCAAGATGGTGGGGAGTAGCTAGCCCCCCTGTCAGCCATGTGGTTATGACCAGGCAGCACCCCCTCTTCAGCCACAAGCCAGTGGGGACAACACCCACACTGACACATCAGTGTCACCTATGCATGGAATCTGGACATTCCAAGAAATATCACTGCAAAACCCGTCAGTGGCAGTAGGGAGTTGTATGCACATATGATACAGTGCACACCTCAGGGAAGAGCAGTGACCATGTGATATGACAGCGATATGAGATGGTGTCCAATTTTAAATCCATTTTGTAATGACACTGTTCAAGGTGTTGAAATCCCCCGGCCAAGCCTGCAAGGCTTTGAATAGGGGAACAGAGGGACCAACGGGGCTTTTGGTTGTGGTGGTGCTTAATTCCTGGTGCTGGAGGTGCAGAAACCTTCCCTCCTGGGAGAAATTTACTATTGGAACAGCTAATTAAGAAAAAAAAGGGACATAAGCAAAAAGAGAGTCTGGATCAACACAGACCAAAATCTTGAGCACTCTCTGAAGAGATCTGGATATTTAGTTTCCCTCAGGCTCTGGGCCCCAGCAGACAGTGTTCACTGGGCCAGTACTTGGTGCAGGTGAGTATGCAGCCCCTGTGGTACTAGAGAGCGGGGTGTGGGGCTCAAGGAGCAGCGCCCTGGCCTCCAAGTCAGCTCTCTTGGCTCGACGGTATTGATGCCCTTTTGCTGGTCCTAAAATCACACTAGACACAGGTGTTAAAAGGGGGTTAGCTTTATAAGGATCCTTAGGTGCACAACTTGCTTGGTGGAAAGCACGGAAGATGCACGTAACATAAAGCACATACAATTTTTATATGTTTAGCAAATTAGCACAACTGACAGGAATCCCCAGTTAGAGACATAAATGGTGAGGTAATCCCCCCTCAGTTCAACCCCTTCTGAATTCCCTCCCCCTGCCCCCACTTAGATAGGAACTAAACTTTGTTTATGAAAATGTGTCTCAGAGAGCTCATTTCAACCTTAGCTTCCCAGATAATCTAACCTTGGACCCCCCAGCTTGGAGATGCTGGGGAATTTATTTTGTCTTTCTGTCTAACAGAGTAGATAAAATGCTAGCTACGAATACTATAAAAGGCTACAGCAGTACAAACGTATATGTAAAGAATATACAGAGTATACAAAAGCAAAAAAGGCTAAAATCAATACGGCATCAGTATTAGGCAGACACAGAGTTCAAAAAAGGAAGCACTATCATGGAAATTTCCACCATCCATCTGCCATTTTCCAAACATTAGTAATGCTCAGAAGATTGATGATGCTGATCAGCTGTGACATAACCCAGCAGGAGAAAGGGCAAATGTCTAATTCTTTATAATATATAGAGGACCTGCAACAACACAGTGCCCTAAACACAGGTAAACATGCTAAGTCTAAGAAATCCTTTCACCTGGAGTCCTCACCATAGGTTCAATAGCTTTTAAAACACTTAACAAAAATAGGTGGAGTGGGAACTTTGCCAACCTTCCCAGCCCTGCCTGCCTAGCCACGGACAGCAGAGACATCTGTGCCACCACCCCAGGGTATTTATAAACAGACCCTCTAGTCTCTGGTTTCAGCATGCCCCAAATTACCCTAAATCCCCATTTAGCCCCAGCCCTGGTGGCACAGCTCGGGGATAAGGCACAGAGCCACAGCAAGCAGTACATGCCCAGCAGGTGCCATAAACAAAAGGATTTTTAATGCTTTAGTGGGATTTTTGCTTGGTTTTGTTGTTTTTAAGCTGCCTTTTCTAGTAATGGCTCAAGAAGGCTATGCTCCTCTCTTTGCAGTGTATTTCCACACTTATCATCATGCTTGTTGGAGACACATACACGCTTATCAACTACGTGTCATTTATTAACTACCTCTGCTATGGAGTGACAATTATAGGCCTGATTGTTTCACGCTGGAAGAAACCCAAAATCTTCAGACCTATCAAGGTGACACTGCTAAAGCTAAATTTCTTGGTTGCAATAGTGATGCAAAGGGTGGGATGGGAACACCTCCCAAAAAATGTCCCAAAGTGCCATTAGTGTGCAAGAGAGGTACACAGGCAGACCACTTGTGAACCTGTTGGGATGGGCAGAGAGGACAACAGCGGCAGAGGGAAGGGGGACACAGCCTGTGGGGGGCCTGAAGCCTGCACTGCCTGCAGCCCACCACGACCAGTCAGTTGCTGCTGTTGCGCTGCACAGTTGTGCTCTACTCTGCTCTCTCCTGGTAGGTGAACCTCCTCATCCCCATCACTTACCTGGCGTTTTGGGCATTTCTGCTGATCTTCAGCTTATACTCTGAGCCGGTCGTCTGTGGGGTTGGACTAATTATCATTTTAACTGGAGTGCCAGTGTTTTTCCTTGGAGTCTACTGGAGAAATAAACCAAAGTGTGTAAATAGGCTAATAGGTAAGACAGCACTATGTGCCTCGCTGCCCTCCCTGCTTAAACTCTGACATGCTGGCACCAAAAGAGACAGGAAACTGCCTGGATGAGCCCAGCCACCAGTCTCAGCCATGGGCAGCCCCTGGGCACAAAGTGGCCAGGCAGTGCTTTTCTTTGGGCAGATGTTTTGCTCACTCCTGGGTACATTTG
Source organism: Orthonyx spaldingii (assembly GCA_013397795.1). Lineage (NCBI taxonomy): Eukaryota > Metazoa > Chordata > Aves > Passeriformes > Orthonychidae > Orthonyx > Orthonyx spaldingii. The sequence goes on along the minus strand of VZTJ01003885.1, from coordinate 2,138,745 downwards.
CCTCCTCTCATGCCTCTGTGCCCATCCGCTCAGCTCAGCAGCCTGTCCTGTGGCAAATACATAGGGGGCGTCACTTTACCTACATGGAGACTAAATAAGCAATCACAAAGGGACTGAGGAGTTTGTCTGACCCTTGCCCTGCCTTCTTCCATGGTGCCACCAGCACACCAGGTCACACAAGCCCTGTGCGACATGATGAACTATCTCATGCTCAAAAGTTTCTTATAAAGTCTTACATTATCCCTCATATAAAATTAAAACTGCAAATAAGTCTTTTATGTTTTGGTTGTGTTTGATTTTTAATCACTTTTCTCCCAGGCGAGACCTTTCAAACAAGCACACTGCAGCCCTCTGCTCTGACTGGAGGGGTTCAGCTGCCAGCAGCTCCCCAAGGCCAGTGGTCACTGAAGCAGGGCTGACACGGTGCCAGGAGGGATGCCGTGCCATGCCATCCCATGCCATACCATCCCATCCCCCTCACCCTGCCATGGGCAGCACTGACAGCTCTGCGAGGGACTGGGGAAGGGTATCCCTAAAGCTGTCCCATCTTAATCTGCCCACTCCACAAACACTCTCTGATCACTGAGCTGGAGCTGAGAAGGGTTGGAGGGGGTGGTCAGTGGGGCAGCAGGGCTGTGCACCCTCCTTCCTGTGTGGCATTGCTCCAGCATCACACACTTGTTTAGAAGAGCTCAAGCATCCATTAACCACCCATTAACCACTGGCCATTTGCTCCTTGCAGAGTCCATGACGTGCTGGGGGCAGAAGCTGTGTTTTGTGGTGTACCCTCAGTGTGGAAGTGCTGAGGAGGAGGCCTCCTCGGCCCACTCTTGGCGGCCAGTGAGCGAGACAGCAGTGAGGAAGTAACAACAGCGTGGCCTTTGAGGCTGAAGTGGCTTCTTGTTTACATGCTGATTTTTGCAAAAAGTTTTTCTGGAAAAAATTTGGTTTTAGATCTCCAGTAGTGAAGCCCATAAAATGGCCTACATCCTTTATGGCCTCTGTAGCTTTTAGTTATTCCCTAAGAACTAAGGGGAAAAAAAAGGAAAAAAAAGAAAAAAAGAGAAAAGAAATAAAATGTAAAATAAGGTGCTGGCTGGGGTTTTTTCTGGCAGCACTCTTGCTCAGCAGGGGACAGCAGCACAGACACAGCTCTGGAATACTGATTTTAGTCACCACGAGGGTCCACCAGAGACATACAAATTTAGGCATTTCAAAACTAGGGCAGTTCCCAACACAAAATCAAAGTACAGAAATCAAGAGAAAGCAAGGAGACCTCTTGCTGTCCCTGGGTGTGGTGAATGCCACATAACACAGGGCATCGAAGTTACAATCCAAAGGATCACCCTTTCACATACCTGGAGGAGCAGAGCAACTCCGTCCCAGCTCCAAGGACCAGCACAACCAGGGCAGGGCGACTGCGCTGAACACGGACCGCAGAGTAAAAGCTCCACCACCAACAATCATCTGGACCGTTCTGGCATCATCTTGTGACACAGAAAAAAACATACAGAAGTGGTGATCTAAATCTCAACTATCTCAGTTTTGAAGCATTGTTGTAAAGGTGGAGGGGGCTTCCTGCATCCCAGGTGGGACAGGGCTCACTGCGCCACCCAGGAACTCCTGCACGAAGCTCAGCAAGATCCAGGTACCAGATGGGGAAGACGGAGACGTGGAGAGGCTTGCAGCAGGCTCAGCACTGGGAACTCAAAGGAAACATGGGAAAGGTGTCAGATGTTCCTCCTGTCTATTGATGTGTCAGGTGGTGTCAAGTTGCTTCAGAGACCAATTCCCCATTTCAGCTGTGCTCAACCAAGTAACAAGCCTAAACCACCCACACATCAGATGCTCCTTAGAAAGTGTTTAGCATATTTTATTTGCACTATACACTAGGAAAAAAATCTCATTAATGCACTTAATTAATATATAGAAATGTGCTGCTGTAGCAATATGGCCACTTTCACACCAGGGAATCTTCTGAAAATGCAAAATGTGAGAACAGCTCTGAGCTGCTATTCTTTCACTGGTTTTGACAACAAAAACTATCACATTCAGTAGCCTTGGTAACAGCCGTCTGAAAGCAATTTTAAAAGTACCTTTCTATGGCCTTGGCACAAAAATTACAGATTAATTATATCTCAGTTAATTATTCAGAAATACTTTTGTTTTTAAAAAACAACAACAATAATTATTATTATAGTAATAATATCTATATATTAAAATTCTATTAATCTCTCTCCAAACTTTCAGATAGCAGACACTAAAAAGAAATACAGCTTGCATTCTTCCCTTTGTATAAAGCTGTTAACCATAAGAGATTAAAATATATATTTAGCTGGAAAAAAAGGTGTGGTTTTGTGTGTATATATACACACATGTAAAGAAAGATTCCACATTTTAAATAATAGTATGAATATATAGTTTGCTAATGGAAATTATAAATATTCAGCTTGCTTTTAAAAAAAAAATTCAGAGCAGACCTCCTTGTGGCTAAGCAGCACCTGAACCTTTAACAAATATCAGAGGCTGTCATGGCTAAATCTCCTTTTCCATAGCTCAAAATCCACTTTCTGGGGTATAATTTCCAACAGATTAATTCTTTCAGTATCTTTATTAGCTAGTGGGAAAACTAAATGTATGACAGCATCAGCAATACTGATTGCTTTCAGAACTGCTAAGTTTTGGCATGGGCTTATTTTTGTTTGTTTAAGCAATTAAGGTATGAAAATCAGCCAGCACAGAAACTTTGCAGTTCTTGAGACAAGTCTGTAAGGTAATGAGAAAGGTAATAATAATAATAGTAATGGTAGTAATGCTGCAACAGCTACCAAGGCTTTTCTTGGCTGTTGTGTAAGGAAATCAAAAGCAAAATTAAAGAACAAATTCCTCATCATTGTTAATTGAGTTTGGCTCAAATTTTCCCTGATTATACTGACATGCTTTAAAAGTAACAGTATTTGCCCTTAAATCAGAAGGCTTAATTTTGAACAGGATGAGTTACTAGACCTCATCTTTCAATTACATACCAATCCCCAAAAAGTGTTCCATGATGTTTCATTTTTAGGAATAGCTTCATCTCTGCTCCCAATATCACATACATTAAAGGCTTTGCAAAGGTTAGAGCCTAATGTGTAGAATTTCTAACCATAGAAATCAATGTACAAAATTAGAAAAATAAATGCATATGCTAAATGAAATTTAGCAGCACACTCAATCCACATAAGAGACTTTTCCTAAAGACAAAGCAACTAGCCCCAAAGGAGACATAATTACTAGTATTTTAAAGCCCACTAAACAAAAGAAAAACCTTGAAACAGCTGACACTATCAGCATGTTGAGAGTATTGTGATACTTGATACAGAAAAGCAAGTTGTTTCCAACACAAAAGAGTTCAAATAAAGCTTGAATAGCAAGGCAATACTATATAAGCCTATATATTATGTGCTATTATATTTATGTAGCATAAGATATTAGAGGCTGTAATGCAGAAAAATACTCTGGGGAGTATCACCTGTAAGTCAGCCTAAGGCAAAGTCAATGAAAAATGTATTGGATTGTTCTTATCTATCATAGTAATTAAAAAAGCAGCAACAGATATGTAATCACTGTGCTACATGCTTTGCAAGACACGTGGAGAAGATAAAATTCCAGAAGCTGAGTGGGCACCGTTGGGAAGCACAGAGAGAATGAGGCAGGGGTACTTCTGCTGGCTTGGCCACCCTCAAAGGTTTTCAAAAACTTGATAAAGGAATCGACTGGTTTCCATTCACATTAGTACATAAACCAGAAGAATTTGATCTCAGAAGAGTCAAGGGGAGAGACTCACAGAATCACAGAATATTCTGGGTTGGAAGGGACCCACAATGCATATGGAATCCAGCTCTAAAGAAATTGGCCCATATGGGGATTGAACCTTGGGTTCAGCACCATGCTGTTTCAGTTCAGAGCTTTCCTCCAGCTCAAGGACAGATGAGTTCCTGTGTATTTAGTAATACATTTGACTTGGAAGCCTCTTTACAAAACATGTATCCAAAAATATGCAGACAAGATTCCATTAGCCATGCTCCATCACTTCTCTAAGCACAAGCCCTGATTCAGCTGTCAACCTTGGGACAGGGGCTGGTGGCCCAAGGGGAGCAGCACCTTTGCCTGGCGAGGTGCTGTGGTGGGTTAGAGAGTCCAGGAAAGAGTTGCTGCCACAGCCCACCTCCAAACAAGCTAATGCTGTGGGAGAAACATGCTGGAGAGCTGAAGTTAAATAAAATAATTAATTTTTGAAGGAAATACAACAAATGAACAACCACCCAGCCCCCAGCAGACATGCTGTCCCACGCTTCATGCTCAGAGGTCTTTGTCAAGGTATTTCGCATGTTTCACTTATTGTAAATTTGTTAAACCTTGGGAAAAACCCATTTGGTTTCCAGCCCCTTTGCACCAAGAACCAAATCAGAAATTGTTGGCAGTTGTTCAGCTGCTGTGGAGTTCTATGAGAGATACTGAAAGAAAAATGAAGGGTACACTTTGCTTAGAATTTGTCTTTTTCTACAGATCAGACAGTTGTGTCCTGTCTCCACCTCCAGCTGTGAGTACAGGCAAACCAAACTCTGGTTTTTAAACCTCCTCTCCTTGGTTCTTGACACCTCTCACCAGTGCTCTATCTTCAACAAGAAACTTCTGTGCTTGGACCAATGCAAAAGGAAAATCCAAGGAAAAGGATTAGAAAATGAGCAAAAAGATGCTGAGAGACCAAAACCAAATTTGTCTTAAGTCCTACAGTAAGACACAGCAATAGAATGGAGGGAGATCCAGAAAGCATGACAAAGCAGGGAACACAGAATGAAAGGGAATGAAATGTAAACCTCCACCACTCACCCCAGCTTTGATAACCATTTAATCCCTGTAGCCAAGAACACAAGTCAGAATCTGAAAAGAGAAGAATGATTCACTGAACTGTTTGCTAGGCTGACAGACAGACAAAGGACAGGACACAAAGTGTGCTGCCTGCAAGCTTCAGGTTCAGACAGGTATTTGTACTGGATTTTAAATCCTAGCACTTGCCTGGGAGATTAAAACTCAATTCCTGGCCATGTTCAAAAATCCTAAATAAGCAAAAGAAGTTTTTCCTCTCAGGGAAAGGTCTGATTAAAAAGCACCCAATTCCCTCCAGGCTTCTCAAGTTTGCCCCTTGGTTTGTTGCAAGATATATCTATTGTACTGCACAGGCTCTCAAAACACCTGCAAACACTCAGGTATCATTTATTACTCTATTTCCACTTCACGTGTTATTCTCATTGCAGCCTCACATCAAGGTATGATAGTATGGTTTGAAACAACAGTGCTTCTGCCACTGCCTTTGTAGCTGAATGAGCATTTCATGACAAAGCAAAGCAAAGCAGAGCAGAGCAAAGCAAAGCAAAGCAAAGCTTTTCTGCTAGGCTAGAAGGTATTATCCCTCTGCATCCAGCTGCATCCTTCCATCCCTCATGGCTACAGATAAATCTGGAATCACCATGAAGTCTGTCCAATTCTCTTCAATACAGATAAAGATTTCCAAGTCTGCAGAACACTGTGAACACAAAAAAACTCAGCCTTCACCTTCTTCTGAAAAAGAGAAGGACAGAGCCAGCAGTACCTCAAAGAGATGGGGAAGGAGAAGCACCAGCATCAGCAAAACAAGCACTGGCCTCAGGAATGGAAGAGGCTGTACTTCAGAGCTTTTTTTTAACCAGCCTAACAGTCATACACTTAAGGGCTTCTCTTTTTTCAGTTGGGATATAAGCATACATACATTTTAAAGGTAGCTGTATACAACAGTGAGTCGCTAGTGCCAAGATTTCACGTGTATTATTTAAAAAGTGATATCCCTTCCACCAGCTTCAGCTACCAGAAAAAGCAGATGATAAAAAAATCCCAAAAGTACAAAACCAAATCAAAATACACCCCTTCCCCTTCACATTCATGTCAACACATGGAGTCATGGGTTGGCACGTAAGAGTCAGAGCCAAATAAATACTGTGGGAGTACAATTTAGGAATCCTCGAGCTTTGGTGTTAAGAGTGACAGTCAGAAACCCACAGGTTTTGGGCACGTGAAGTTTTATTAAGAGATCCAAAGCAAGGCAAAGTAGGATGATGGCCAGCATCTTTCTCGCTTAGTATCTTGCTCAGTCCAGGAAACAGCAGTAGACGCTGGTAAACATGACCCCATACCTGAACCATACACCTGCACACGCTACGGTAAAATGTTGTAACTAAATTAATATATACAACAAAAGTTAAAAACAAACAAAAAAGCCAAAAAGCAGAGAACAGAAATAGAGAACAAGAATGTTTAAGGGATGTTGCAGAGTAATACACAAGCTGGAGGGTACCAGAACTTCTAACAGAAATATTCCCTGCGGTAGAGAAAACATTAAGAGAATCACTTTTCCCCTTTATGCTGCCTATGAGCTTGCATTCTTTTTAAACCAGTAGATATTCTTCTCTACTCAGACGGGTTTTTAAGAATGGTTTTGGTATTTTTTTGCTTGCTTGGACAAGGGAATTTTGTACCTTAAAAAACCAAAACTAACCAACCAAATACTTTAGTTTCTGTAGTTAGAGTGCAGAAAAGCATTATTCAAGTAACAAAAATTTTAACAAGTTTTTCTAGCTGATTAACTTAAGGTTGTATATTCTTTAAAGTGTTGTATTTCTACTTTTTCCCTTTTTTTCTGCTTTTAAGAAGTCCTGAATACAAGGAGGAAATTTATATGAATCAGAAGCGAGGTGCCTTCAAGGATGGTTGATTCCCTGTTTAACGCTTGCAAGAGATGGAGGAAGGGCAGACATACACTAAGGCAGACTTTGTAATTTATCCGGGTACTGACATTCCAGGGCACTGCAATGCATATCTTTGTGCTCACAGCACACAGAGAATTCTTCTGTAAAATTAACAGTGAATTTGTGGCTCTTCCCTCCAAAGGGTGAACTAGGAAAAAAAATGCCCCGCAGCCTACAGAAGTTAGTGCTTACAGAGCACCAGGCTTGTATTTCTTATTGAGGCAAAGCTGTATAGTCCAGTAATGAGGGCTGCGAAAACTTCTGTATGCTTCAACATCAATTTTTCACTTACCTGGACTTTTTTTAAGCTTCTAAAAGAAAAGCCTTCTTTGTGAAATTTTCACTGTTACCAAATGTATCAGTACACAAAATATGTATGACACATGTAAGAAATTATGTGAAGTTACACATCTTAAAATAGTGTAGCTGTTCAGGGTTGTTCCCAAAATATAGCAGTTCTCTAAAGTACTTACTTATTTCAACTTTATGAGCCTTATGATGGTGATGGTTTAAGGCATGGCATGATCAGCATTATTTTATTATAGAAATATTTTTCTGTAACAGAAAAAAATATACATGTATTTCTAACGTCCTTCATATCCACATAACATAAACCTTTAATCTTTCTCCTAACCATACTTAATTTACATGTACAAGTCTATGCATTTAAAATTACCTTTAGAAAAAAAAAAAAGGACACTAAAACCTGTACTCTTTGATTCAAATAAGTACTCTGGCAGTGCAATGAGTACAGTACATGGCCTTGCGAAGGTGAAATGTACCCAAAATGTTTACAAATGCTATGAAAGCAAGATCTCTTTCAAAACATTTTCTTTGATGAAATGTGTTCTGATCACAGAGGCACTTGGAAAAAATGACTGAGCAGTATTTATTTAATGCAACTACAACACTTACTTATTATGCATTTTGCCACAAGCCCTTCCTGGTATTAATGCCCTTAAAGAATTTGAATCTTCTAACCCTGAAATGAACAGTATGAAACCAATTTGCAACAGAAGAGGAAAAAAACCCATCACTTCTATTTAATTCTTCCGTATTGTATTTTAGCAGGCCGAAGTCCTACTCCCTGTTCTTTTCAAGATGCTCCCCCAAAGGGAATCCTAGTGAAAGATCCAGGGCAAAATACAGCCCATTTAAAAGAAACAATTTTTGACACTTTGATGCAAACTTAACTCTTCCCTGCAGAAGCCCATTTGCCTTTACAGCCAGGAAAGTCCTGTGGGCAGCAGAGCTCAGGCCCACAGATGCCAAAGATCCCAGTTTCACAAGTTCAGTTAATAACTCTGGACAACTTGAATTCCTACAACAACAAACAGGTTTTGGAGTACTTGGATGTTTACAGAGCAGCAGCATCAACTCCCTTGTTAACTCATTCATAAAGCATTTTTTTTATCACTGTGTCATGGGGGAATTGAAGCAGAGCTCTTGTCAGAGTGGGGAGAGTCTGGTCACCACACCAACCACTGGAACGGGACCAAGCTATCACACAGCAGAGTTCTGTCATTCTTCAGGGACTCGCTACCTTCTCACAGGTAAATAACTTGCTTATTTTTAATTACACTAAAAACCCAAAAAGGCACTGGTTTACATTTAAGTGTGTACAATCCACACAGTGTCAGCTTTGAAAATGGCACTGATCTATTTCAGTTCTTCAAAGAATAAAAGCAAATAAAAATCAAAAAAGCAAAATAACACCCTCTAAAAATAAAAGATAAATAAAATCACTGGCTTATACATCTGCACTTACATAGCAGATTTACAAGCAAACATGTGAGGCAAATTTTATTTCAAAACAAAACAGAATTCTGATCCTGACCAAGTGCTCAATGCTTCCCAATGTAGCCCCCAGGAGCTGTAAAGCCTCAGTGTCCTTCAGTCACACTCAAAGTGATATCAGCATAGAGTCCCTGGAAACACAAGGCAGGAGAGGAAAAAGAGGGTAGAGAAGGAGGAAACAATGCTGCAACACTCACAACATCACTATGAAAAAAATGCAACACGTGACAATGCAAAAAATAAATATTGCTGCAACTAGGATTCAATGCACTCCACTTATACTGAACACTGCTACACTCTCATTACAAAGCTTTAGCAGCTAAGACGCCTGGTTTCATTCTGGGTATTCCACATAGGAACTGTGGATTTAGTGGATGCTTCAAGGTATGTGTGGCCATCAAAACACCCCTGAAGGAGTAAAAGAAGTGAGCAGTTTCTATAAAGAGGAAGCTAGAAGGGATTTTAATTCTTCCTAAGTATTCGTAATCAAAATTATTAAATTTTAATTAAATTATTATGCCTAAAAAGACGACAATTTTGTTTGTAGCTTAGTACTCAGAGTTACACTGACTGGTGTTTGCCCCAGGTTCCAACAGAGTTCTCTAGTTCAGTAAGACCACTGAAAGGCAAAGAAACACTGAATGCAGAGTGAGTAAAAGTACAGAAGAAATACCAGAAACTGGAGATGCCTCCAAATTGCAGTGACACATTCCTGTTCTCCTATCTCCTGACATCACATACTGGTCTACTTCTGCCCCACGGAGTTTCAGGAATAGCAACGATGACAAACTTATCCCATTTAGTCTTGTACTGCACTCACTGTGGGATTAGAGAACACTGGTTTTAAGAGAGAAGGTTGAGAGCATAGACATACCACCTATCATCAAAGTGCATTGCCACATAAACAATGAAGTTACAAAATTTACATGGACAAAACAAATTTTTTTATTAGCAAACAAGTAAAGATTCATCATCACTGGTATTGTTTTCAGAGAGGGAAGCAGATGACTGCAACATTGGCACTTCCACAGAATGGCAACAAGCTGCATGGACACCCAAAGGCTCCTCCCGGTATGAGTTAGGGCAACATTGGTTTTGTCCATACACTTGGATATGAACATTCATAGGGCTGTCTGGATAGCCAGACTCCCACTTTTTTAAGGGTAATCTACATGGATCTTCACTCAGCAGATGACTTCCACTATTGTCCTCTGGGACAGTCCTCCTGGATACTGACCCTTCACGGATTGTTTCTGTAACACTTTCAGACAAAGGATCTCTGAAAGCCTTTCCTGTATCTACTTTACTGGACTGTTTAAGCTGTTTGTCAGAGTCAGCACTTAAAGATTTATCAGTGTATCCAGCCTCAGGCTCTGCATGTGCTGCTATGCAAGTATTAGGCTGGAAGATGTTGGAAGGCGATGGCTCTGTAATTTCAGTCTCTGGCTGTAAGCTGCTACATCCAGATTCTTGTGCGCCCCTGGCTTGGCCATTTGCCTCTGAACTAGGTCCTTCCGGGGAAGGTGGAGGACTCCGAACAGTCCCATCAGCACTGCTGATAATTCCATCACCCAGTGTAGTCTGTGAGGGGCGGGCAGGTGTAAGGAGTGGGATCTGTCCTCTCACCCGAGGTCTGTGAAAGAGTCTGTTCCAAAGCCTGCCCAAGCGCCGCCGGGATGAACTCCGTCTTGATGAGTGTAGTCTCATCTGCCTCCTCATGGCTGTTCGAATGTTCTGCAGCACAGAAGCCTGTAACACAGAGGCAGCAAACTAGCATTTCACACACACTCAAAAGACTTCTAAACCCTGTTCTCCCTACTGATATCTCTACTTTACCACAATAGTCAGACTTGATCCCTGTGCTTTCCCGTTAAATGCGTATTTTCTAACAAACTGTTTGAGAACACCAAAGACAGTTCTGCCTATTCCAAAAGTCTCTCATAGATTCATAGAATGGTTTGGCTTGGAGGGACCTTAAAGATCATCTCATTCCAAATTCCCTGCTGTGAACAGCTCCCACTAGACCAGGTTGGTCAATGCCCCATCCAACCTGGCCTTGAACACTGCCAGGGAAGGCCAGCCACAACTTCTGTCCCTTTCAGCGCTTCCTTTATGAGTTTAAGCTCTACTTGTTTGCCCAGGAAGTTAATTTTCCACTGGAGTAACAAACTATAAGTGCTTTATCACACTAGGAACTGTACCTATGGATACTTCTGACAGGGTACAGGAATTTTTTGAGTACTCAGCAATGAAATAGAATGACTTAATGGCTTGCCAGTGTAAATTACCTGTAAATGAAAAATAATAATTTTGGAAAACTAAGCATTTTCAAAAAATACTATAGACTTTATTTTCTTATCATTTCAGGTACATTTACAGTTTCAGCTTGAAAGGCCTTTTTTTTCAATTTACTTTCTGACCTTTCTCTCTGTCTCTATTCATTTTGTCTTAATGTACAGCAAAAGTGCTTATCTGACTGCTATTCCCCAACAAAAACATTTAATGTGTTCAAAACTATCCACAGCACCTGCGGAGCTGCTTCTTCAGCTCCATGTAATGCATACACATTTTTACACTACTTCCATATAGTTAGCACAGACACTGAAATACAGTTCCAGATTGATTTTATCTAATTTATAGTAGTTTGGCTGCTGAAATATTCATTGGCACTTGTGTCTGCATACTTGTGATGCATTGTACACAGGGAAGTCTTCAACTGGGGGAATAAGTCCTTGTGCAATCAGCTGTCCATAGGAAGGTGGAGCTTCCCGCCGCACCAACTCTGCCTCCAGCCGCGTCATCTGAGTCTCAAATGCTCTGGAAACAGAACCAGAGAAAACATGGAAGAGAAGTGTAACAGTTTGTCCTGCCTCCCTGACATTAATGTATAAACGCATTGCCAAAGGGCTCATGCTAGGAGTAAAACCACAAACCTTTCACTAAGCTCCATGAAAATCTTATCAGAACGCTAAAATAAACAAAAGGAGTAAGAGTACAGGGTATAAATATGAATGAATCAAACCAGCAAATTCTCTAGTGCAGTCTCAGGCTAGACACTGTGGCAACCAGCAAATTCTCTAGTGCAGTCTCAGGCTAGACACTGTGGCAACCGAAGTTTTTTTCAACCGGCCAGTAACTGTTGTGCCAGTAACAACAGTAACTTGTTCAGCAAGGGCCTAAAGGTTATTTTTGGAAAAGACATTCAGAACTGGAAACAATCACACAACAGGGGCAGCTTGCAGTTGCAGAGAGGTTTGGCTGTCCTGCCAGAACAGAGGCACTGAGGTTCCCACCTTAGCACAGCAGCTCTTTTGCAGGTCCTTAATCATGCAGATTTGATCAGGAGAGAATGTAAAGCACACTGTTTAAAACACAGTGTCAGCAGCATAGCACAGAGCTGGGGCATGACAAGAGATGGGAACCAGAAAGTCCCTTATGACTCTCTCCTACAAGGCGGAACCCCACTTGCACATACATGTAACATACAGGCAAAGAAACACACACGCTACACCCAAGATGAGGCATACAGGACGAGGGGAAAGGGGCACAGCTTATACCATGGACAACTCCTGCCAGAACAGGCCCCACCCTAGCAGGATATCACTTTTAGCATAACTGAGAACTAGAGTTTTTGGTGAGGGGTGAAGGATTATTCAATCCAGATTCAGTGAAGAACTTCACTGTAGCAGTTGAGCATTCAGTTTTTGGCAGGGACAAGAGGTTTGTTGCAAGCAGAGGAGGAAAAAGAAACTGCTCAATACATATTAGCTTAGGTTAGACACAGATTCTGCCATGCCGCACAATAAACGTGTACTTCTCACAGACCACAGAAGAGCTGATATTCCCCTCATTACTCCCAGAAATCTTCTCTGAGCCTAATTCAGTGACTACTATTTAGCTGTCATCAAGTCCTTGGATTTGATTTCACAGTATTTTGCAAATTCTCTGGTTAAGAATCAGCTTTTTTTTTTTCCTTTTAACAAAACAAAGAAAACCACCACACCTATGAAAACATCAACCAAGCAAGACACTTACCTGTATTCCCTGGTCCTCAGAGAATATAATTTAAATGCACAACCCAGTGCTATCACTAGCAGCAAGCCACACACGAGACTCCCAATCAGAGCAGCTGTAATGACCTTCCTGGGAACGATCACCAGGCAGTTATGTTCATCACTTCCATCCTGGCAGTCTTCTTGGCCATCACAGCGCCAAGTCTCAAAGATGCACAGATTCGTCCCACAATGGAAGTTTCCTGGCTGGCAAGTAAAGCAGTTTTTTTCATCTGAGCCATCTGGACAGTTCTTCTGGTTATTACAGCGGTCAAGTATTGAGTAACAAAGCCCACTGTTTCCTTCACATGGGTATTCGTTCTTCTGGCAAGCAGGGCAGTTCTCCTCATCCTTGCCATTTGGACAATGCCACCAGCCATCACAATGCTGTTTATCTGTGAAACACTCCTCATCACTTCCACAAGGGTGTTCCCAAGGAAGGCAGTAGCCTTTCACCTGATACGTTGCATTGAATCCATGGCCAGTGCTCTTGGAGCGGGCATGATACGTGACAGTGAGTTGGCCCTTTGACGACTCCACGCTCACTGAATGCCTGTTGTTGTGGTGCGAAAACGTCTGCATTAATTTATCACCTCTCTCTCCGATGCCATCATACACCTTCACATAGTCATTGTAGCCTAACTGCAAATCGAGCTGCAACAGAACATGCCGATTATCCTGTGTGTCCACATACCATGTGCAACGAAGGTCTGATCTGCTGTGATCGGCACGGAATAAGTCTGGGGAAGCAAAAGATCCATAAAAATTACCCAGCCTTTTGCCACAGGAAAGATCAGGACAATTATCTTCATCTGAACCATCACCACAGTCTTTAACTGAATTACATCTCAGCTCGTTCATCAAGCATTTGGTGGAATGGGCTGCACTGCACTGAAACATTCCTGAGGGACAGATGCCCGATGGAGGGTCTGTTGGAGGGACAGTGCAATTTTTCTCATCTGAGTTATCACCACACTCATCCATGGAATTACACTTCCAAGTACTGGGAATACACTTTCCATTTGCACAACGGAATTCATCCAACTGGCACACAGACTGACCTATCTTTCCTGTGAAAGAGAACAAGGAGAAAAAAATCAGTATCAAAACTTTTGGAACTACCTGATACCACTTTTCAACATCTACCACCCTGCATGTCTCAAGTCAATCAGGTCAGTACACTTCAGTAATACTGTTAAAAAGCCACATGCAAATAATATCATTGTTACCACACCAACACTTTACAGTCACCAGTAGCCCAAGACGCCTGTCAAAAAAAGTACTACTGTCTTCCAAGTTTTGCCAGAGAGAGTATAAAGTGAAGCCAACAAAACCATAAGATTTTACCTCTAATATAAGAAAGGCGAAATCCCTGAGCCTGTCCTGAGCTTGATGCATCTGAGTGAAAAAATATCCACGCGTGGTCCCTTGCAGAGATGAAAGATGGAGGTATGGAAGATCCACACACTTTGTACTCCTCCCTCTTGGAAGACGGGCCAATCATCAACCAGTCTACCGCACACTTCTGAGAGTCTTCCAAATCAAAGTTCTTAAAACTGTTAAGAACAAAAGAAAACACAAGTTACAAAGAGGACATGTATCTGGAACAAAGCCTAACAGAGAAAGAACAGACTCTAACGGCTGATTTTCTGCAGTGCTGACATAAAGATATCACAAAGATAATGAAACATCTACCTTTTATATACTACCTTGAGTATATAGAAACAAAGCACATCCCCCAGTTTGGAAAAGCACCCATCTCACAAGCATAAACATCATGCCAAAGTAGCACCAAAAGCTGAAAGAATGATTCCTCTTTTACTCAGTCCTTAAATAGAACTGCTTCCTAAAATATAGATATGAGGAAAAGCAAAATTCCAGAATATTATACACAAGGTAGGTTAATTTCAGCAGTCATTTCCAACCTTAAAAGCTACGAAACTAGGGATGACAGGGGTGACTACTGTCTTGGAAAAAGTAGGAAGCAGTACAAAGAACCCTAAAAGGCTAAGTATGAGAGACACAAATCCACTCTTCGAGCCATAGATGGGTAAGGAGAGAACAATAAGAGAATAGGGGTGCAAATGGAACCTAAAATCTAACATCATTATCTTTTAATTCAAATATTAAAATATTTCCTTTCTGGGAGTGCAAATGCAGAGCAAACAAGACTATAACCTTCTACAGTCAAATTTCTAGCCCTTCTGCTGACACAAGCTCACTGATTATTCAATAGTCGCTTACCTATTCCAAAGAGGTGCCTTGACTGTTTGCAAAACACTGAACACAACCGGATAATACTCCCTAACCTGTGGCTCAGGAACGATATGTGGTAACTGTTCTCTGATGAAACAGACTGCATTTGCATTCAGCAATCTGCAAGGCCAACAGCAGACTGCAGAGAGAAGCATCCTCGTTAGGACAGGGCACACTATTCAAAATACTTAAAAATTAATTTTGGTCTTCTTTTATGCACCTCAGCTACATTAAATTAACTTGGTAGAAGTTTGTGCATACTCCATGCAAATATATAGACAGAAGTTTCAGAAAGGCAGAAAAGCTGCTGTGAAACACAGATCTCCTTCCATAAAGGATTCTTCACAAACATCAAAGACAAATTCTTTGAAAGAGATAAATGGAACGATCATTTTCTGGTATTGATGTGTATTTACAAAAGGCTGTCAATGCCTGCCAGACCTTAACCTTTGAAGCTGAAAGGGAAAGGACAGCAGCTATGTAAACTAGCTAATTCATTTAAGCAGGAAACTCAGCCTACCCACACTTGTAGGTTCTGCCAAACACACTGGCTTAATAACTCTCAAAAAAAATTTATCAGCAAGAGCATGAGAAGTAAGAGAGCACTGAAAGTGGTAAGTTAAAATGGAAATTAAGAGACGACAACATATGTGCAAGGACAATCCACCCAGAAATATATCCTTCCTCTTCTAACTCTTTTTCTCCCACCAACCTCTGTGTGTTTTCCCAGCTGGGAAGAAATATTTCCATAGCACTTAATTCTCTGCTATAAGCAATCTCATCAAGCTTCTGAAACCAGCATATTTTGCAAGGAAGTTTTAGATGACTGTGCAGCTAAAATAAAAAGTTTTAAGTATTCAGCCATTCAAAGATAAACCAGAGTATTTCTGTTACAGGTGCTCTGCATAAAATGTTTTTAATGACCAAGAAAGTGAACAGCCACTGCATCATGAAAAGGAATTATCCAAAGCATCAGGGAAACTGTAGGTACTCACAGAAAGTCTGTTTGTTACATGAGATGTGAGACAGCATTACTGAGCTACCACATTAGTTTTACTCTCTGTAACTCATTTTGGCACCACACATCATGTAGAGTTTCTATCATCTATTTGGAGGATTACTCATTGGAATTTTTTTATGAAAACTTTTTGACTGTTAGAAATACCTACCTACCCAACAACAAAAGTTTCTAAGAAAAGGGAACAGCCACTAAATCAAGAAATGGAACTTCAAAACTGGGAAGGGGTGGTGGGAACAACTAAAAAAACTTCTGTTTGTGTGATACATACAAGTTCATTTACTAAATCTTTTGATCCTTTACTTCTGTAGTTACTTTAGATGTACCAGGATCAACCTTGAAGAGGCAAACAAATTGTTGTCCTATCTTACCCAGTTCCCAGCATTCCAACTGGGTCTCACAGCCACTCATTTCCCCCGCTCTGCTGAAAAGAGCTACTTTTGTATATCAAGTAAATAATTCAGCCATAGTGTGGTTACACAACACAGACTGCACAAACCCAGGGGAAAATTTGCCTATATAATAAGCTGTCTATAACTTACTTTAAAATGCATTTCTTTCAAGAAAAAAAGGAAAAATGTTTAACACTTTTAAGATTCACACAACAGAAGAGTACAGAAAAGTCAGCTACATGCACATACCTTGTTTACAAACTCCTTTGCAGATGACAGCAATACCTCTCAAGAGCCTGCATTTGTGTATAATTAATCTCTTTTGTGCTTTGAAAGTCTAGTACTGTATACTGCTAATAAACAGATTTTTTTGGTTGTGGAAGAGGAAGAATCTTTAGTTCCATCTTCCAACGCAGAAGCGCAGGCATACAGAGGATAACTGATTTTTCTGAGAGTCAGTTGTGGATCTCAGATTCAGAGCAGAATCCCACACTTCTCCACTAACGAATCCAAACTTTAGCCACATAGTACAAGGGTGATGAGGCAGAATAGACTTGCAAGCCAACACCGCGTTGTAACAGATTTCCTGAGAACACCAAGCCTCTCAGAGATACACAGTCTACTGAAAAAAATGCCTTGGTATTCAAGAAGGGCAATACAGAATATTCACAAGAACAAACTCTTTTATAAAAACAAACACCTTAATCCCAAGTGCCTAGGAGTTTCAAACACAATTTCTCTGAAATATGTTCTAGTTCCAGTGTGAAGTTGTACATGTAATAGATACTACAGCAGTTATAAAATTTCTTCTGCTAAAGGTCAAAGCCAAGTCAAAGCAATTATATTCCACCTTATGCAAACTAACCAACAGATGTATTTTCAACAAAGTTTCCTTTGGTTAAGGCATTGTCACTCTATTCCAACACCCTTTTAAGTTATATTGTCCCTACTAGAAGCAAATTTTTCCTCATTTATATTGATGGTGATTTTACACAATACCAAAAGCATGATATACTTGAACAAGCCCTCACCACAGAAAACACTACCTTGCAAAGAAATATGAAAACAATATGAATACATATGCTTGCACTTTTGAGTATATAAAATCTGGCTTCACTTTATTATGCATTTGTGGCAACAAGGTTTTGTGTCACAAGTTTCTGCCATATGACTCTGACACTAAGTAGCCAACTGATCTATTTTAGTCAAGAGTCCTCAGTACTGCACTCAGCCTCTACACTTCACTTCTTTCATCATCCGTAATTAGATCTAGAGCTGCTCTGTTACAGTCCTCTGAAGAATAATTTAATCCTGCTACCCACAAAACATTTATTTATTCAGCTGAGCTTTCTCAAACTGGAATGCAAATTTTTCTATCAAAAGGATTAGTCCAGTGGTTGAATGAATATTGGTATACATATACGGGAAATACGGGACAAAGACTTGTGCTTGTACTGCTTGTAGGACTACACAAACATTGCAGTCTTTGGAAAAGTACTGAAGTCTTAGTTACTGTTCTTTAGGGAAGTCTCAGACCCTCTGTATCAAAAAGCTACACATTTTTTTGTGACTAAAACAAGAAACAAGAGCCATACTGAAACAGAAAGTACTCATGTATAGCATCATCCATATCTCATGCAGCACCAGTCATTTACCGCAGTATTATTAAATATCTTGGGCAGAGAAGCACAGGATTTGAGAGGAAAAGCAAAAGACAGGTCGGCTAAGTCACTAATCCTCTCCAGCAAAGCCCTCTGACAGTTTTGAAGGACTGGAATGTCAACTCAGAGGTCAACCCTACTGTGGGAGATAAGAAAAGCCTTATAGAAGAAGAGCCTTTTTCACCTTTGCTAAATCCTGTTCACTTCTGTTCACTCTTGCTCACCAGAAAGCACTCTGGGAAAGGGTCAGCTGCAGGTCATTTACCCAGAGAGCAGGTAGTATGATGTGTGTGAGGCAGTGATGGTTGGGGGACGCATGGACAGTACGTGATCAGAAAGCTGGCTGGGTGAAAGGATGAATGAACAGCGGTGCCACAGTGGCAGACAGCCACTGCACGCTTGTTTTGCTGAAGTTTAGAGCATAAAAAGGGTTTTTGCAATAAACGATCTTCTTCAGAACAAGCAAGAAAGAGGTCTTTATTCATCATTGCTACACCCTGCCATGCAAGTTACAGTGCAGAGTGGCGCTAAACTCCAGCCCCTGCACTCCTCAGCTGCAGCATTCCCCGCTGCACGCCACGTGCTCCAGACATCCCCCTCCACCCAAGAGCTTCACTTCTAGGGCAACGTTCCCCTGCTCTGGCATCTTGGCACTTGGTGATAAAGGGAAGGAGAACCTAGCTTTCCTCCAGGTTTTTCTTCCTCTCCACAACCAGAGCGCACAGCCCTAGTTCGCATGGCAGGGAGAGGAAAAGCAATCAAACACTGGTATTTGAGCACTAGAACTGCAATGTTAACAACATACAACACCCATCACAGAACATCCTTTAAAATGGTCTGGCCTTTGGTTGTTCTCACTACTACCTGTGGATCTCCAAAACAATACAGTAATATATAAGGAGACCGGCATACAAGATCAAAATTATTGAACCAAATTTTGCAGGTTTTGTCTCTCCTGAAAGATGTTATTCAAAAGCAGTAACTCCAGTTGTCTTGTTTTTGGAATGTCTCGTCCACATTTTTATAGAAAAGTACAACAATAGCCTATTAAACACTGAAAGTATTCAGAATTTGAGGATCAGAACAAGTCCATGTGCACTGCAAAATGCAGCACTAAGTCTTGTTTTTACTGAATTCTGCAGAAATCAGTAAATTCATCTGATTCCTTTTTTGGTTGCACGATACTGAAAAAGAGGTTACCTCCAACAGTGAGCAGAACTCCAGGAGTTTACAGAAAATTACAGGGTCAGTCATAAATATCAGTTCTTGCCTATGTACT
The DNA here is from genome assembly GCA_013397795.1 of Orthonyx spaldingii. Taxonomy (NCBI): domain Eukaryota; kingdom Metazoa; phylum Chordata; class Aves; order Passeriformes; family Orthonychidae; genus Orthonyx; species Orthonyx spaldingii. Next base: position 2,119,469 of record VZTJ01003885.1, on the reverse strand, counting down.
CAAATGAAGTAACAGCCTACAATGGTATCTTCCTATCAACTGACAAGTATTTTTATGTTGCTGGAAAGTACTTCATTAAACCAGATTATCACAAACACACATTAACAGTCTACATATGTGAGAAAAATGTGCTTCCTGCAAAACTAATGCTAAGTTTTTTGCTATCTGCATTGAAAGGAAAAGTAGCAGCTAGAAAAAAAGTACTTCTATAAATAATGCAGGGAATTCTCTAAAACCCTTTCAGTAATTTAGGCACGAGAGACTACAGATTAAAGAAAAGAAAAGCTTTCTTAACTGGAAAAGGACAAATATGGGCTGCAAAGTCTGAATGAAAGTAGTTAGTAAATAAATTTAAAAGTACATGTCCAATTTGGCCTTCTAAACTAATTTTAAAAATTGGAGAATATTATGAACAGGTCCGTAGAGCACAGTCCCAAAATAAAACCAACCGACCAATTAAGCAAGAAAAGTTACTTCTATTTGCCAACTTCTCACAGAAAGTGTAGACTCTGAACAACTGATGACTTAATCACCTCATTAAAAACTTCTGCTTAACCACTGAAGCACAAGGACCTGAAGTCAGGAAAGCTCTATTCTGCTCCCAACTCCCAAGCACCAGCTAACTGCATAACCTCAGGCAAGAGACCCTGGGACTGTTTCTTCAAAAGCTGAGCAAGTAAATGGCTATTATGAGGTTTTTTCCCCAATTAATGTCAAGTTCTGAAACACTATGAGTTTGAGTTTGCTAAACAGACTATGAAGCAGTCCCTTTAAATCTTCATACAAATTACAGACCAGCAAGAACACATGAACAGACCTCAATTTTATGCAGAAATTGAAACTCAAATGGTATCTGACAATTTTTTTTTCAAAGCCAGCATTATGAATCACTGAAGTGAAAGCCAATGAAGGTGATCCCCTTGCCTCAATTAGTAAGGTCACTAGGTAGATTGCTTTTCAATACTCTTATCTTGAATTCTGAACATGGAGAACATTTTACTCTCAATCCCCTAAATTTCTATAATAAAATAATAAATTTATACTCCACCTACATCAGGGTTAATTACAACCACCAGGTAACAGCAACTGCTAAACAAAATTTTTTTGGATTTTTTTCTTAGATATGAGGAAACATACAGCAATAAAGCCTGTAAATGATGGTACATGATCTCACATGATTTTATGCAATTCTCTGTTAAAAGAAGCATAAAAATAGAGAAAATGGATGGAAAAATCAAGTAGTTTTCAAAACAATAACTAGCAACTTATTACCTGAATTTAAAGAGACATAACATAGTCCTGAAAAACAGTGCATACAGACTTGTTTCCAGGTCTCAATAGAACGATTCCATCAGACACACAAGATTGAAAGAAAGTACTGAAATGAGCATATAGAGTGGTATAAGCAAAAATAATATATACTTCCTATTCATGGGAAAGCTCCCTCAAGATTTCTAAAAAGTAAGCTATAAACCAAAACAATAAGCATGGAAATGTGAGGATATGAAGAAAATCAATATACACATGAAAAACAGACATTAAGACATAGCTTCTAAAAGACATGGCCACAGGAGCCAGCACCTTACATTCACATGTAGATCTAGTCACTGCTATACTGAAAGCTGCTGAAAAATAGGCTTATAAAAAATAATCACCCACTGCAACTAAACAGTTTAGAAATAAAAAATACTTTCAATTGCAATTTTATCCCTTAATGACTCCTGCTGTATCTCATTATATATACCTCTTACATAACACTGCTGTCTTATTGTCAACGAGAATTCAGGATCAAAAGAAGTGCATACTGTGTAACACAACACAAAGGAGATGGGGTTTTCTGAAACCTTTCAAAATTCAGATGTTAGAATAAGAACTGCGTTTGATTTTCCTAGGAAAACTTAAAAAGCTACTCTTATGCCCTTACCAACACACTGTTAGAATAAGAAGCATATCCAACTGGTAAGCAGAAAACACATTTGCATTTGAAACCTCTCAGCCTAGGCAAGTCAGCTCCTTCTTTTACATCCTTGGCATTACAAGGGCAATAGTCTTGTAAAGAAATCCTCAGATGCTGTAACATTTTGCATTTCATACACTGGAGTGAGTCATTCCAAGTACATTTATAGTCAGAAACATAACACCACAACACCAGTCCCTGGAACGTAAACACATAGTTTCTATTGTTTGCATGTGCAGAGGAGGGCAGGATATGGCTGTGTATTCAATGACAGAAAACAAACCCATTAAGAAGAAATCTTTCAAGTCATATTGCTGTGCATACATCTAAACTGTACACACATTATTACCAGTTGCCACACCTCACGTTCCTTTATTTCTTTAGGCTCTGTTGCACTCATACTTGCAGAAGAGAGTCCTAATTCTAACTCGAGCTCTGAGACACTTCCATAGCATAAACTGCAGCATTATTTTCCAAAGTCCTGTGTCTCATTTGTATGCTTCTCAGTTTCCAACAGTCTCTGCTCTGAAAAAAAATCCCCAAGTCCAATGTAATGTAATGGGGTTTAAAAGCATATTTCTATTTATGAATTTCAAATGCTGGCAGCTATTTACTTCATTACTTTTCGTGAGTATTTCCTATTTTGAACTACGGATGGTGGAGCCTTCCTATTATTCCATCTGCGGCAAATTTGTTTTCAATTTCTGAGCATCTGCAGTTGAAGAGGTTCTGCAGTCCTTTTAAGCAGCTGAGCAAAGAATGAGCAGATGGTGTCAAATGTAACAGTACTAAACCTCCACAAAGAAAGTTTTCCTAGGTTTTATTTTTTAAGTAAGAATTTCTTGGTTCATGAAGGATCCTACCACTAGTCCAGAGAAATTAAGCACATTCACACTATGTTCGTATTGCACCCTAAACATTCTTAACAAACCATTTGCCACATATTTTAGTCTTTATTGAACAACATTTTTCTAGAATTGAACGGAAATTGTACCACAAATGCTTATTTGATTTGTTGGAAAAAATATTAAGCAGAAAAGCATGTGTCTTTTGGTAAACAAGTAACAATAAACAATAATTATCTTCAACTGTCTATTAAACATAGCACCATTTCCAGATGTTAGCAAAAAAGCCATTTTTGCTCTTAGAATTTCACATACTCAGGTTGTTCCAGGTTTTATAACCTTCACCTACTCCTACATATAAGCAATGAAGGGAAAGGGGACTATTTAATGTGAGTAAATACGTTTGCTGTTTCCCACTCCCTCATCTATCAGAGGTATATGAAATCTCACGCAGGCATTGTGAAGATAAATATATTAAAAGACTACGAGTGACTTTTATAATAATGCATGTCAGAAGCAGCCTACAGAAACAAGACAGAGTGAAGCATTTTCAAAAAGAGAAAGGTGTCCAACCTGCAACCATGTTCCAGTGTAACCAATTTCGGCTTTCTTCGATCATCCAGTAGCTCAGAAAACAGCCTCACATTGGTGTATCAGGAAAGAACTCACATTTTGTTTCATTTCAGCAAAGCAATCCTCTACCTCCACAAAATATCAAACCATACCTAATTGTTATCATGTCTCCATGATCTCCTTGAATGTACCAGCTGCAGTTTACAGCTGGAGGATAGTTCAGTGGCCAAGAAGGACTATATATGACTCCCCGTCTCTCTGTGTGCTGTTCCAGTTCTCCACTGCAAGCAGCTGTTAATAAAGGGAGAAAAATAATATTGTTAATGCTTTGCCTAATCAACAATTTGTATTAGCTTCAAGAGCTTTGATCAGTTTCTGAAGACTGCAGACATATGAGAGTCAACAGTTTTATCCTCTTTCTGTTTTCTTCCCTACCCTGTTTTTTAATTAAGACACCCACACCAAGTGTAGGTAAGCACAACCTGCATTTCAATGCAAGACCAATCGATAATCTTGCATGAATCTACCACAGGCTACAATCAATATTACTGCATGGATCTGCCATGAGCATGTAATACAGAAATCCTTCTTACCAGCTTCCCAAAGCCTAGGCAGGTCACCTAGCAAGTGAAGAAGATCCATATTAACTATAGAGTAGCTAGTAGCTCATTTTGTTGCAACATGTTCCTGGACATGTTTATTCTCTTAACCATGTGACAGACCTGAAGAGTTTGTAATAGTTAAAAAAATGCCACCACCCACCACAAAAAAGTAAACTGGAGTCCAATGTTAAATGTTTTCAAAAGTATTCTAAATTTCTTCTGAACTCACACAGATGGGAAAAATTTTCAACACAGGGAAAGGAGCAAACAAGGCCAAATAAAGCTCAGCATTTTCAAAGCACATTTAGTTCTTCCTATGGAAAACAGCAGGCTACATTAAATACTTATAACTTGTAATTAAGCAATTCAAAAATGAAAATTAAATGTTCCAAGAACAAGTTGAAAAGCTGTTCTGATAGGAAAACATACTCTTAGTAGACTACAAGAGGGAAAATTCTCTGTAATGCAATAGCTATTCTGAACATTCTCCAAAAATATTATTTAAACTATTCTTAAATTACTATCTAGAGCATGACTTGTGGACTGCAGCTGAATATTCCAGTTTTTGACAGAAGCTTACATTCTTGTAGCTGAAAAACGTAGCAAGGGAAAGAAAAGGTCGCCTATACCTTGTCACCTCATACACATACGCATCCAAACACACTGCATTATAAATGAGAGATTTACGGTATTGCTTGAAATCCAGCCACATAAATACATCATTTTCAATTCCCCAGCAGGATCAGATTTAGTTGCACTGGAGGGGTGGAGGGAAGGAGTGCCAGCAAATCTACTAGGCTGCAGTCAAGTCAGGTGGCAGGGCTGCCCGTGGAGCACCTGGCTGGGGCTGGGCTGCAGCAGGTCCCCTCCAGGAAATCTAGGCCTGGCACTATTCTGTTTGTTCACAGTAAGCGCTTTTCAAGTGAGAGTCACAGGAATACAAAAAGCATTAGGTGAGTAACTTACCTGAGGCAAAACATAAAAATGCTATTATTTTTACTCTCCAGGTGGGGCAGGAAATACATGCATATAATTCCTACTAGTTTCAAAGGCCACAAAAGCATACAGAATACGTAAATACATGAAAACATCTGTTTCCAAACTAATATTTTGACGTAATGCAGTTACAAAGACAAGAATATTTTTGTTATCACATTTCTAAAACCAGAATGGCTCCATGCCAGGTGCTGAAAAATACTGAGATGCAGTTGCAATTATAGAATTATAATTATAAAAGCAAATGTAAGACCCACGGGACTTTTCAACTCTAGTTCTCAGTTTCTTTAGGTCTATAAATGTGTTCCTCCATATATTTGTTACAGCATCAACATATCATAGCAGCAAAGGAGGACAAAGAGCTAGCAAACACATAAAGGAGCTGAAAAGGCTGCATTTCCTAACTGCCAGGTTAATTACACTTCAAAATGGGAAGGAAACAGAATGCACAAAGTGAAAGAACAAATACACCAGACAGTACTATCCAGAGGCTACCAGTAACACCTCTCCAAATACTTCTGCTGCCTTTGTACCAAATAATGTTCTGGATTAATATCTCTTAGTATTTGCAGTAGAACAGAATCACAATTACACAACACTTCTTTAGTTTCCATTTGAGGAAGTCCCACTGACAGGCTGATGGCTCTGCATGAGCACTTCCATTTGCACATTCATCAGCATAGTTAGCGGAGCTTCTGTTCTCCCAAATACTTGTTTCTCGGTTTTACAAAGTAACTACAAAGGCTCTGAGCAATAGTTACTTAAGTATCCCAGCTTTCCTGAAGTAATATCATTACATTTTTTTCTTTTGGAATAACGTACAGTTTCCTAATGTAGATGATCTGCTGTAACATTACAGTTCAGGTCTTCAGTGAGAAACATTTTTTCATGTTAACACTGCATATCTGATATAAATGCGAGGCAAGGAAAGAACAAGAGACAAAAGAAACAGATTTTTCCTTTTCACAGAAGAATTGTAGCTGTGCAAATCTAAGCACATAGCAAGGTAAGGGCTGCCCTGACACTATATGCCATTTTGGGCAGTTCATCTGACAATGGCTATTGTTGCCAAAACTCTACCATGGCCTTATCTCCTCTGACATATATCAAGCATTTCAGACTTGTCCTACTCAAAATCAGACAACTGCTTGGCTCTTGCGAAGTGTCCCGATTTGACTAGCCCACTACTCTGAATTCATATTTGTTTTGGTTTAAGACAGTTTAAAGGAGAAGCCTCTGGGTCTAGCTATCTCCCTTGGGGTTCCAAGTACATTAAGCGAAAAAATAACCCTTTACTAACAAGCAGAATAGCAACAGTCAGAAACAGCAAATAACCACGAGACACAAAACTGTTCGATCCCGTGGACTCCGCAAAACAAAAAGAGACTCCAAAGAAAAATTGCCAGGCACACCCCCCAAGACAGTGCCCTGGATTTCGAGCGCATGGATCAAAGGACAAAGGAGGAAATTGTGTCAGTCTTTCCCCCACCGCCCCCCTCCGTTCTCCTATCTCTCGCTTGGCTTGGCTGCAGCCCTGACTGAAGTTCTTTGGATTCAGGGGGCTGGAAACTCATGGAGGGAATTTGTCTTCCTAGAGGCAGACGCAGTCAAGATAGGGTGGCTGGGCTAGATCCTCTCGCCTGGGTGCGGCTAAATGGCGGCTCGAACTGGGGTGCGCCTCACTGCCCTTTTCTCCCGGCGCGGTGTCTGTGGCTCCCGAAACCGCAAGGAGGAGGACGGATCGTGACCAGAGATGGAAATGGCTTTTCACTGCTGTTTTCTCTCAGCGCGGCACCTCCGACTGCCGGAACCGCCAGAGGAGCGGAGACTGCGCCCGGGGCTGCAAACGGCGTCGCAGCAGCTTCCCTTCCTTCGTGCGGTGTCTCCGATCCCGCAACCACGAGGAGCACGGAGGCTACTCGGGCAGCTTTTAAAAAATGCGTGCACCAAAGTGAACTCACACACATACACACCACACACACAGACACACGAGATTCCCAGTCGTGGAACCTTAAAGATACAGTAACAATTTTTGGGCACAGATGATTATGGGATACGTTATCATTATGAATCACACCAAGACAATACTGCCAAAACTTAATTACATGTCCACGGTCCTCTAAATCTGTTGGCGCAAACTGCGGACACATACACATACCCCCCCTCCCAAAACTACTCTAGTGTTTACCCAAACCTCACTTAATTGCCTCTTGTTTTTTATGCCTTTTTTTTCCCACCAGTGCTCATTACTATAGGATTTGCAAACATCAATCGACCTCCTCCCTAAAGCAGTCGCCTGCCTCTCCACTCCTTGTGCACTGACTGCTGCAAGGCAGACAGGGTGAAGCACCCGAGCACCGCTTTCAGTAGCTCTTTTTTCACCCACATATATTTTGAAAGAGAAACCTCTACTAAACACAGCCTTTAGTGCTGGCAACAAAATGGTAAAACCACACAAGGGTAGAATTTTATACTGGTGGGGCTTCAGTATCAATAAAAGGGTCCCACTTCCCTCCTCAGCTCCTGGCCATGAAGTCTACCAAATCACACACATGCCTAAGTACTGTGTTATTAAGTTGGGCTTCAGCATGACACTGTGCTTCCTTAAGGAAAATAAACAAAAGCCTGTTCAAACTGCCAAAACATCTAAAGGAAAGGGAAGTTCCTAAATAGAAAGGTACAGTCCTGGATTCTGAAGGCCTTATCATCAGTGACAACACATAAAAATAGCAGTGATAACACTTTTTCAACAATTCTTCTGTGTCTTTCCACAGCCTTCCTGTGCAAACCTAGAAGAAAAGTGAAATCCCAACTTACTAAAAACTCCAAACTGCTTAAATTTCCCACATTTAGCATTACTGAAGAAACATAAAAATACCAATTCCTGGATTGGCAAACCAATCCACCAAAAATCTTACTGAGATGGTGCTTTTAAAGAAAAGATAAATTTTAAGGACAGGCAATAACAAATCTTCCACCGTTTAAAAAAAAAAAAACAACAAACAACAACAACAAAAAAAACAAACAAATAAAAAGAAACCTCCAAACTTTAAACAAATGCCAGAAGAGATTTCAGTTCAGAGAGTTTCTGTCAAGAGGGCATAAATCTTAATGAAGCTCTTTCCACAATAATCAAATGGATTTCTTCTACTGTAAACAGCAGTAGATTCCCTCTGCCAGTTAAATATGCCACAAATATGTGCAATGAAGTTTCTAAAATCTTTACATGATTAATATTACTCCTATTTTTGCAAGAGCAACTGTAATAAAACAGACATTGAGCTTCACCAAAAGACAGCACTGAGGGTACTATGCTGTGCCAGAATAAATTTTCAGACAGTCCCAGACAAAAATAAATCCTGCAGCTTCACACTCTTCTGCACCAGGGCCTGTCCCAGTCACAAGGAATGCATCCCAACCATCTGCTCCAGGATAAAAGATGTTTTGCACTTGCCACAAGGAACCTCCTGTCAAAACCAAATGCTTGGCAATATACATTTCCTCAAGTAGCTGCCTCAGAGTCAGTAGGAAACTCTTCCCAAGTTCTCACAATGCTCTCTCAAGGAGGGCTTGCACACGTGGTTTAATGCAGATCTCTTATGCCTGTGGAAAAAGACTTAAGGCTCCCCTTCACTTTGCCCAGTCTCCAGCTGGCTGCTTCTGCCCCCAATCAGAATTAGCAAAAGCAGAGTCAAGGGTTCAGCTCACAGATGTGACAAAATCTGAGCTCACGCTGCTCGATCAACAGGCCGACCTAGCTTTCTGCAAGCACAGATAAGACAAGCTACACACGGATCACTCTGTTGCAATGGCCTTTGATTATCATTTTCATCCTCAGCTCCAGTTACACCACCATGAGACAAGGTAACTCAAAACCGTATGAAGACAAGAAAACATGAAGACTACAATATTCTGAGGTTTTCAGCATACTTGAAAGAATAAAAGCCAGATGTTACAACTCTATTTCTAGCAAAAAATAAGTATTAGAAAGCAGCAGAGCCAACTGGAAGAAACTCTACATATTTTAGGTTGAGGCAGTAACTCACTGTGTAATTACTTCATTTACACTTTGTAAACTCATGTATCATACAACAGATGCCAAACTCCATCAAAAGCTAAAGAACCATCCAGGCGGGACATACTAGGACATAAATGACACTTTGTACTTTTTCCAATGAAAGAATGGAAAATACTGTGTTGCAAACAACACCTCCTGCATGGCTTATCCACACTTCCTCTAAGCTTAATTTAAGCAGGTTACCTAATCGTAAAATTACTACCTTCTCCTGATTTAAGCCTTCTCTCAACCCCCAATGTTGACTTGAACACTCAAGCTCCCACATTAACTGATCTACTGTCCTAGAATTATTTTTCTGTTCTCCCATATCCTTTCCTCCCATCTCCCTTATTTGCCATTTTCTGTTTTAATATAAGTTGCAGCCTCTTTGGGCATACATCTAGACATTTGATGGTGGATTAACAGGCATAAGAGGGCCCTTATCACTAAGAGGACCCTGACTGCAATATTCCCATAATGTCAATAACTCACAGCACTCCTAGCAAGAAGGAAATTACACAAAGTGCTGCAATTCTGGTTGAAATTTCCATGCTGACATCCATGAGACATTTTTAATATTCTTGTTTTAGCTTCTTCAGGAATGAGCCACTCTCCCTGACCTGATGCTCCCAGGCACATTTCCTGAACACAGAGTTTTCCCCTAAATATATCAGCATACACTATGACCTTAGCCTCAAGCTTACAATTTTTATCTACCACACAGTGACAATGATGGAGCCTATAACCCTGTCGTGGTTTAAGCCCAACTGGAAAATAAGCCCCACGGAGCCACTCCCGTCCCCCCACCCCCTCAAGTGAGAGACAAAATGCTGATTACGGGTTGGGACAAAAATTTACTGGAAAAAGCAACCAGATAAGAAAACAAACAGTGACAGCAACGACACTAATGACAACAGCGTGTGACAGAAGGCGATACCGCGCAAAGTGCTCACAGAGCCCAACACGACGCGGCCCTCGCTGCGCTCGCCACTCCTGCCCCGGGACAGGACACAAATGACAGAAATGACAGAAATGGCGGCGCAGCCTCCGCACGGCACCTTTGTCTTGTACCCGCAGCCGCGCCCACACGGCTCCAGTGCCGCCCACTGCCGGCACCGGGACAGCGATCCCTGCCCTTGGTGACACCGGGACAAAGCCCAGGAAGACTTAGAAGTCGTGAACCTCCTAAAATGCCATTATTGTTAGTCTGTCTTAAACAACCTTAATTTTAAAAGGCCACTCTTTCATTACAACATCTCTTTGTATGGGGAAGAAATAGTAACAACTCAAATGAACAGTAAATACAAATAAGAAAAGTATGTCTTACCTAATGAGGTAACAGCACTTTCTATTTTCCCAGTCAGGAAGAGATTCACTGTGTAAAGACAGAAAAATAATGTTCAGACAGGTTCTAGTGGTACAGGGTGGCAGTCAGTAGTTAACCATTTGTAGGTGTTTGCTGGGGTGTTAGCATTAAACGCATTGCAGTTTTCCAACAAGAACTTTGCTTATCTGCAGAGGCGAGTCATGTAATCAACTATTATCCTTCACTGTAGCTAAAACAAGTCAATACACGATGTTAGTTTAGTATCTGTGAAACATGCTACCAAAAGAAAAAAACTGCCAATCTATTCTGAATTATCTTCCATAGGATTTATTTTAATTGAGGAACACAGAACAACAATCACACTAAAACATTTATCATCACAGCTAGTGACGTTACCTGCTTAAATGCTGGATAACTAATGTGATTATTATCTTTAAATACATCTCCTCTGAATAAAGCAAAGTTCATTCCCCTCATGTAAATGTCACCTTGAAAATCAACTGCTAAAGCTAACATGATTGCCTTGACTAAGCAAATGTAATGAAGTTTTCAACAAGGTCCACTAATACAATCAAAACAGGATGAGGCAGTACTTGCAATATATATCTGATTTGCAAATTAAGTTCCAAAGACTCTTCACTGTCTCAAAAGTCTTCTCTCACAGTGTATCTACCATTCAAGTGATCTAGAAAGAGTAGTTATTGCCAAAAAAATTTTGTCCTGTGTCATTGTTGCTCCAGAAGTCAGCATTAACATGTAGTTCCATATTATTTTCCCCACACATTCTTTAAGGCACTTCTATAACAATTACAGTGTATTCCACTTATTGCTCTCATTTCAATAGTAATATGTAATCTACAAATATAGTCTATTAGTAAAATGACAAATGCTTAAAAGAATTAGAAAGGTTTAAAATGTTACCAAAAACTTAATTTACAACATCCCAGCCCAATCACTCACTTTGGTTTTATTTTGCATGTGTTAAGTCCCAAATCTTTTAATAGGTAATCTCTTGGCAAGAATTTAGTTTAAAACATAATTTAAAAATCAACAATAGGAGAGGAGAGGAAGAGAAACCGTTCCTGTTCCCAACAGTCACTTAGGAAGCAGCTGACAATTAACACTATGTCTCAGAGTGTGGGCCCCCACTGTCTTCTACATTGTCTAAACATATCACAAAACAATGACCCTTGCCGTGACTACCTTCTGGTATAACTTAAACCAGCACAAGAGGTAAAAAAGCTACCAGACACTAAAGGGGTGGAAATAAAAACCAATCTCTTAGCTTTCCAGTTCAGGCCCAGTCACGTTTTTCAGTCGCCACACTGCAGCAGCCCAGGCACCTACAGCTGTCCCTCCCTGACTTATATCTGGCTATTCACAATCTGGATTTTCTCCTTCCTGAAGCCAGAATTTTTTGCAGACAGTGATTTTGGGAGGACTGCTACAGACCTCAGGCTGAGAACAGGCCCTGCAAAACAGAGAGAAAGACTGCTCCTGGCATCACTCGTCACAGTCTTCAGGGCACTACTACAGGGACAAGGGCAGTGACTTCTCTCTCCTTCTAAGTGGTCTTGGGACTGAGCTTTTGGGAACACACATAAGGAGGGCAACTAAATAGCAGGGTATGTAATGCTATGGCTTGAGGAGAAACACACCTGAACCACAGATTTGTGTTAATAAGCATCAATACAATGTTCAAAGAACCCTAATAGCATTGATTTTATTACATAATTAATGTACAGTAACATTTGTTATACAATAATAACAACGTGCCATGTAATTATTTCTTGTTTCACAGTGCTAGCTTGCTCTGTTAGGTGAGTAAGCCTACCTAGGAACAACAACACCATCCTGTACCAGAAAACAACATAGCTCTGTTAACTCTGGCAAAGCAGCACATCCGTTTGTGACAAACTCTGGATCGTGGCAGTAAGAGCAACACAACATTTCCTCACACAATATTAAAGCTGCTATTTCTGTAACCATATAATATAGTCATAAAGACTGAGATGAAATTAATTCATGATTATGTCACAAATTTATATTCATGAGAATTAAAATACTTGGTTTTGCTCCAAAGAAAGTACATGAATATACTCCGCATAACTGCTACCAGCACAACTGAAAGCAGTGTTTGAAGATGCATTGTATGGAAAAGTCTGGGTCTGTACTACCATTCTACAGTCTTTCTTCATGTTTCCTACCTGGATACTCCCAACAGCCATAAGAGAACACAAGCTCTGAAGCAAAGGTTTCCTCACAAGGCTTATAAGGCTATGCACTTTAAATGGAAATAAGTAGGATAAAGACAAGGGGCCTAATAGAGTGGAATTAGCCAACTCAGAGCTACATTACTGAGGACTGTTAAACAGAGAGCCCTAGTTTACTACCAGAAATACAATTATAGGCAGCCTTGCACACCACACCTGGCAGATACCTAAGAAAAAGAACCCCCAAAAATACTCATTTATCTCTGCAAAAAACTTTTATTGTTTGCAGTTTCAAGTTCTTTGCTCTCATTTTCAAACCCTTTTACACCAATACGTCCACAAAAACAGTTCTTTAAATAAAATCTAAGTCTCACATCAGATACTCTCCCAAGCAACTGAATAAGCTTAGTTTCCAGTAACCATTTTGCTTACTCAAGACCATCAAATCAAACCACAAGAGTACTGTAAACCAGCACTCAGCTCTCAAAACTGTCAGAGGCCTATAAGAAAGAACAGCCACTCCCTGCTGATTTTCTTGTCTCTTGTCAAAACAAAACCTTGTCAAAATAAAAACAGGTGAGTGACTAGGGTATTAGTTTTCTAGATGCTCTTTTTCTTAACTGTTGAGCAGTTATGGGAAAGCCAGTAAAAAACCCCAGAAGTGGTTCTGTTGGCTTGAACTCCATGCAGGAAACTTACTGTGCCATTCATTTGGATTGCTAAATAATTCTCAGGGTGAGGTTTTCAGCTGGGAGAGCAGCTATTTGGATCAAAAGGGAAATTTACATCTTGGCACCTCCAAAACAACTGACAGCTACCAGGCTTTTCCCACAGCCCGGAGGAGAGACGTCAGCTTCACTGATTCCTTCTTATTTGATAACTTTCTATGTCCTCCAGAATTTCTCAAGAATGATAAACAAAATGGCTTCACAAAAGAACAGTTGAAACAAACCCAATTCCAGTCTTTGGAGTAGCAGTTTACAGATGAAGTCACACAGCAATGGTCAGTGGCAGTGCATTGATACAGACACCAAACACCCACACACAGGCTATGGGAAAACAAGAGAAGAATGGCAAGAAGCAAGAACCAAAAACAAGGATGAAAGGAAAGGACACACAAGCAGGAAGTAAAATACAAAAATAGTTAAAGTAGCAGCATTGTATTCTTATGGGTTCACTGAAGCAAAATACCTTACAAGCTTCCCACCTCTCATGTTTCTCAACTTCCACTACTGTCAGTTGTGCAAGGAATAGGAATAAAACATTCCAGCTGAAAAGAAGAGCCAGACAGTGAAATTCTAGAAGTCATAGAAAGCAGAAATCTACTAAACTTTCAAACTGACATCACCCACACCTAAATACAAGAAGTGTTCTCACTTCAGCTCTGGAGTTTACATAATCTTTTATTATCTCATTAGTCATTTTAACAATAACCATGCTATTTCTGTCAAATAACAAAAGCTTTAACAAAGGTCTGACTGGGACACAAAAAAAAAGCAACCCCTAAGCAAAATGAAAAAAACAAAACACCCTCCCAAATACCAATAAGAAATTCAGAGAGACAGTGAAAACTTGTATCTTTCTCTAAATAAACAAGGCAGCAGACATTATCCTCATGCTGTGCACATCTCTGAAATTCCATTAAGATTCTACAAAAAATAAGAGTTGTACTACTTGGATGTTCAAACTGTTTTGCAGTTTAGTTAGCTTTTTATATTGTACTTATGTCAATTAAAATAAACACATTTGAAATAACCAGAGCAACCTTTAAACTTCAATTTCCTACATTTTTCTAGGTGAGCACTGATGTTAAGGAAGCACTTTTACAAAAACAGAACACAAAGTCTGGCCACAGATATCCCTTTCTGATCGTTTACATAACAAATAGTAACTGTCACTTGGGATTATTAAAAATTAACTCTAATCCACTTCATTAGCAAAGAGATGTGGGTTTAGCACATGCTGGATCAAGGCACAGTGACAGTTTACCAAGTGAGTGTCTGGAGGGCTCAGTGCAGCCCCAGCACTGCTCAGCTGCATGCGGTGCTCCCGACTACGCTGCCCCACCAGAATCCCCTGGCAGGGCGCAGGAACAGAGCAGTCAGCTCTAGCAACTCCTAATTTCACGTGCCCCTGTTAAGTACGCGGGGCCTATCGTGCGCTCGTTCTAGTCACAGGCGCCAACGTTTCTGCCTAAGAAAACACATCTCCGCTGACAGAATGGGCTGACAGACTGGAAACCAGTAATACGCTTCATCACGTTGCCAAAACTTAACACCTGCTGAGAAGCAGAGCGGAGAGCAACGGCTTCAAGCAGAAGGAAGGGAGGAGAGCAGAATACGGCAGACACGGAGGGAGAAAAAATGTTGTTTTCCCGCTGCCACTCAAGGGAACGGCCGGGTAGGCGCGCAGCGGAGCCGCGCTGCCCGCCCCGCGCCCGGCACGAGCTCGCAGCCCGGGAAAGAACCGGCGATGCCTCCTGAACTTTTTTTTTTCAAGGCCATGTAACGTTATGGCAGCGGTTCCAGAGCCAAGGGCAAGGCGATGGGTTCCGCTGGACCGGGCAGCGCTCTGCGCGGGCCCCCACTGCCGGGCAGCGGCCGGGCACGGCACCGAGCGGTGCCTGAGGGACTCGTGGCCGCGCCGCCTCTCGCCCCCATCGGAAGCGGGGTGACGGGAGGAGGCTCCTCCGGCACAATCTGGTGTGTTGCCGCCTGGACCCGTCCCGCGCCCCCCGCCCACGGTCACTTGCCACAGGGGAGGAGGGGGCCCAGCAGCCCCCACACCCGATGCCCGCCGTGCCCGGACATGCCCCGCCGCCAGGGAGCGGCCGGGCCGCACTCACCCAGGCAGAAGACAGTGAGCGGCGCCAGCGCGCCTTGACGGAGCTCCGCGGCCGCTGCCTTCTCCATGGCGGGTCGCGGTTGCTTGCCCTTCAGCGCGGGGGGAACCGCGGCCGCTCCGCCCCCGCCGGGCCACTACGGCGAGACGCAGGAGCCGGCGGCGGCGCCACCGGCCCGCGATGCCCCCCCCCGCCGCGGGGCCGGGAGTGGCGCGGGGGCCCGCCGCGGTGGCGGCCCCATGGCCGGGCCGCGCTGCCGCTCCGAGGCAGGTGGCAGAGGACAGACCGCAGCGCCGCCGCCGCCGCCCCACGTGACAGGCCCGCCGAGCAGCTGCGGCCGCCGGGCCGAAGAGCGAGGGGAGGGCAGCGCCGCCCCGCTCCGCTCCCCGCGCACCTGAGGGGCCGCCGCTGGCGGGCGGGCGGAGCGCGGCCCGGGGCGGAAGGAAAGGCGAGAGCCGAGCCCGCCCGCGCAGCACCGGCTGCCGGGCTTCCCGTTAGGC
>VZTJ01003885.1:2029575-2103551 GCA_013397795.1 Orthonyx spaldingii | reverse complement strand
CCCGCTCTCGCCGCGGTCATGGCGCAGCCAGGCCTCGCTCCAGCCGGGCCGGGCCCAGCGGTAGCGGCGCGCGGAACCGCCCCTGTGCCCGGCGGGTGCGGAGAGCCGCGAGGCCGCGCCCTGTGCCGCCGCCGGCCCCCTGCCGGGCGCTGCCTCAGCCCAGCGGGTCACCCGGATGCCTTTTCCCGGCAGGGTTCCCTCCGGAGCTGCGCTGCGGACCCCGGGCGGCAGCGGAGGCGGAGAAAGCGGCTACTGGAGTTGGCTCCGCTGCAGCTCGCGGGAGTGAACGCTGTGATCGGTGATGGGCGCAGGGAGAAGAGCCTCCCCAGGAACCCGGCTGTCCTTAGAGCTCTCCCAGTCCTTTCACCCGCACCAAGGGTTAGGACACAGACCCGGACCCTTCCAGGCCCTTCCGATAGTGAAACAAGTCTTCTAGTCATCATACTGGTAACGTATCCACCGCAAGGCAGCCAGTTTGGATTAGTATAAACGAAGTAAAGCCATCCTGTCCCACTGAAAATGGACAAAGGTTAATATGTTTACAAGCAGCAAGGCGACAAAAGTTAACTGGGAGCTTCATGAAGAGAACTGCAAAACAGTGCAAGGTGGCAGGTACCCCTGCTCAGGTTGCCCTAAACGGCTACAGTGAACCAGCTCTACCTCACGTTTGCTGAACTTTTCCTTGTTTTCCCATTTGCAGATGCTCACATGCTGCCCCTGAGAACCAGTACCAGCTCTGCTGTCATTGACACAGCTTCTCTCTTTCAAGGAACAGAGCCTTGACGGCACTGCTGCACAGCTTTAACACAATTGCTGCAACCCACTGAGCGGCACTTTAATTCAGCTACAAATACTGACAGCAATAGAAAACTCAGTAATAGCACCAGTGCTTAAACTACAAAATGAGGGCTGCACTACAGGGCATAGTTTAATCCTCCAGGGCAAAGATGAGGTTTTGCTGCATTTCACTATAAACACAGAAAACTTCCCCTACATACTTAAAAAAAGTTGCATCTTTGCATTCTGTCGCCGTATCACAGAGACGTGCAGTCAGAAACACTTCGATCACCAAATTAAACATTGATTGATAAAATCAACATCATGAAACAATTACATTATTCTACTCAGTTTCCCATGAAAGGAATGTAATCCCCAACTCATATTTAAGGGATTTTCATCCAACATTAAGGTCTTACTGTGCTAATGACACACACACACACTCACAAACACTGGCTGGCGTGGCCTCCAGGGTGAGGTGTGATCCAGCTAAGAAAAGAGTGTTCTGTCAGCAACAGGCCCCGGTTCAACTCTTCACTCTGACTGGACCTGGTGGAGTGATCATATTGAATGGGCAGCATTCCTGAGGAAGAATAAGAAAAACAGGAGTAAAGGTGAGGCGTTTGCTGACCTTTTAGCAGCATGAGTTGGGATTCTCACTAAAGAGATGCAACAACATAAATTACAGTTTCTATACTGTATTGAAAGTATGCTGTTTCAGATTGTCATCTAAGAGTCAGGTTTAGATCAGGTACTGCCCAAAACCAGGTTAAATAGTACATCCAAGTACGCTCATAAGCTGGTGTAATAACAAAAGTGGATGCAGGAAGGGAAATGAGTGGCTGTGAGGGGAGCTAGGTTTCTTGAGCCCATGACATATAACTAGCTCAGCTGTGTACATCGTCAGGGCTCTCATACCAAAGGCCCATTTGATGCACACCCAGGTGCATATTCAGACAGATATTTCAGATATTTGTTACCCCATCATGTATGTGTGCCCCATCAAAGAAAAGAGCTGTGCAATTCTAAATGTCAGTTTGTATGGTTAAAAATAATGAGGAAAGCATACCTAATTTGCCTGGGATGACATACAATTTAAAAATATTAATTGAACTATGATCATCATTTGCCCATAAGGTCATGTGTGTAATATTAAACACACAGCTCAGTTAAACAAATACTTTCAAACATGTCTACAATAAAACCATTGCACACTGTTACGCTTACGGAACTACATCTTGTTTAAAATTTGCAGAATGTTTCAGAGTCAGATTTAGCCAGGAAAATGGAGAAAGAGACCTAATTATAATATGGGAAAGGAAACACCAGATAAGAAAGGCAGAAATGTGTAAGAAAATACCAGGCCAGGCTGAAGCTACTTAAGGGCAATGGTGATGACAAGTTGCTTTCTGGAGCATCTACAGGAAGCAGATCACACTGGATGTAGAAGGCACAAACTCAGATTCCCTTTTGCTGATTCTTCCTTGAGAAAGTCTGGCAGAGTGGTGAAACAGAAGGCTTTACTGAATGCCTGGAAACACCACAGTTCACCAAAGGACACCTTGCAGCACACAGAGATATTACTTTAGACCTTTTTATTTCAAAAAGATAAAGTGTATAGTAGTATGTCAGGGTTTGAGGAGATCCTTACCCTCACTGAGCTACAGACCTATGCCTTATCTTTTTCTTATCAATTCCTTTGTTGGAATTATTATAATTGTAATTCACATTTGCCTATCACTCTTGCCCTTAATGAATGCCTAATGGATGATTGGACTGAGGATCAATAGTATCATGTCAGGTGTACCTGGGATGAGACAAATGGATGTCATAATAAATACCTCTACTGTGCTAAAGATGCAGAAATAGTAAGTGGGTCAGTACAAACAAAGTTTACCTGTAGGTGAGAAGGCCCCACAATCAGCACAGCCATGACCTGACTGTTCTGCAGATACAGCCCACCTCACACTTGTCTGTGCAATTTTAAATAGCATAATAAATCCCACATTTTTTCACAACTAAATTCTTCCTAATCTAACCAGACAATTCTTAAACCTTTAATGGGCCCATGATTGTAAAATCATTTCATATGGGTTTTTGAGCAGTAATCCTCAAATTATGGGTCTGTAAAAGCAATAATGGAATGTTTCATAAAATAATTTTTCCTCAGTGAGTCTATTATTGTAATTAAAAAAATGTATCTAGTCACCTCTACATTCCGCATTAACCCTTTTCATGGTAATTATGAGTAAAGTGCACCTCTCATTTCCATTAAATAACACCCTTGCATCTTACCAAAACAGTAGACTGTATAGGATTGAAAGCAAAATGATGGATGCAGACTCTTTTTAAACAGATTCTGTCCCTGCCACTAACTTGTTAAGATAAAATCCACTCAGTTTAGAGTTATACTATGATGTTCACGTAGGACTAATTTAAGATTTTGAGACCTGATTTTCAGTCCCACACTTTTGTGTTCACATGAATGTATGTATATATTAGAAAACTATATATGAAGGTACATATGTGTATGCTCCAACATCTACTGGCCATGGGGAATTAATTATCACATCACAACATCCACCTTGAAAACGTAACCAGCAGAACCTATCCTAGGTGCTCTACTTCAGGGTGATTTGCAGATTATTTTAAAATCACTTTAAAAGAGTTGCGCCAAACTAAATCATTGCTCAAGCCACGTGTCAAGCCTTCATGTCCCATTTCAAAACATATGATACGGAGATGGCTCTAGGAATCTCATTTGTTGACGTTACACATTATACATGGTGGAGCTATAGGTATGTTCATTCATTTTAATGCTTTTGACAGAACTGGATTACAAAAAATCATGTAACACCACCAAAATAAAGTTTTGATAAAGTTTTACTGAGTGTAATCAAAAGATATTACAATTTTTTAAAATATGCAGTAGAAAGATGAAGACAAAAAGATACAGCAATGTTGACAAAGATTATGGATTCTGTCAATATTAGTACTAAAAACATTAAAATAACTTGGAGCCTTATCCTGTCCATGTGTGTAATACCTGTCTTACTCTGGTTACATGTAATTTTATTACATTATTCACATCAGTTCCCCCTGTATCTCGTTTTTGTAACTAGTAAAAGCTTATGCTTCTTTTACAAGGATCTCTCTCTATGGATTAATTCGGTTGAGATTTCTTTAAACTAAGACTATAATTTTACAAGTTCCACAAGTAATTTATATGCATTTACCTGTTTTTCAGCATATATCAGTTTCAATGCATGTACAGATTTGTGCAGATCAGCGAGACTGCAATCCCATATTATCCCACCCCTATTCTCTTTGGACAGCCAGCATTAAAGAAAAGTTGGTTAGAAAGCATTAGGTGTGGTAACATACATCATTTGTCTCAGCCTCACACTGTTCATCTCTAGTTTTATTGCATCACTGCACAGCACTATCTGGCTGCATTTAATAAGGTTAACATTTAGTGACAACTACACTCTCCCTGAAAGAGAAGAAAATTCTCAAGGGTACTTTGCTGCACCAACTTTAACACTATTTCTGCCTTGATCCATTATAGATCATTACTAAACTTCACAGTGATCTATTTTCCTTCCTCTTTAGGAATTTGTTATTCATGAATTCTGTGTAGAGCTGAAAAAACCCTGTTGTAATTCACATTCATTTTATGAAATATGATGGGAATAAAGATGAGCAATTTGGTATCACGGGAAGGCAAATCCAAATTGTTTGATGGAGAAATGCTATAAGAACATCACCAATGTATAGGCATTTTTCCAAAGAGAGTGCAAAGCTGTGGTGACGCTCTGAACGTTCAATGAAATCCTGAGTTTGTATCAAGCAGACCAGATTATGAGCAGCAATTACATTAGGATAATTGCTTGAAAAATAAAATTATTCTCTCTTGAAAGGGTTCAGTTGTCTTTGTAACTACTATCAAGGCAGCATTAATTGCATAATAGTTTTTTTTATACTTGTAACTTAGCTCTCTTAACAAACTGAAGGTCCACACAACCTGCTCCATTAAGTAAATTACGTCTCATTTTTGTTTAATTGTGTTATTGAGATCAGATTTTTGAAACATGCAGCATAATTACAGAAGAGGATTAGAATTGTCTGCATTTCAAATATTTACAGAAATAATTGGAGGAAGTTTATCAGGGTTCCTTAACAAAATTTTTAAGCTCCACTTTATCAATAAGTTCCACGGGACAACAAGTCATTCCAGACACCTGAAAGAAAAAGCCAGGCCACAGCCAGCCCTGTTTTATTTGTCTCTTCTTTTTGCCTTTACAGATTTTCAGTGTGCTTCCGTTTTTAAAGTATAATCTCAGGTTGCTGCTTTATGTCAGCAATTATGTCAGCTGTTTCAGGAGGCTGCCATCTATCACAGGCCAACACACACACTCGTTCCCTGCAGCACACTCCTCACCTCTGTGCCCCGGAATCTTCTGAGCACCTTCCCAGCCCCACTGCACAGCACAGAGACACAAGGACAGTGAGCTCCTACACATTTATTTCACTTGTGATGCCACAGTGAAAGGCTATTTCAACATCACACCAAGTCTCCTACCTCCCTGGTGACTTTGTCTTTTAATGACTGTATCTGAATTGATTTAAACTGTGGTGATGCTGGGTTTTATTATCTACATAGTAGAAAAGCACTGCAAGACAATAGTGAGACCCCATGTCTACTAAGATGCTAAACTGATTTCTCTCTTCTGCCTGTTCCTTCATAGCTATTGATAAGTTTGGATGATTTAATTTAGTTTATGATAAATCCTTTTGTGCTTTGATTATATTAGGGGCTTACTCTCTGGTAGCTGGAGTCTTGAAAGATTTACTATTCTCCTTGACATAAAAAATGTTTGGTAAATGAGGGCTAAAGTAACTCAAGAAGTAAGTCTCCTCTGCTTGTAAATGATTGGAGAGCAGTACAAAAGAAGGCTGAATCACATTTAAGGTGAATTTATGTGTTTTCAGATTCCCCTTCAGCTACAGAAATTCAGAGAAATAACAGGCTCAGCGGGGCGTGAGGTTGTCTTTATTATTTTACTTCTTTTCTACAGAAGAAAATGAAACAAACTATCAATACATTCTTAGGCAACATATACTAGCTGCATGAATTACTAGACTTATCTTAGAATTTAAGTAGGAGATCAAACAGATTGGAATTAGGAACATGAAAGCTCCTCTAAGTCACAGAATTAACACAGTGAATGCGCATTAAAGCTGTCTCCTAGGGAGAGAACAAATATCTTTACTCAGAATGCATATTGTTACCAGAGCAGATGAAAACAGCCACCTGAGGTTTGCTCAGCAATGTGCTTCCAGCCTCCAATTCTGTTAAAAAGAGAAAAAAATTTAGAAATTAATTAAAGTGTTACGTACAATCAGGCTTATCTAAAATGGAGCATGCACAGAAAAGCAAAACATATAATTAGGACTGAACAGACACCTTCAAATGAGTTTAGTGACTGGCTTTTGTACTGTGGAGAAGGGCTGTAAACCACTGCAGTGCAGATGGAGAGGCTGCAAAGCACCTCCCCTGTCACACTGCCCTGTAGTGTTCCCACTATCAGCCCAGCAAATGCCCTCTGGTGTAATGTTAACCATTAGTTGGGAACACTAGTAATTTTTAGAGCTGCCTTCCATCCATTCTTATGACTGGGAAACTTGTACAAAGGCTTATAAGTTAGCCAGAGCATGCTGTTCAGCAAGCCAATGTCTGAGGAATGGTGCAGCAACTCAGAGCTGGTGCTCTGCCATTTCACCAACAAGCACTGGGTTAAAAACCACAGCAGTACTGACATTACAGTTCTGAACCAGACTCCATGCACTGCAGCAATTCCACTGTAAACTGAATAATAGTTATAGTCTATACTATACAGTATACTTATTATAGACTGCCATTTTACTTGCATCCAGTTACCAGTTCAGCAGGAAGAGCACAATAAAGGGTAAGGATAACCAGGTTTCTCCTGTTTCATCGACAATTAAATATTTTTTTTCTTTTTTTATTTCCTACTACTTGTGTTACCAATAACTAAAACTTAGCGTCTCTGGCTACTCTTCATTAAAATTTGGCCCAGATACTTCCTTAAAGATTTTATTTGGTCCTAGAAACTGGAATGTGTGTTTCACCTGTCTCAGGGGTTGTCACTAAGACTGACGTATGGCTTTGTTTCCCTTAATTGTCTACTATAGTTATATTTTTGAAGTTCCAATGGTATGTTTTCAAGTATAACTTTCTCTTAAACCCATTCTGCATGAAGCATTGCACTTCCTATTCACTGCAATACCCCACATAGTTTTAAAAGTCCTAATGATTTTACAGTATGAGAGTATCCTTAGAATCAACTAAAATCATTATTTACTGACAATTCTTCTAAATTTTCTTCTCAATATTCTCAATACATATTCATAGTACAGTGATTTTTGGGTTCATAAAAGAGCAAAAAACAGCTTATTTCCCAAAGCTCTTTTTAACATGAGTAGACTGATAACACAGCAAGAATTTGGAACTGTGCGTCAGTGAAGCTGCTCCATAAGAGTGAAAATGGATATAAATGAACACATGAGCTCATCTAAAGAAGTCTACCTATTTTTCACAGCCAGACTCTTAGTATTGTATTAAAATGAATATAAGGATGACAATGTATTGGCACATCAGGACAACAATCTGTTCAGCTAATTTCACTAAAAGACAAAACAAGTTTAAAACACTAGGAAAGAAGAAATATCAACCTGTGCTCAAGTGTGGATGTCAGATCTTTGCACAGGCTGTGAGCCAACACCTGCCAGGAAAAGGACACAGAACATGTCAAGTCCATTGCTACTAAGTCATGAGGTGGATTTGCATGACACAAAATGCTCTAGTCTCTTTGGTTTGTCACACTAGGTAAACAAACGCTGTCTTTTTGGATCCTCAGTGATTCTGCCAACTATTGACAGTAACAGCTAGAATGGAAAAAAACTGGTAGCATGTCATCAAGGACGGTGGGTTCGCAGCTAGGGATAGGAAATTATACCTGCCCTGAAAGTGTAATATTTTCCTCTCTGTTCCATGCTGCTTTGGCTGTTTTTATTATTGCATATGTACAAAATATCTAAAAACTAAAATCTGTCTGAAGCATGCAAGTGAAATCTGATTAATATAAAACCCAGTAATGTTATCACAAATGAGCATGCTAATTCAGGCCACATTACAGAGAGGAATTAAAAAAAAAGAAAAAAAAGGATAAGCATAAACCATGGAACAAAACTACTGTCAGAGATTTGTAGAATAATCAAAACTGCTTCAACCTTCAATGGAGTTTAAAACTATGAAAAGTCAGATTTTCTTTTGCATAAAGAAAACCCTGTAATCCAATATACCCTTTAACTATGACACAGTCTGTGCAGCAGAACTGTGGATCCTAGTTGTATGTTGTAACCAAAGCATGAAAATAAAAGGAGAGCCTGTGGTAAATGGGTTGAAGAATGAGAAGGGAAAATCATTTCAACAGTTGAACAATGAGTGAACAAGACTGACAGCCCTGTGGATTCATATACACATAGGCTGTAAGTATGCCTAGAGAGAAGAAAAAAAAAAAAAAAAGAAAAGACAGTGAGTATGAGGATAATCAGTGATTTAGAGGATCAAAACTGTTTTAAGAGAGCACCAGTACTTGTTTTCATAAAGCTTTAACCATACATGTTGTTAGGATACAACATCACATGTAAACTCAATGCCTAACAGAGGCAGTAAGATATTTGTCAAAAAATTAAAGACAAAATTGAGAAAATTTCTGCCCTTATGCTTCCATGTTTTTGAAGGTTAAGTTATCTGAGATCCTCTTTCATACACATCAATCTCTCACATGGGATCAATAGTGCTCCCCTGAGCTGACATTCATTTATTTATCCTTGAGGGCAGCAGTAGCATGGCTGCATGCATTACTCCCCAAGAGGGCATTCCCTCCCAGAATATCCACGTGGCTGTCAAAACATTTCAGTTATTTCCTCAGTTGAAGATAAAGGTGCCAGATAGAGAAGTCAACTAAATTAATGAAAAATATTATTTTAATAAAAATTAGAAAATAAAATTGAAGAAAATTGCAGTAAAACCACTTAGGATAGTATCCCCAATGCAGATGAACAGGAATGTTGCAAAATGATACCTACTTAAAATCAGAATTATGTGAAGGTAACTATAACTTTTCTAAATAAGTAATTTCTGCATTTGGGGTGGGGGAGAACACAGCTCACAGAAGCCAGGTTTAGACAAACTCCTCCCCCCAACTGAGGTAGGGGGAGGAGGTTTTTGGGTGCGTAGGCACTGAACACCCATCCTCACTTACACAAACCGGCCCAGCTGTGGAGCCCCCAACCCCACAGACCACATCCATGGGACACTCATGTGAGAGGCAGCTGATGGGGACTCATAATCCATCAAAGACCCCCCCAAAACACTCCCCAGAAGCCTTGCACCACAGGACTGCACGTGATGTAACAGATCCAAAGTCTGTTACAAGAGACAAAGGCAAACTCCCCCACCTCAGGGAGGTGCCTGGGTTTTCCTACCTGGCCTGAGCGTATATTAACCCATTGGATTTTATGCTTTTTGGGGGGATCTTCACCACCAAGAAGACCAGCCGGGGAGGATCAACAGAGGATCGTTGGAATCCATGGAGTGGTGATATTTTCCTTATTCTGTCTCTGTCACCTCTTTCTGTCCCTCCCCGTCCCTCCCCCCCCCATTTTCTACTTCTTTCTCTTCTTTGTCTCTCTTTCTCTCTCTCTCATATTTACTATCAAATAAAACCCATACTATTGACTGACATATGGTCTTGTTTGCACCTTAATTACTGCAGAGGTATTTCTAAGAACCTCAATAATCGGATCATGACAACCTTACTTTGTTTTGTGGCAAAACCAGCCTTTAGGAGGATTTGAATTATCTTTTCTCCCTTCTCAAAAACATCCTCTGCTCTGTTCCCCCATACAATGATGTCATCAATGTACTTCAGGTGTTCTGGATCCTCACCCCTTTCCAGTGCAGTGTGGATCAGCCCACAGCAAACAGTGGGGCTGTGTTTCCACCCCTGAGGCAGTCAGTTCCAGGTGTGGTGCACACTCCTCCTGGTGAAAGCAAACAGTGGCCTGCACGCTGCTGCCAGAGGAATGGAGAAAAACATGTAGGTGATGTTGATGGTGACACCACTTGGCTGCCTCTGACTCCAGTTCATACCGAAACTCCAGCATGTCCAGCACAGCAGCTCTCACAGAATCACAGAATAAACTGCAGCTCTCACAGAATTCTCACAGAATAAACTAGGTTGGAAAAGACCTTTGAGATCATCTAGTCCAACCTGTGACCTAACATGACCTTATCGGCTAAACCATGGCACTGAGTGTGTTTTTTAAACACCTCCAGGGATGGTGACTCAACCAACTCCCTGGGCAGCCCATTCCAATGCCCAACCACTCTTTCTGTGAAGCAGTTTTTTCTAATACCCAGCCTAAACTTCATCTGGCGCAGTTTGGGGCTGTGTCCTCTCGTCCTGTCACTGATTGCCTGGGAGAAGAGACTGACTCCCACCTGGCTACAACCTCCTTTGGCGTAGTTGTAGGGAGCGATAAGGTCTCCCCTGAGCCTCCTTTTTTCCAGGCTAAACAGGCCCAGCTCCCTCAGCGACTCCTCACAGGACTTGTGTTCCAAGCCCTTCACCAGCCTTGTTGCCCTTCTCTGGACATGTTCAAGCATCTCAACATCCTTCCTAAACTCAGGGGCCCAGAACTGAACACAGTACTCAAGGTGCAGCCTCACCAGTGCCATGTACAGGGGAAGAATGACTTCTCTTGTCCTGCTGGCCACACTATTCCTGAATGGAATAATCACTATTCTCAGTGATGGTGTGACTTCATTCAGGCCACGACAGCCCACTGTCAGTCTCCACTCTCCACTGGACTTATGCACAGGCCATATGGGGCTATTGAAGGGTGAGAAAATCTTGCTGAGCACTCCCAGCTCTCCACGGATCATCCCATGGATGGTGTCCCACAGTCCCAGTCGGTGCCATATTGCTGACAGGGCACTGTTGGAGTGGCAATCAGTACCTGTTGCTCTTCAAGCCTCAGCAGTCCCATAGCAGAAGGGAGTGATCAGTCACAGGATTCAGCTGCTTAATTTCCTCTGTCTTCACAGCAACTCTCCCAAAAGCCCAACGATGCCCTTTTGTGTCCTTGAAATGCGCTCTCCTGAGGTAATCTACACCAAGGATACATGCAGGGCCTCTGGACCAGTCGTGATGGGGGGTTTTGCTATTTGTTCCCAGTCAGGCTCACTTCAGTTTCCAGTACAGTCAGCTGTTGGGATACCCCTGTTGCCCCAAAAATAGATGGATTCTGCCCCTACAGATCTCGATGGCATCCTTGAAGAATTTCCTGTGGTGGTTGTTCCTCCTCTCAACTCATGTACCTGTGCTCCCAGAGCAGAGGTGGGGTTTCCATCCCACTTCCTCATGTCCTCTCTATGATCATGCAGGTAAAACCACAGGTTACATCATGGTGTGTCCCCTCTCTCTCAAGCAGGGGAGTACTTGCTCCCAGTACCAGGGACTGGTCTGTACTGGCAGGGCATGGAACACTTCTTTAAATTGCTGGAATACTTGGATAGTCTTTTCACAGCTGAGATGCAGGCCCATAGGAGAAGAGAAACTTTCTTCATCTTGCCAGAGGTGGGCAAACAAATTATCCACTGTTTATTCTCTTTCTGTGCACCACTGCCAATGAGTTGGCATATGACAATGGTGCACTCTGTAGAAACTTATGCCATGTGAGTTGTGTACACTGGGCTTCATCTGGACCTATAGGGTACTGATTGTTATTTGAATCCCTGTAGAGTAGTTCACTGTTGGAACAAAAGTAGAAGGGTACATTGAAAATAAACTGAATTGTAATGGTTTCACCATCTAAAAAAATACAAACACATTGCCAAGATAGGCAACTAGACATTTAAAATATAAGTGAAAACACCTCCACAAAGGCAAAATTCTGCACATAAGCCAAGCACAGCTAATAGAAAAACATTTTTCAAAGAGGTCAAAGAACACCTCCAAAACTGCCTCACTTCTCTCATCAGTCCCACAGAACCCCATGTTTTGTGGCTATGGATTTCAGCCTTTTGGATGAAAAAATTTTCATTTTGCTGCAGGAAGGCACACAACTTGCAATTTACTAGCCAGCTACACTCCCTACTTGAACAAATTTGTGTTTCATTATGAACCAAAATACAGCCAAAATTTCAAAATCTCTGTCTTTTAATCCAGTGTATTTAAGATCTGGGCTGCCTGGAGAACGGAGCAGCACAAGTCCTAAACAGGAAGAATCTAAATTGCTCAGCGTCCTCTTGCTCTCTCTTCTCCTGGCCTCTGTTGCTTTTTTTGTCTTTTAAGTGACACTATGGGATATCTACCATATCTATCTCCAAGTTCACAGGCCAGTTTTCTCTCTGTAAACATCAATAGCAAAATGCATCATCAATTCTCTGCTGGGTTATGGAGGCAAGTCACTTTCTTCACAATAAGACACTCTGATGTCATTGCTTACTTTGTAATAACAGACAACGAAAAACCTTAAAACAAGCCTACAAGCAACAGGTGTAAGTTCTGCAAATTACTTACAAATTAAACCATCCATATAAATATTTTCTACAAGCAGCAAAGGAATAACTGGGAAATGTCTTTGTTTCCCAATATGCAGACTGCAGTATCCCGAACAGTTCTCCCCTCCCTCTCCCCCAAAAATTCAGAGCTGACACCATGGCAAATTCTTTCACAACACATACATCGCATTATACAGCCATGACACCATATAGCTGAACACACCTGTTGGAGAATGACACATCACAGCACAGCATGTCAGGAAAGACATAAAAACAGTCCTACAAACTGGGGTTAACAGACAATGTGGCTTCACTTGATGTTTTTATCAAATGTTTTCACCCAAATCTTTGTGAATAACATGCAGGCAGCAATGCCAGCTACCAGGCAAACTAGAGATATCTTCCCCTAAGCTTATAGTCAGTGTTGCAATAAACAGCCACTAAACATTTGGCAGCCTCTAATATTTCACTTCTTTAGGCAACTTCCACTTTGATAAAAGATGTATCCAATATGCAAATCTGCCTGCAGGAGTCACTTCACTTTTTCCTAATCACAAACACAGAGAAATGAAAAATTAAATTTGATCAGGTCTGTATTTAAAAGTTCAAGACCCCAGGCTGGAAATCACCAGAGGTTGGTGGAGTATCCTGGCAATATATTGCTGCCTGTTTGCCCTGTGCTTATGTTCTGCCCTAGATGTGCTGTTGGCCATGGTTATTAGAGAGGATGCTGGGCCAGATACACTGTCAGTCTGATTCAGTTTGAGTCTAGATACTTTCTTATGTGAAGTAATACTTAACTGTTATTGTGGTAAGTTCTGGATACAATTTCACAGAGCAAGTTGGTTATGAAACTCCTAAGAAAATTATTAATCACAATAGCACAGGAGTTAAAGATCTTCTGAAGCAATTCTGGCACTTTATGAATTCTTTAAATTGCCAGACACTGCCTTTCTATTTCACCACTTCATATTTTTATATAAATACTAAGGTGCTAATTTATATTTCACATGCTATTCTTCCATAGCATCTTGATAGAATCCCAGCAGCTGATTCACAAGAACAGGCTAGTTTTGTGCTCCTAATTCAGCTATTAATCAATAACAGATAAGATCACATTCTGGCAACTGTCTAGGGTAAAAGCTTATTAAAAATATACCTACCAGGAAAACTTATATTTATTACCCTACAGATCCTTAGAGGTACCGCATAGGCTGTGATTAAGTTAAAGAAAGTATGGCAATATATAATCTTTTTCCACTACCTTATCTGCAACTTATTTATTAAGCGTTCTACACAGTATGTCAGTTAGATGCCAAAAGAGAAAAACTGCAGCAGCAGCAGCTCAGAACAAAGCTAGAATCTAAATTGACACCTTTCAAAATTTAATTTCTGGGCTTTAAAAGTCATTTATAGCTCAATCCAGGGCTCTATAAAGCAGTTTAGTCTCCTATTGAAAAAATAAATATTCTCATTAGAATACATTTTCCAGTGATGCAGCTGCTGTTAGACAACAAGAGGAAACAGCATAGAGCATTTATTTTTGAACATACAGGCAGGCAGATCCTTGCTTCTCTCCTCATCTCAATAAATCTGCCACCATTAGGATAAATCATGAGAAGCTGCTAGAACACAATTTTCTCTTCCAATTACATACATAAAAAGATCTTTTATTTATTCTTCCCAAGTTAATGTGTAAGGCTTTCATAAAAGCTTGGAACTATGGTCTTTTCTATTCCAGATGGAAAATGTTTTATTAGACTAATTCAAGACAAGACTTCACTTTCAACTCGTAACACATGAGAATGTCACAGGAAAACCAGTAAGAAGATTCTGGCCAGAGCACTGGTATGCCTGGTTCAGGCTGGAGTCACCTGACCAAGTTCTTTTGGCATGTATTTTAAGTGTTTTCTATTTAAACCATGCAAGAGCAAGTCAAAGGCAGGCATCATATAAATAGCCACTGAATACATAAAGGTAACATATTTGATTGTAAAAATTCCACTTTTCTAAGCTGAAAATCTTTTTGCTGAGCTTGAGACTGCACTGTATGACTCACATGAGGCTTTGGTCACAGCTTACACGTGAGCGATCCAGAATGTCCTGATTTCTTCACGAATTCGTATCTTGTGTATTTTGTCCTTGCCCACACAAGGCAGAAAATGAAGGAAAACATGCACAATGATTAACACAGTGCCTTTTACGAAATTCAAGAAAATCATGATTAAATTCCCTATGTGTTATATCCAGAGAGATGACCCAAACAATTACTGCTGAAGAACCTATACCATTAACTTTATGATAAATTTTCACAGGCAGGTGGATTTGCTCTTCCTGCTCAAATAACTTAACAGGATTCTTGCTATTGGCAATTAAATTATTATTTGGTTCTGCCTTAATAGGATTTCAGAGATTAATTATAGCTCTAAAACTGTAGAACACTGTGTGCTCTGTGGATAAAAAGACCAGAGAACAATGAACAATTCTAGAGATTTGTGTCTATCGTATAGATTGCTCAGGGTAATATGTGAGCACCCATATAATCCTTTTACAAAAGATTACAGTTTATCATACTTAACTTGAAAGGATTCCTTGTCTTTACCAGCTGTTAATTTCAAAGAATCACAGAATCAACTAGGTTGTAAGAGACCTCTGAGATCATTGCATCAAACCTTGGACTAAACACCACCTTGTCAACCAGACCAGAGCACTGAGTGCCACAGCCAGTTGGTTCTTGAACACCTTCAGAGATAGTGGCTCCACCACCTTCCTGGGCAGTGCCTTCCAATATTTAAGAATCCTTTTTGTGAAGAAATTCCTCCTGATGTCCAACCTAAACCTCCCTGGCGTGGCTTAAGACTGTGTCCTCTTGTCCTGTTGCTGGCTGTCTGTGAGAAGAGCCCGACCCCCCCCTTTACTACAACCTCCTTTCAGGGAGTTGTAGAGAGTGACAAGGTTCCCACTGGGCCTCCTTTGCTCAAGACCGTGCCCTCCCCAGCTCCCTCAGTTCTCTCAGCCCCTTCTCATTAGACTTATTCTCTAGACCCTTAATCAGCTTCCTTTCTCTTCTCTGGACTTACTCCAGCACCTCAACGTCCTTCTGAAATTGAAGGGCCCAGAAATGGACGCAGCACTCAAGGTGTGGCCTCACCAGTGCCCAACACAGAGGGACAATCATTGCCCTGGTCCTGATGGCTACACTATTGCTGATACAGGCCAAGTGCCATTGGCCTTCTTGCCCACCTGGGCACACCTGGGCACACCTGGGCTCAGGTTGGGCCGCTGTCAATCAGCATCCCAGCCCCTCTTTCCACAGCTGGGAGCTGCAGGGGGTTATTGTGGCCAAAGTGTACAATCCGGCACTTGGTCCTGTTTAACCTCATGCCTCATCCATCCAGGCTGTCCAGGCCCCTCTGCAGCCTTCCTGCCCTCCAGCAGATCTGCACTCTGACCCAGCTTGGTGTCATCCGTGGGTACACTCGATTTCCACATCCAGACCATCAATAAAGATATTAAACAGCACTGCCCCCAATACTGAACTCTGGAGGACTCCACTACTGACCAGCTGCCAACTGGATTTAAATCCATTCACCACCACTCCATTGGCCAGGCCATCAGCCAGTTCTTAACCAAGTGAAGACGGACCTGTCCAAACTATGACTGCCAGCTTCTCCAGGAGAATGCTATGAGAGACAGTATAAAAGGCTTTACTGAAGTCTCAGCAGACACATCCAAAGCCTTTCTCTCTATTTGGCAGGTCCCCTGGTCATAAAAGAAGATCAGATTGATCAGGCAGGACTTGCCTTCCTAAACCTGTGCTGGCTGTTTCTGATCCCTTGGCCGTCCTGTAGGTTCCATGCAATGGCACCCAGGATGATCTGTTCCATAACCTTGCTGGGCACCAAGGTCAGGCTGACAGGCCTGTAATTCCCAGATCCTTCTTCCAGCCCTTCTTGTTGGATTGGCATCACATTGTCACCTTCAGTCATCTGGGACCTCCCCAGTGAGCCAGAGCCAATAATAGATAATGGAGAGCATTTTAACCTTCCACTTGAATGGAGGCAGTCATTGTGGGAACATGTCTTAAGCAATACGGTATTCACTCTACTTTCTTACAGACTGCGGCCATTTGGTTTACATTTGGCATCAACAAATGTTACAATCAAAAAGATTCTAAGGTGTTTCTTAAATACTCTTCATAAGCTACATGTTAGACTTAACCCTTCTCAGGTAATATCATCATATATTGATATCATAATCACAAGCCTTCATGTAAAATGTGGCAATATTTTGAGAGATTAAAATAGGAGAAGTATCTTGTCAGAAAAATACTGGCCTGTAAAAACATGTATTACATATATTTCTGTGGATAAACATAAAATAATCTTAACAGTTAATAAGTACCTTCAACAAGAAGGCTAAAACAGTCCTACATACTAAATTTCAATGAACTCCCCTATTTAATAATTTCAAAAGTTGTATTTGCAAGTTGATTTTCTGTCTCATCAATGAGATGAAATCAGTCAGGTCCCTTTTCCCAGAAACAGTCTAAATGCATCTGTGAACACTGCCAGCATCATTGAAAAGGTTGAGTCCCAACACGACCTGAACTTACTGAGGAGAGAAACAAAAACATGATTTTAATAATATTGATTTTATCTGAAAGCTCAGCGTGCTTCATACAACATTCATTAACTCTTCCAGCAACTTTTGCAGATGGCAAAAGAGATGAAAAGTTATGACCAGTGTGTGCAGAGCCAAAGAGCAGCTGAGGGGCAAGGACAGGTCTCTTGATGCACAGGGCTGCTCTGACCAGGCGCTCTTGCTCACTGGAAATTAAATAGATCACAGTTGAGTATATATGGATTTTCAAATACAACCTTGCAAATAGCAGTAGCATAAGGGCCAGGGGGCTTATGAGCACAACATGCTGTATTTTAGAGCAGTTGATAATATAATTATATACAGAGTACAACTGCTTTACCTCACTGGATATTGATGTGATGACATAGCATTTGGGTGAGGAGTGGGAGAAATGAGCTTATTCAGCTCACATTAAAAATAAAAAAGCAAATATTTATGCACAGACAGCTGTTACTGCCTGCTTCCTGGCACACCACGTATAAGCTTTAGTGCAATTTTAACAATATTCACAAATTTGTTACTACAGTACTGCTTTAGATTTAGGCGGCCTTCATCTGGTCTATTCCCACATACAAATGCAAAAGAAAAAAGAAATCCCCATACACACTCAACATACACATTTAGCTTAAGAGTAAGCGATTTGTTTAGCAGTTTTAAACTACCTTAAAAAACTTTGTAGAAACTCAAATGATAAATAATACAGAATCATTTTGGCATGACTTGTATTTTGATGTTTTAACAGAGGTTTTTTTAATCACATTAAAGCACTTTACACAATCCCATTGGTGAGTATTTTCCTTGGGTTTCACCCTCTACTCTCATCTTAGGAACTAAATATTACCTGTAACAGAACACTTGAAGCCTTAATCCTGGGGGAAAACAAAAATTGTGAGGGAATGGTTTCACTGAAGTTGGGTGAACTGACTGAACAGTTCAACTGCCTACTTTGGCAAGGAAAACAAGTGAGTGATGTAGTACTCAGCCAAAAACAAGACCAAATTCAACAAGCATAGACAGCATTTCCATTTGCAAATTGAAATCTGACCATATTTCCCATTTCAGAATACTCAAAAAACCCAACTTTTTTGGAGATAACTGAATTTTGCCATTCGTTAGACAGCACTTACCCTTCCTCCTATCAATTTGCACAAAGGTAGTGTAAGATATCAGAAAAAGTGAATGAAGAAGGCAGGTGGACTTACACCTTTTTAGGCTGACACATTGCAGTTTGAAAGGATCCTTTTCCCCTCCAAGGAAAAGACTGGTAACAAATCTTGGAAATAACTGCACACTGAGATGTTGTTACTGTCAGCAGAACAGGTACATTGAAGCTAAGTGTCATATTTCTTATTAGTGTTGACAGCTAAAAAAGAAATACAGCAAACTGCCCAGCCCGGCAGGCCTTTCAACCACACACTCTGAGCAGTCAGAAAAAGCTCAGTGTTCAGATGAAGGGATTTCATAAATATGTGTTTAAAATGTCCAAGGTTGAGCCAAAACAAGCAACTGTATGACGTTTTTATATATCCTTAAATCTAGGCAAAAAAAAAATATTCTTCAGTTCACTCATTTTGCTTATAGGATCTTATAGGATTAGTTCCCATGTAAGTATATAGATCATCCTTGAAATCTGGGGATTTCAGAAGGTGGGGCTTTATAGAAGCTGGGGCTCCATATTTCTGACTAATGTATAAAAACAGTCTTGCCAAATCCAGACAAATCAGGTCTGTGCTCATGAATCAATTCAGATTCTGATTTTGCCCTTCTTCCTCAAACATTTTTATAGAATCATAGAATATGCCGAGTTGGAAGGGACCCATCAGGATCATTGACTTCAGCTCTTGGCCCTGCACAAACACCCCAAGAATCCCATCCTGCGCCTGAGATTATTGTCAAAACACTTCTTGAGCTATGACAGGCTTAGAGCTGTGACGTTTCCTGGGGAGGCTGTTCCAGTACCTAACCACCTTCTGGGGAAAGAACTGTTTTCCTGATAGCCAACCTAAACCTCTCCTGATGCAGCTTCCTGCTGTTTCCTCGGGTCCTGTCCCTGGTCACAGAGAGCAGAGACTGGTCCTTGCCCCTGCGCTGCCCCTCGGGAGGATGATGAAGAGCTCAGTGACGTCTCCCCTCAATGTCCTTTTCTCCAGGCTGAACACACCAAGCGCCCTCAGCTGCTCCTCATAAGGCCTCTGCTCCAGACCCTTCCCCACCCTTGTGGCCTTCTTTGGACACTCCAATGGCTTCATGTCTTTCTTATGCTGTGGTGCTGTGGTGCCCAGCACTGGAGGTGAGGCCGCCCCAGCCCAGAGCAGAGCGGGACCATCCCCTCCCTGGCCTGGCTGGCAATGCTGGGCCTGATGCCCCCAGGGCAGGGATGTCCCTCCTGGCTGCCAGGGCACTGCTGACTCATATTCCACTGGCCATTGACCAGGACCCCCAGGACCTTCCTGCAGCTGCTCTTCAGCTTCTCATTTCCCCGTCCATCCACACAGCCAGGGGTGCCCCATCCCAGCTGCAGAATCCCACATTTTCCCTGTTAAACTTCACATGGTTGGGGATTGTCCACCTCTCTGTTTCTCTAATTTGTCAAGATCTCCCTCAAGGGAGTCAAGTTCGAGTTTTCAGGCTTTTTTTAGGGTGGCCATGTTAAAGTAGAAAGTGACAAGCCCCCTCCGGTGCCTTCTGGGCTGGCTCATCATGCCTTTCCTGCTGATGCATCATAAAAGAGCATTAACAATTTTGGTATAAACACCTAGAACTCCTTAACATTTGTGGTTCTCATCTACAAGCCAAACAACAGAACCTATCTGGAAATTAGCAGTGACAGCAGGTACAAATATTCAAAGTAAAGGATGCCTAAGCAGTCTCTCTCTCCGGTGCTAGAGCTGAGAACAAGTCTGTTTCATTGGCTGCATTCACTGCAGCTTCTTTTCCCAAATCTTCCTTAATTTGCAGTTTCCAGTTGTCTAGTTCTTCTTGTTTTCTTTTAGATAATATCAATCTATGGGAGGTTAATCCCAAGATACTTTTAATTTAAAAAAAATATATAACAGCTTGCAATTATGGTTTACTTATATTTATGACATATGCAATACTATCTAGCCTGCATTTTTACAGTAAGTGCTACTCAAAGAAAGATTCCTGCAAGTAAACGTTATAACCAAAATGTTCATCCGAGACATTAAGCCTTATACATTACATTTGAGGCTACTAACAGCTATGATTTGGGTGCTGATCTGAGTCCTGTAAACCTGACCCCCAAATGTGGCTGTGAATCCTTTTACTCCCATCACTGCTGTGTGAACGCAAAAAAAGCAGCTGAGGATATGGTTGCTAGGCTGGAACTCATATTAATGGATTTTAAGCCTTTTATCTTTAGGTTTAGCGATGGATTCTGCCTTTCTTCAGAGTAACACAAATTTGGAATATTTTTGCTGAGCCTAATTCCCAAGCCTAACAGAGCAAGCTTTGGCCTTTGATTTTTCAAGATTTCTAGGAAAACTCTTTGTCCCTCTGTTGTGTCACTAATGACATGGTAGCACAGGGTGCTTATTGCAGCTTTCACTTGGAAAAGCCAGACTTAATGTGATAGCAGGTAAGAGGTGAAAGGCAGGTCTCAGCGCCGATGGGCAACAAAAAACCTCAGCAGAAAACACTGAGTCAGCAGGCACTCCAGCTATACGAGGAAGAAAAAAAGGCAATAATAGCTTTGTCTACTGTAGGGGCCATTGAAATGTGGCAATAAGAAGAAAAATTTCTGAGAGGCATTTTCCTGACTCTGTGAATAAGTACTCCTTAGGTTTGGAAAAGAGCTCCCCGGTAAAACACGCAGGGGACGGCCTGAATTTGGGAGTGCCAGATATTTGTGTGTGTACATATTTCTATGCACACGCATCCACGCACCCAACACATCCCGCATTTGTTTCCCCCCCGCCGCAGCGGAGTCTCAGCCCCGTGCCCGGCCAGAGGCCGCCCCAACCCGTCCAGTTCCCGGCAGCTGCGGTAAAACAGCGCCGGCGATAAAAACGCCAAACCTTTGGCACAGGCACCGCTGGGATTCGAACCCAGGATCTCCTGTTTACTAGACAGGCGCTTTAACCAACTAAGCCACGGCGCCGCGCGATGAATACGGCCTCGGAGCGGCCCTAACGGAGTGCGGAACTGCCGGGGACGGAGCGGCCGCGCCCCTGCCCTGGGCGGGACCGCGAACCGCACACGCGGCCGCGCTGGTTTTGGCACAACACACGCAGAGAGCGGACGAAAGTGCATAAATGTCGCCCTTTCAGACATTTAGGCGAGACTGCCTAATCCGGGCTCCAGCCCTGCCTTATGCTGCAGTGCCTCGATTGGCCGAGGTTCATGGCACGGGATACAAAAGGAGTATCGGCTCTCAGACTCGGATAGGCTCTGCAACCATCTATAATGATGAAAAATTACATCACGATATAGACCTGCACGTGCCGCCGTGTGCTTCGTGATCCGTGCACACACACTGGCACAGTGTCGAACCAAACGCGTGTGCTCATACAAGCTAAACAACCAGAAAAGTGCTTTGGGTATTTCTTGCAGAGATGGTAGGAATGGTAGACACAGAAGTGATGCTGCTCCCAGTTTCCACTTCCCTGGGCCCCAGCCCACAGGTGGTACCTGCGGGGGGCAAACCAGCCCTGCTCCGAGCAGGGGCCAGCAGCACCCGGCGGGCATCAGCCACAAGCCAGACCCCAACCCAAGGGCATCGGGAAAGGATCCTGTCGGGAACAGACCTGTGGCGTTCCAGAACCAGAAGGGAGCCTACAATAAAGATGGAGAAAGATTATTTACAACAGTGTGTAGTGACAGGATAAGGGGGAATACCTTCAGTCTGAGAGTAGGTTTAGGTTAGATACCAGGAAGAATGTGTTCCCTGGGAGGGTGGGGAGGCCCTGGCACAGGGTGCCCACAGATCTGTGGCTGCCCCATCCCTGGAAGTGTCCAAGGCCAGGTTGGACGGGGTTTGGAGCACCCTGGGATAGTGGACGGTGTCCTGCCCGTGGCAGGAGGTGGAATGGGATGAATTTTAAGGTCCCTTCCAACCCAGGCCATTCTATGATTCTCTGATTACTCACTTGGAGTAATCAGAACCTGTGAACCACAGAGATCGCTGTGGCAATTTAACAGGCATCCAAGGCATATTTATAGCCAAATTATAGGTGTTATTCTCCACCTAACTAAATAACTCCTAGAGGGAAAGCAGCCATCCTGGCTTAGTCCAAAACGGTCTTAGAGCTTTCCCATCAGGTACCTAAGAACAGGGACTGGGATCATTATTCAAACTACAGTGGTACAAAAGTCAGAAAAAATGCAGATAAATCTCTATCTTGTGAATTGTCCATAATTACCACATTCTGCAGCAAACCCACACTGCACAGAGGTGTGACCCCACTGCTGCACGTGAGACCAGTGCAGGGCTGGAAGCATGGCACCCAGGTATTAAACAGGTGATAGTAATGGACAGAAAACAGCAATAAATAAAACCTCCTGCTTTTATTAAAAGCAAAATGTAAGAATTAACATTTCTCTGGTTTTTCTCAATTTGGGAAATAGAGAATTCATTCAAAAGAAAACTTCCAAACTAGTCCCACTACTGATTCAAAATGAACAAAACTTCTAAAAAACTACTGCTTTTTTTCCTGCTTCAATGGGAAAAATGGAGCTTTGATTTTTCTAGCTGAAAAGAATAAAGAAAGAAATAAAACCCACTTCCAATTCTGATATAAGATTAATTATTCTAGGACAATCTTTTCTAACATACAGAAATTACTTCTGTATTACTAACTACATTAAAGCCAAATTAATTAATCTATAAAACATGCATATTTTACGTGTTCTTAAAAAAATACAATGTGAGGAGCATACACATAGCATTTTCTTTCGACCTCTGTAACAAAACAATAACATCTGATAAAGGATTAAAGAGGGGGAAGAATGCTGGAAAATAACACAATTCATCACCTAGTACTTATTCAAAATCATAAATCTGTAAAAAAATACTCCACCATACAAATATTTTTCATTTAATTTTCACATAATTTACACAAGGGCAAAAAATCTACCTACTAAGATTTCTTTGTATTCCACAGCTTAACTGCATTCCAGGCTGTCACATGCCCAGTTTCAAATATTTCCCCCTCCCCTAAGTTCCTTTTAGAAGGAAAAGTTGAAAAGGTTGAAATCACTATTTTTAGGAATAATACTTCAAAAATTTTTGAAACAGTTAATCTTTTATTAATTGACATTCTCACATACACTGGATAGATATAATCCTCTCAGGGTTGCTCCTAAGAAAGGGCAGATAAAACACTACACTCCTTGTTGGAGGAAGCCTTTACTACACAGAATTAATTTGTGCTGCATCATGCCAGATATAAGCTTACTCTCAGTGCCTGAAAATGCCTTCACAAAATTTTTGTAAGGGGTATGACAATAAGTTAGGCAAAAGTTCATGGTGTTAGTCATGGTTTTACTCACAAAACTCTTCCTGATGTCCACTGGCAGCAAAGGTTCTTGTTTGGCGTAGTGAAGAAGAATGTGTCATCTAGGAACAGAAAGAAACATGCCAATAATTTGCATATAAGTGTAACTTCTTTAGTAAGATTGAACTGTGTATTTATTTAAAATTGTTTAATGTTTCCCAAAGGACAGGTAAGCAATTTTATTCTCTGGTACCATGCAGCATAAGTAGTATTTCTATTCCTGGGGATTTTATTCTTTACCTGATACATCACAGGTATTAAATGAATTAGTGCAAACTATTTTACTATTCTTCATACAGAAGACTATGGTAGAGCAAGGTTAGGGGAAAGTCTTAGCTTTATATATGTGTTACATACAGCTGGACAGTCCCAAGACTGCTAGATTAATTCAAAGATCAGGAGAAACAGAAGATAGCAATGGCAAAATTTTTTGTCACTGGAGAAGCCAGACGACAGAATGCACACTTGCATATTGCAGGCATGAGAAAGGTTTCTTACATTCTTCATATTGGTGCAAATATAACAAAAAAGGCATTTCAGTTAATCATTTGCAACAGATGTGCACTACTTCATTCATGCAGGTACAGGTCTACATATACACACACAAATCTAGGCCTGATTTTTGAAATCCCCAAGTCCATATAGCTGTTGAAAACTTCACACAGATAGTGCTGCCCTAAATGTATTCCATATGGTGAATGGTTCAGGTTTTTTCCTGAATAAAACTATATTTTATGTGAATTTGGATCTTATCTTTTCCAATTAATACAGTATCATACTTTACTTTTTTGGTGGCTTGATGGGTATCCATTCATTAGCTCTTCTGTCTTGGTGATTAACACGAGGTTGTTT
Organism: Orthonyx spaldingii; assembly: GCA_013397795.1. NCBI lineage: Eukaryota > Metazoa > Chordata > Aves > Passeriformes > Orthonychidae > Orthonyx > Orthonyx spaldingii. The sequence continues at coordinate 2,079,107 of VZTJ01003885.1, read as the reverse complement.
GGGGCTTTTTCACGTTTACTTGTTTTTTTTTTTTAATCTGACTGTTGTCTTACTAAAGGAGACACATAGAAAGAAAACTTTTTAAAAAAGGAAAATTGATACACCACAATAATATTAGATTAAATATTAACCCACTGTACTCAGTACAGAGAAGGTTTTCTGCCGATTAGACAAATACTCATGAAATTTCATCCACTTCTATCAGAGTCAATATAATATTGATTCCTAATTAACTATTTGTGAAACCATTTATTTTTAAAAAATAGAAATTTTTCTAATTGTTATGCTTTAAGTATTGCTTAAATGCACACTAAAAAATCCTTTCCTACACCAATTTTAAACATATTCTCAATTTCTGTTTATGGATACATTTTGAACACTACACATTTTCACTGCTGACACATTCATAAAACTTACATAAAAGCTTAAAAAGCTGCTCATTCCTTCTGAACACCTTCTATTCAACAAAAAAATCTGACAGAAATGTAAGAAAAAGAAGTTCTTTTTCATGCAGTTTCATTTAATGGTTATTGACAAGAAGGAAAATATACACAAGATCTTGCAAATCCACTATCCAAAACAATTGAGGGACTGTAATAAAAAGCATGTTTCAATAGCATTAAGCTTAATGTTCTTCCTTCCTAACACCTCTTTATAATTCAAGTTTTAGAAGTCACAGTATATGCAGTCTCAGCTTTAAAAAGACACTCCTCAAAACTCTTATAAGCTGATTTATGTCCAGGAGCATATAACTAATACCTGAATTGATTTAGTAATGCTCCAATATATGGGCTAGTGCTCTGCAGGAGCATCAGGTACAGAAAACCAAAATATTTTTATTTTCAGATGTATACTTACATGGCTGTGCTTTTAAAAACAAAATTGCACCTGTATATGTAAATTGATGTCCTTACCAAAATCACTATTTACAAAGTACTATTATTACTACATTCCGCTCCTAAAAAAGGATTTGACAATTTTTTCCAGAGAGAAAACCACAATCAATCTGTGTTTTCAGCCTAGAAATCTGACAGCTTTTCTTTAACACCAAAATTCTTTTTCTGAATAAAGTATAACGTGTGGTCATACAACAAGAGTGATATGACCAGGGCAATTATTGAGCCCCTTCCTTTTCTCATTTCTATTGATGCTTGTGGCAGGACATCTCCCCCTGCCACAAAAGAGCTTATCTGCTCTGTCCATCAGCTGATGCATAGCTCTGGACATTCTCCCCCCTCACATGAATTGGTGAGATAACCCAGGCTGGACATCTGTCGGGCAGTGAGTTATCTCTGCAGCCAGGGAGCTGAGATCCCCAGCTGACCACTAACATCCCTCGCCTTGAGAGCGAGATGTAGAGAGATAAGACAGGAATCCTTCACTGAGAGACACTACTATAGAATCATAGAGTGTCATCTGCTTCAAATATGGTAGTTCACGTGCTCCATCAACGCAGCTGAGAATATCCATGAAATTTTTCAGACATGTATTGCTGTCATGTGTGGTCTGGGCTTTCGGTACTGACAAATACATACACATTTTCCTAATTATTACAGATCAGTACAGCATTTACTGAAGGAGGGTTTTTTTAACCAAATAATGTTAGGAGAATATCTGTGAGTGCTAAGTTAATCTTCTAATGTGGTGCTGTGCTTTTACTCCATTATATTCTTCTTATTACACTTCTTGATGGATATATCAATTAAGCAAGTTTTCAAGTTGCCTCATTAAGACAGAACCCAAAATCATCAATTTATTTTACTTTGATTTCCATCACTTTCTCATAATTAAACATGTTTTCCTGCAAATGATGAATTAATTACCTATAGGATTAGAGTGGTCACTCATGGTTTATCTGAGATGTCCTACACAGAGGTGTTGAGATACATCACCCACTAGTACTGAGATACCTCTCCATCTTGGCTAAAAAGAGAGGAACTAACAGAATCCTCAAATCCTTGGTTCAAGGAAACAGGTCCATGACATTAAAATTCTCCTGTCTTTATATCCCATATTTTTAAGCTTTTGTCCCAGGATGCTGTGCACAAGTAATGACTATCAGTAATGACTATCAGTAGCAAAACATCAATCTGATATAGCGTTGCTGCTCCCTGACACTCAGATGAAGAACACAGGAAGAGTGAGCTTTTGTAACCATTACAAATCTCTCAAAGAGCGTCCTGCAACTTTGAGATCCCTGTCTGCATCCAGCAAAGCATCAGAAACATATTCCGAATTTTAATAACACAAATAGTTCTGTGAACTCTCTAGAGCTGCTTACAATCTCACAGCCAGCACGGGCTTAAAGCCTTATTGAAAGGTCATTTTGCAGAACTGAACCCAAATTATTCAGGAACAAATGACCACGTGATTTCTCTGTTAAAAGCACCTTAACGAGAAATTGTTCAGTGGCTACAACACACCTACGTTTTAATAAATTACAAAAAAAAAGAAAAAAAAAGTCACCCATTTTTCATTAAATAAAAAGCATCCATCTATCTCTATGCATGAATTTCAACTCAAATATTCAGAAGAAAAAGATTAAAAAATTCTAGATTAAAGTCAAATTTTCGAAGCAGTCAGAAAAGAAATCTGGATGTTCCAGAACTCTAGTGCTTTCTGAAATCTACAGAGGGGGAAAAGATTATGAGCACCTCTTACAGGAAACAATGCTGTAGTCACTGCAATTTAAAGGAAACCTTGCAGTGTTTCAGATTGAATTTCCCATCTAAAGTAATTCCTAATTCCTCAAAGACAATTTTATTACAGTGTCTTCAGGCAGACTCTCTGTGTGGTTACTGCTTTAAGAACGCAAAGCTAAATTGGTTGAGTTTATTTAATGCCATCAATACTTTTAACAATTGATTTGACATCTTCTGTTGTTGCATCCTTCCTTCTTAAAATGGCAACAATGCTCTAAATTGACATAATGGTTTTCCTGGGTTGCTGACTTCAGAGTGAGCTTATTGGGTGAAGGCTCAGGCAATCATGCTGAGCAAGGCTTCTGGCACTGGGAATGACTTTCTTCAAAAGCAGGAAAAATGATATGGAAAAAAGATCTCCTGATAGTGTCACCTAACAGAGTTCTAATTGTTACAATCCATTTGTTGCACTTATTTTTAAATCTAAATGAATTACCATCAGGCTCTAATTCACTGGAGCTAACTTTACATTTGTACAGCTGCTTATATATTCTGAAGTCAATTCTTAAGGAATGTCAAACTCACTAACCTGAGTGGAAGCCTCATAGAACTGATGTCTCAGTAGCAAAATTACCTTCAAAAGAAAATTATTGTTCAAATAACAATCACTGTTGGTCTAATTTTGGCCTGTTATCTCCTTTTTATAAGCATATGCCAAAGAACGCTACGTTTAATGTCTTACAAAAGAGTCTCTTTGCCTTTTTCAAGCAAGGATATCCAAACTGAATGGAATTAATTAATTTTCTCAAATTTTTATTTTTTAAATTTTTAATAAGAAATTTCTAAAAAATCAAGAGCTGCATTAACAAGATGAAAAAGTCATAAGTCTTGCTTTACCTTGAATACGTGCTATTGCTGTTGGATGTATTGCATCAAAAACATCCAGGGTATTTCCTTTGTCTGAACCAGATATCCCATATTTCCTGTCACAAGAAATATTACATGAAATTACATCTTCATGTTTTACTGTCCACTAAAGAGAAAATAAAAATGCTTGAGAGTTTAAGAGAGTTTTATGGCAGACTTCCTATAACCTATAAGCAGATTAGGAAAGAAATCCTTAGTACTTTGTTTTGGTAAAAGCTGATTGATGTCTTTAAATCAAATTTTTCTATTTGTTCATTAGTAATAAACTTAGACAAGGACACCCTGTTCAAATCTTACAATGTTAATTTAATCAATCTTAAATAGATCTTTTGAGACAGGTTATTATTATTGTACTCATTTGTATATGAAAAAAGCGAGACGCTCATGTTCAGACTTACCTGAGATCAAGCAATTTGCAGCACCAAAAGTAGGCTTAAAATCAAGCCTACTTACCCTAATTATATGCGCTAACAAAGAATGTTTGTTTTTTTATTTATCAATAACAAAGCAATAAATAGAAATTTTGCAGTCGTACATTCTGCAATATGCATTTAAAAGGATATATACAAGTATTTTTCCTGTTCCCATATCCCAAGCATTGACAGTGTTATCATATGTTGCTGTTACCAGGTTAAAAATGATGTTAATGAAAATGGTAATCAATGTTCTCATTTAAAATAAGATATTTAAAAATAAATGACAACATTTAATTCTGACAATGATTTAACCTTCTCATACTCACTAATTGAAAATAGATTCTTAAGGGTTACAGCAAAAATTATTGCACAGCTTAGCCGAAAAAAGGATTATTTATATTTCAGATAGAAACTAAGAATAAAAATGTCATGGATGTAACTTTCAGTGCAAGCAGTCAATTCAATTTCATTTCATCATTACAGTATATTTAATTACTTCTAACATTAGAATAAATATAAAGCCATTATGAGTCTTTTCTTTAATGAATGCGAACTGTTCATGTCAGTAGGTTTTTTTCAATTTTCAGTGGTTATGTTGCTGGATAACTCTCTACCACAAACACTGTTCTGCACAAACACAAAGTTGCATTAGACATCAAAGCTATTCAATATAGTTTACTAAAAGTGGCAAATTTCCATTAAATGGGTTGACAAAATTTTTCCCCTCATGCAGTTTTATTAAAAATTTCCAGATATCTAAAGTAATATTTATATTGAAAGTCAATAGATGTGAGAAACATTTTAGTAACATTTTCACTTTTTATTTTTATGAAGTGCATAAACTGTCACTTTTATATATTTCATCTGAGAAATTCGATTAATTAACATTCTAACAACTAAAAATACAACTATATTACTAAAAATTTTTTATTTTCTCCATGTATATATAATTCCTGCAACCAACACAATCTCTGCGCCTAAAGAGAAATACATAAAGCACAAGACCACATGAAATTTATGAACTGGCAGCATTTTTGATTGGAAAATTGTTTCACGGAGCTGTACACAATGGTATTTGAATTTCTGCTCAGCAATTTTAAAAGATATACACAATTACAATACACAGCATAGCATGTGTGATCAAAAAACGAATCAGTTAATATTACAATCTGATAAAAACTGATTGAAATTTTGAATTTAGGGATAAAATATGCCAGAAATAGCACCACTGGAGGCACTACATGACCTATTTAACCAAATGTTAATATATGTTGCAGTTATTTTAATTATTACATCCCCAGATTGACACTGGATCAAGATGCATTTCTTCTTCAACTGACAAGACAGGCTTAATGGAAAGGCTGCAGAATAAAGAAAGAGAACTTTTCTGAAGGTAGAACTGTCACTGACAAACAAATTCCTGAACTTTGGCTAATTCAGTGTTGTTCTTTTACATGTAATATATATTTATACATATCTTTCAGAACACATGACAATGACACTTCCAGCCCTGTGTAACTCAGAAGCAGATTTAGACAAGTCCTTTGCCCTGAAAGAGGCCATAATCTATCAAACTATTCCAATATGAATTTAAGACAACAAAAGGATTCCCGTTTTATTCAGCAGCCATAATAGCAAAACAGAAAAGATTTAAGAGATCCTCTACAAATTTTAGATGAGAACAGGTAAGATTTATGGTAGTTCATGCAGATGAAGGAAGCTGGCAGTAAACAGCCTGTTAGCAGAGTATGGAGAGCATAAATGAATGTGCAATTATGAGAAGCAGGAGCATGGAGGAAGGGAGTTGTAAGAGACCTGGTACAGCTCCAAGCCTGTGACGTTTCCTGGGGAGGCTGTTCCAGTACCTAACCACCTTCTGGGGAAAGAACTGTTTTCCTGATAGCCAACCTAAACCTCTCCTGATGCAGCTTCCTGCTGTTTCCTCGGGTCCTGTCCCTGGTCACAGAGAGCAGAGACTGGTCCTTGCCCCTGCGCTGCCCCTCGGGAGGATGATGAAGAGCTCAGTGAGGTCTCCCCTCAATGTCCTTTTCTCCAGGCTGAACACACCAAGCGCCCTCAGCTGCTCCTCATAAGGCCTCTGCTCCAGACCCTTCCCCACCCTTGTGGCCTTCTTTGGACACTCCAATGGCTTCATGTCTTTCTTATGCTGTGGTGCTGTGGTGCCCAGCACTGGAGGTGAGGCCACCCCAGCCCAGAGCAGAGCATTTTCTTCATAATTGCAGCCTCCCGTACCTGCATCCACGTGCAACACTCCTCCACATCGTCTTTGTTTGAAAGACTGGTGTCTGCCAAGGAGGGTGGGAACCTCCCTCAGAATGGAAAACGTGACTCCTTCCCTCCGAATTATTATAACTTTGAAATTGAGGGGCTTTCAGGTAAAGATATGGGAAAAGGAATAACAGTTCTTTATTAGTATGCATATGTATAACAAGGCAAACAAAGAACAACAATGGCAGGAAGAACAAACAAAAAAACCCAATGAACAGAAGAGAAGCTTTGGGGTGACCTAATTGTGCCTCTTCAGTACCTGAAGGGGGCTTGCAAGAAAAATGGAGAGAGACTACTTACAAGGGCCTGAAGTGACAGGAAAAGGGAAAATTGCTTCAAACTAAAAGAGAGTAGGTTTAGATTGGATATTAGGAGGAAGTCCTCTGCTGTGAGGGTGGTGAGGTCCTGGCCCTCAGGTTGCCCAGAGAAGCTATGGCTGCCCCATCCCTGGAAGTGTCCAAGGCCAAGTTGGACAGGGCTTGGAGCAACCTAGGATAGTAGAAGGTGTCCCTGCCCATGGCAGGGGGGTTGGAACTGGATGATCTTTAAGGCTCCTTTCAATTGAATTCTATGTTTCTATGAATTTCTTTAGTACGACAAATAAAAATATGAATCAAGATTTACAAATGGATCATGGTGCCTACCTGACTAAGCATTTAACACAAAAACCCATGAGGACTGCTGCTATGCAGAGTAACTCACATTTCAGAGTATCACAGGATTAGTCATGATACCTTCCCCTAGGTAAACCATCTTCCATTTCCATGATTAACCCACTATTTCAATAAGATTTTTGTTTGTGTAAGTATGAAGAGATTTTAGAATCAGTCAGGAAGTAGGCAACGTAAACTCCCTTCATGATGTGTTCTTTCATTTGTCTTCAATATGAGAATAAAATCTTGTATCTCTGTCTCCAACTGCCCTTTTTGACACCAAGTCTCAGATCTAGAGCTGCTCCCTCATAAGCATGTTCACTGCAAGGAACTATCCTGCTAACTTGGCAGCTCTTGATAACAGACAAAACTTGAAAGTAAATTTATCTTTCACTTTTTCACTTACTTTCTCAGTGTGTGTCAATGTACTGACACCAGAATGATAAGGAATGTCTCTAAGATCAAAGACAAAAAAATAGATCAAAGCTACTGTGTGTTCTTGTTCTATTGAGTCAAGAAAGTCTTGCAGTCAAACCCGCCCTTCTAGACTTACCCAATCTTTGTCTGCTGCATGCACTTTTAATCTTTGTTTTCCAAAAGACATGTGGACTCTCAGTTCAGAGACTGCTTGTTGTCAAGAGGAACTTCAAATGCTTTCTCAGAACACCAGTCATTTGGTATTTACTCTTTCAAATGGAAAAAAAAGAGAATGCCAGAGTGAAAATTGTGAGGGATGGCCTAGCCCCCCCATGACCCAAATCCACCATACTCTCCTGAATTCTAGTTGCTTCAGCTGTTCCTGTAGGGGAAGAAATTAGGCTTAACATATCTTACATAATCTTGCCTATACATTGCTGTCAGAAAGTTCCCAATACTCAGGCAAATACTTTTAGATAGATTCTGAAAAATAAGTATTGCTCAACAAGTGTTAAAGAAAACTTCCTTAGATAAAAATTACAAAGATAAAATTTATTTTAAAAAATTAGATACTTTGGGCAAGTGGCACATTATACCTTTGTAGCAAAAGGAACACTGATGGATCTATTGTACTTTTAAAAAATCCATGGATTATCTTCTTTTCGGGCCTTGATTTCAGTTTACTCACATGTAAGAGAGCTGAATAGCATTTTGCTAGAGACAGAAGAGTAGAAGTTCCACTTGCGAGTTCAGACTAAGCAGGAAAGTTTGGAACTGTCAATCTGACAGCTATTAAACTATAAATGTCATGACTAACACATTGAGACAGTTATTTTTATATCTCCAATCTACAATATTTGCTTACAGTTGCTACATGTTTATTTACTTTAGATCTTGTAATTAAAAGATGTGACTTTTTTCCTTCTAGATTTCCTGGTGTCTTTGAGCTAGCCATCTGCAGCTCTTGCATAACATAATGCTGCTAAGATGAACCTTGTCTGGACTTTTTATGCTTTTGGGCTTCTTGGGCTTTTTCAGTATGCCTGGAAAAACTTTTGGTTATGGTAGAAACCTAGCACTGCACGACAGGAAATCAAAATTTTAGATACCTTATTAAATTATTTGATCTGAATTCACATGACATTAATGCACTACTATTCATTACCAATTCTTAGATTAAGTCATGACTGCTTAATGTATGCCAGATCTCAATGTCCGCTATCTGCTTAGCACAGATACATTGTCATTTGCTTGCATAGCTCTCATGAGTTCACATAACTCTGCTTCCAAGCTATATTAACAGACTTAATTTAGATTTGATCACCTGGAATCTGTACACTTTCCCCATTCAGTTCTCACCATTCCTCTCCCTACGGTGAATGAAGTTTTAGAGAAACCCAGCCAACTACACAAAACTCAAGAGGAGCAAGAAAAGAGTGGGCATCAATTGAGACTGAAATAAAAGGAAAAAGCCAGTGACAAGTATGAAAACATGGCCATGGTGGTAACAAGTGCCCCACCCCTGACTTACCCTTTTTCACAAACAATCACATACATAAACGAGTTAGAAAAAGGAACTTTCAGGATAACGAGCAAGCTATGTGTATGAACTTTCACAACTTAAAATATTAATAAACTAGAGATCTTATTCAGTGTATGCAACATGTGCTTACAACAGTCACCCTTTAATGTCAAAGAACGTGTTCTGAGCATGAAGTAGGTGTTCTCCTATTAACTAGGATTGCAAAAACATTTACAGCCACTATTTTTAAACTTTAGTAAAATATCTTCAGAAGGCTCCATGATGATTCAGTCAATCTTCATGCCTGTATAACATTCCTTGCTTAACTTTAGGTTTGAGAATCCTTGCTTAATTTCAGCTTTAAAATTTTTAAGATTTTTTAAAAATTTGTTGTTGCTGCATTGACAACATATGCAGAGCTTCACTGCATAAGAACGTGAAAGCATTTTTGTGTCTTCAAAGCAAAAATGGCAGGAGCTCACAGTAGCACTGTGTCCTCCCAGAATTTTAAATGGAATCTGTAAAGAAACAAAACAATGTTTAGGAATACTTTTCCTTGAGATTATTTTTGACAGTTTAGTCCACAAGGGGGAGTATGAAAGCACGAACTATAGGAGAATGTATCCTAAGCTCTGCTTGACTGAGCAAATTTAACATCCTTGGTACTACCTTGGAGCAGACTTACCAAACCTGGTTGAGGAAAAAAAATGTTGATGGATGGGGATTGTTGTTTTTATTTTTCTGGAGGTTGGTTTTGGTTTGTTTTCCAACTCTTCATCCTCTCAAAAAAAAAAAAAAAAAAATCTTCAAATCTTATCCAGTTTCTCAAGTCTTTCAAACACTTGTTTCCTTGATTCTGGCCCATCAAAAGGCAGTACATCAAGTTCTTAGGCCACACATTTTAGCCAAGACTGTTACAAATTTTGGCAGATATTTTGAAAAGTCTTTTCTTCACTCATTTGGGAGTTTGCTCATGCCTGTCAAGCATGTGTTTGTGTGAACAGAACTAACAAACACCAGCTGCCATAAGCATTAACCACACAAAGCCACAGAGAGCTCTTTTCATCCCTGGGCTGCCAGCAGCCCCCAGCTTCCCGCAAGTGCAGGGCCCAGCCCACCCCAGCCCCCTTGCCTTTCCCAGACCACCTAAACCCACAGCTCCTGCCAGGGCTCCAAGCTGGTCCCAGAGCTGCTCCCCGCCACCTGAGGGCAGCTCAGTATTATTTCATGGTTCATATTTAAATTATTCTACAATATGACAATTGCAGATAAAAAGTAGCATGAACAGTTTTCTTTTTAACTACATAAAATGAGGCAGATTATAATCATAGTACCAATCTGTTAGCACATTAGCCTTGATAATTTACGTGAAATGAACTGCACGGGGCCAGGACTTGGACTTGATGATCCTGATGGGTCCCTTCCAACTCAGCATATTCTGTGATTCTATCCAAGGTTATTGGTTTGGAGCTGCTATAGTAAATGTTATACAGTTTGGAGAGGCAAAAACAACAGCTGAATACTTGAAAACTGCAATGTGAAATTCTGCATTAGATTAAAAAAAATACTTGCACCCAATAAAAATTTTACATTGCTTTAGTTTTAACTTTCTAATTTAACTCAGACTGAAACCTACTCTTCAGCATTTTACAGGTCCTAGGCATAAAGAAATTGTCACTATACAACACGTATTTGTAAAGTAAAGTTTATTAAAATGCTTTGTTTAACTCATTAAAACAGAGCCTGCAGTATTTCACATTATTATGCCCAGGAAGGAGTATTTTCAGCGTTCTGTAATCCACACATTTTGAACTCATGAATCATAATAAAATAAACATATGCACATTTACTTTCAAAGAAATTCAATATGAATACTGTATTTATAGTTCTTCACATTATACACCACTGATCTACCATCATGGAGGAGATCAAAAATTTGAGTTCAAGTCAAACAATACTGAAGAAAGCAAGAGAGTTCTTCAATACTCAAGTTGTTTTAATCTAAAAGGCAGGGGGAAAAAAAAAAGGTCACACTAAACAGTCACACACCACATTAAGAACATTCCATTCCTTAAGCAGTTTCTTAAACCTTAGTTTCAGAGAGAGATCTGAGTTATATTAGACAAAAACATTTTCTCAGTGATGAGAGACATGCACGTGAAGATTCCAAACCAGCTGCTTGTACAAAGAAGTATTTTGTGCAAAATGCATAAAAACATATTTTAGCTATTCAGAAATCCAAGTAGTAGTTTGTTTTTTAATAAGAAAACACCAATACATAACTGACACTCAGTTCCAAAGGAACGGAAGGCAGAGCCCTTTCAAATGCCAGTTGGTACATGGCCATTCCATTCCACACTTTGCCATTACACCAGATGGATGTGGTGTTCAATAAACACTTTGAGACCTCTCCTTCAGCTAGTAAGAGACACTAAACACAAGCCAATACAGAGACTGTTCTACATGGGATGTGTTTGAAGCTGACTATGATCTGCACTGGAGACACTTACATTTGTTCCTACTTTACTTCGTGCATGTGAGCAAAATACTGTGAACTGTGCTTTTTCGATTTTCACATTTACCTTAACACTATCTTCAAGTCTCTAGTTTATAAAAATGTAATAGCACTGTGTAAATTTAGAAGACATGTACATGACTCAAGCATGCTGCTTCATTGTCCCTTGCTGAAGCACAGACTAGCTTAAGCATCAGTGCCACACAGCAGATCTGTCTGAACGGAATCTTAGCAGCCAATGTTTCTATTGACATTCCCAAGTAAAGAGAAGTAGATAAAGGAAATTATGAATCTCCACCTGCACTTATTCAATTTTTAATTCTGATTCAAAATACCCTCCAAAAATATCAGTCATCTTTAATTATAACGTTCATTAGCCCTGCTAGGGCTGTGTATTTAGTCGCCTTTACCTTAAGAGGCTTCTATCCTAAAATTAATCACCCTCTATATTAAAATGTCTAATATTTGTAATCTTTCCTCACCAAAGTGAGCAATATTTTATCTTCATCAAGAAACTGCCTTATTCACATTTGCTGCAAATAGGTTCACTAGAATGATAACTCATAAATTGATGTTTTAGTTATTCACCGCAAAATTTGCCAGTGTTCAAGTAACCTTTCTGCTTACCTTCTTAGAAGTTCTTTAGGTGACAAGCCTGTGGTATCCTTATCACTAAGGCTGTCACTGCTATCTGTAGTGTCTGAGCTGCTGTCTTTTTCTGATTTTTTATTCTTGTGTTTTCCTTTGTTTTTCTGCTTCTTATGCTTCTTTTTCTGTAAAAAGAAGAGAAATAATCCTTTATTTCCTTGTGAGAGACTTGGATTTTTCTGAATGTCAACAAAAGAAAAAAGTTGATTTCAGTATGGACTCAAAGCTTAACTGAAACACAACACTTATCAATGACTGTTTTCCACTACTCAGACTGAGCTAAAAAAAATTATAAACCAAAATTCATTTAATCCAAACACTCAACTCTCCCTAAAATAGAAGTTTCATTACAGTTTTTGTATATAAGCCACAAATGCAATTCCCAGAATGTACCTGACATCTTCCACACAGAACATGGAACTACCCACAATATTGTACCTGTAGTCACATATGTATATACAGAAAAAGCAGCATCATAGCGGAATAATTTTCTGGTTTCAAAACATCAGAGAAATTCTGTTGCTTAAATTCTAATCCTGGTATATATATTTTTTCTACAACCAAGCATAAGTAATAAAAAATTTTGAAAGGCAGATCAAAGAATCAATAAATCACAATTCAGTATTTAAATTGAATACCTTTTCCTTTTTGCGTTTGCGTTCTTTCTTAGTCTTGTGCTTCTCCCTGATTTTCCTATGTTTTTCTTTCCTACTAGGCCCAGGGGAAGTTGCTGGCACCACTGTTTGTTGTTGCCAAGCAGTGTCTAAAGTACAAAGCAAATACATAAAGAATAAACAGAAAAGGCAAAAAAGGGTTATTACATTCTGTATTACTTTTAACCTCATATGACAGTTAAACAAATAAAACTTCTAAGCTTTAAAATGGAAATCGTATGTCTAAAATTCCTAACTGCAACATCTCTATTGTAATTAAATGCCTTTGCAATCTGTTACAAAATGAAATTGCAAGGCTGTCCTGTATTTTCACATCAATTTGTTACCATTGCCTCTACAGACTTAAAACGAAACTAGTACACAGGCACAGAGATTCCTGTTGGTGGGTCACATCATGGCAACAAAACATTTGCTGATGCCTGTTTGACATAACACACACACATTTAAGAGACAGAGTGCCTATTCACAAATGCTTTTTTCAAAGAGAGGTGTCATGTATTTTATATACAACTTCAATGTGCAGAATTTACACTCTAGATGCTTACAGAACCTACCAGAAGAAAAAGCTGGTGGCAACTTTGGTCCAAATTCCTCTGCCGCATCCAGTTCCTGCTTTGAAGTAGGCAACGGAGAAATGCCAGAATCACTTGTAGCAATCACGCTCTCTATGAAAAAAAGAAAAGAAACCTGCTATATTTGAAAGGAAAATAAGGAAATACTTCTTCCAAGAAGTGTTGAAGAAAGTTCAATGAGGCTTTCTAAAAACCTTTAAGAAAGCAAACCCATCAGCATCCTCTATCTTTATGGACGGATTTGGCCAACTGAGTAGCTGACATTCTGAATTATGTTGACATATTGTGAGATTTTTTTCTTTTAAATAAAAATTTACCTTTTCAACTACACAATTATTAATTAAATTACTATCAGTGCATTTGTTTGCTTCTGTTTTGTAACACAGTACTATTTTTCCATTACTCAGAATGAACAAAGAACTCCACAAGATGTATAAAGTTAATCAACACTAAAACTTAAAAGTTAATAGAACTAACTGTGACAGTAAGTGGACAAAGTATTTCCATTTTAAGTGTGTTCTAACACTAGATGTTTTGTTCTCCCTCACTGTATAACAGGCATATTCCATATGGCAGTTTGCTTGTAAAATCTGCACAAAAGGTACATGGCAATACTAATAACACTGTAACATGCAAGGCCTTATTCAGTGCTGTATTATTCACATTTTCTACATAGCCAGCTCTGCCAATCTCACATGATCCGCACAGGAGCATAGCATAGTCCTAGCAGTACAAGAGCGTGTGATTCAAAAATGAAACTTTTACAAGGTATTTATTGTATGTTGCACAGAAATGAACATCCATTAAGTACTACCTTGTACATTAGAGGAAGAACTGTCTGGTACATCAGATTGCTTGGTTTCTGACACTCTTTCTGAAGTAGCTGGTTGATGTTCTTCATCACTCTCTTCTTCAGAGGAAGATGACTTTTCATCTGAGGAGCTCACAAAGATGGCCTTAAATAAGTCCATGGGTGGTCGTCTGCTTTCTTCCTCCTGATTCTTATCTTCATTAGCTGCGTGCTAAAATAGTAACAAACTGTATCTAAACGCTAAAGAAACTAACAATCTCTCTCTGGTAAGGAATAACTTCAAGCACAATCTCTCTCTGGTAAGGAATAACTTCAAGCACACTGAAAGGTATTTACAAAACATTTGGATGGCACAATAGCTGTGAAATAAACAATCTTAGTCCCAAAAGCTCTGAAATGCTGTGGAACTAAGCCAGTGTCCTGTAAAGAGCAGTGCAGTTCATGAAGATAGATCCCCAGATATTACAAATTCTAATTCATTAATTCAAACTTCAATTATATACTAAATTTAAGCAAAAGGAAAACATCACCTTTCTCCCCAAAATATGCACTCTCCTCTATGGAAAGGAGAAATAAATCTGTTCTGTGCCTGTGATGACTGAATTTAGTTCCCAGATTGCTGAGTTACATTTTTTCTTCTCTTAAGCTCTACTTCAAGTATAATCAGATCTGCTATCCTTGTAAGCTGCAAACATCTTGCATCCCAGAGTTATAACATCAAAATTCTTCCAAGTGCCATCTCATGCCTTTGCTCATCCTGAGTTGGCTCTTGTGCAAACTGATCTGTATTAAATCAATTCATATATTAAGCCATCTGATTTCTGGGTTGTCAAGCTTTACAGCTATTCCCTTTAAGTTCAAACCCCGTTGTAAACTCACCAGAGTAGGAAGAGTTTCACTCGTCCCAGTTCCACATTCTTCTGTTGCTAGCACTGGCGGCTGCTGCTCAACATCAGCTTTTGATCTAGCAAGACTAATGAATTCACTGATAGAATCTTTCTTCTCCTTCTCTTTATCTGACACATCCCACCTTGAAGGTTTCTTTGGTTCTAAAACATCCAAAATATTCAAATCACCTGCATGCCAAATTGTTCTGCATTTCATGGCCTACTCGATTTTAAATTATTCTGCTTCTTCAGTTGGACATTTAAAAAATCTTTCTAATACATACTTGACCTATAAATGTCTTCTGGGTAGAAGAAATTAGCATTATATCACTAACTTCAGTTTTTATGTCGCTGAATTTTTATTTTCAATTTCTTTGTGTTTTTTAATGAAAAAAAATCATACAGCTAGGTTCTTACTGAAAAAGATGCTTTTTCTGTACTATTATCTCATGTACAGCTAAATTAATGATACAAAAACAAACTTACTGTTGAGACTTTTACTGTCTTGGATCTTTTCAGTTGTTGCTTGAGTTACAGATGTGGTGGGCTCAGGCACAGTTAAGAAATTAAAAACAGAATACTTGTCTCGTTTCACTTTTGGTAAGCCCACTACCGAAGAACTAGAGGGAAATAAAATTGTTTGCTGATTATTGTTTTCAACACAGAAAAGTCCTCAAATTATCTACAACAAGCTGAAGCACCTACAGCAGTCCTTCAAATGCATGCTATTTTATCAGAAGTCACCATAATTCATGACGCAAATAAAAACATTGGGCAGCTCTGTATTACATTATGACACAAGAAAATCAAGCCAGATTTTCTACAAGCAAACGAAAAACTCAGAATTTTTAAAAAGTGTTAAAAATATAAGTATCAATTATCTTACTCAGGATATGGATCACGAACATTAAATCTTTTACATAGCAGCCTATCAGGATGCCATTCAAACTTGTCTCTTGTGAGTCTGCCAAACATCTTCATCTTCACAGCCATTTCCTTATCATCAATATCATTCTGAAAAAGCCAAATATTTATAGTTGCTAAATAAGTAACAACTTACTGAACTGTTGTAAGACTTAAGAATAGGACAAATCCACAAGTATTTAAATGCTGTTTAAAAAATCACTACTGTGTACGTGCATAGTGTTTTCAAAAGCTCCTAAACAAAAGGCAACAAAATAGTGACATATCTACATGAGAGTTTGAAAGAGAAAGAAAGTCAGGGCTCAGGCAACAACTGCAGCTCCAGGCTATTAAAAGCCTGTAAACAGCATATACCTCTTGGTCTCGAGGAACTTCAACTTTGTCAACATCATCTTCATATTTGGCCCGGGTAAATCTGGATGACAGTGTTGAATTTGAGGATCTGTAGAAGATCGCTGCACGGAAGAACTCGTCCTGTTCCCTTCCTCGCTCCCATTCTGTCATAGTCGGGTCTAGAAGGTGCTCCAGTGTATCTACTGTCAGGTAAGGAGAGAAATGCTTAGCAGAGACTACAGCTTACTTTGGGTCAACATTTTTCAAACAAAAAAGAAGATAATAAGCAAACATGCTTGCAAGTATTTAATGAATATTTAGCATAAGGGTAGTATTACTCTCAACTGTGTTAATCCCTGATAAATGGAGGTAGTTTTTCATGATAGCAAGAATGACAGCACTTGCCAAGTGCAAAATTGGTATTTAAGTAATTTTACTTGTAAAACCGATTCCTTACTCATTGCCCTCTAAAGAATGTTCAAAATACTTAACGGATGTAACAGGCGATTAAAACAAAAAGTATAATTCAAAGCTTTACCAAATAACTAAAACATAGAACAAAAGAGTTTAAGCCTGGCTAGGCTTTGGTAACTTTTAAGGGGCTTTCTGGTATATAAAGTGTCCACTGATAAATACAGTTTGGATACAGGTTTACAGCAACAGGTTCACTTTTTCTCCCGGAAGGAAGAGGAGATAACACCAGCCAAGCAAATACACTTACAGTAAAACAGACCTTTAACCATTCCAGTTATTTATACATTTCTACATTTTCATCATTATGACTAAGGAGGCACTTAGAGTCATAATATAGTCATAATTGAGAATACTCAGTTTTACCCAGGGAAAATCCCAGTTCTGAACAGAGGAACTATGGGTTCAAAGCTCAAGTAGTCTGTCTCAATGTGGTAACCAGAAGAGGTTACTGACCAGAAAATATTCATTTTATTTTATATAATGAAAACGATTTCTAAAAAAAACTCCCCAAAAAACCCAAACCACAACTAAAACAACAAAACCAGATTTTCTACCTGTCACTATATGCTTTCCTCTGTCAAATTTGCCTGGTGCCCATTTTCTTCTTTCCCAATAGCCCCTGTGTACTTCAAAATTTGAAAAAGATCTAACCCTTTTTAAAAAAGTTTATTTCAAGGCAATCTAGAGTCATGGGCTGATGATGAACTCCCTGACCAGATCAATTTCAGCTTTTTATGCCTTACAGAAAGAACACAGTACTGGAGAACTCACCCCAAAGCAGTGTAAATATCTGGTTTAATCTAAGATACACCAGAGTATCATTTAATAGCAAAAACTTAAACAAAACAGAAGAAAACTGAAACAATATGAGAAGAGATGATGAAGGAGGTTGGATTTTCTTTGGTTTTGAGTAAGGGCTCTGCATATATGCTGTGTTTTTACAGTCATAAATTTTTCAGAGACGAACATAAGTGACAGCAGAAGTTTGAGTATCCAAAGGACATATAATACAAGCTTTGACAAGTGTGAAATACTTCATTCACTTTAGGGTCCTTATCTCCCCCTGGTGCAGAGGGCATGGGGTTTCTTTTGATTCTACTGTTAGCAAATCATCTTTCTGCCTTTATATGATCTGTCAGTTTAACTCCTCAAACAGAAACAAACTAAATGAAAAGGCTTGTTCCACTGACCAAAGCTGAAGTGTAATTGCCAAATGAAATAAGGGAAATCCAGGAAATGAAGTAGAACTTAACTTCTGCTGCATCACAGAAGCATGAAATGTAATGCCTAAAATCAAGACCTGCTGACAATTGAATAACGGAGTTTTCCTGAAATCAATGTGACTAAGTATCAGTAAAAATTTCTGTTAACATTGGTCCTGACAAAAAAAAGGGAGGGGGTGAAGAGGAAGGAGGAAAGAAAAAAATTAATTAAGAAATATTTTACCTTTTTCTCCTTGTTTAAGACTTTTCACAAAATTTTCATATCTTTTTTGTTTTTCTGGATTTTTTGCAAATGGTTTGAAGTCACTAGAACCAACATTTGCTAACTGTCCCCCTTGCAGCATTTGCCACTTGTGAGCAGCATCTTCTGGGGAGGCTGGCTGGAATCTGCTATTTTGTGACTGCTGAGACATTATTTTTTCTTTCATTTGTTGTTCAGATGCTAGTTTCACTTCTTTGAGTCTTTCTCTATCTTTCTCAGAGAGATATTCCAAAACAGAAGGAGCTGGACCTAAAGCAGAAAAAAAGCAGTAAAAGATAAATAGAAATGAAAAATTCCTAGAACTCTTTCTTCCACTTTAGTAGAGGAAAAATCCCTACCACATGCGTATACATTCAGTTAAAATGCTCTTAAGCAGAAATTAACAAGAAAATGGCATACATTGCAGATAAAAAATTTGGCCACCATTACATCTTTTATGCTAGTTACAAATAACTTGATAAAGTTTACTATTGTAGATACAAATGTGAGCCAGTTGCAAATTATCTTTTCAGTGTATTTGAATGTATTTCAGTGAAACCTCATTTTACAGAAAAAATCCTCACAGCCTACTATGTTCATAAAAAGCCACAAACCCCTCCCCCAACAAAACACAATCCAACTTTTTGTCTTTAAAATATTTAAGTAAATGAAAACACACACAGCTATGTCAACAATTCAACTACTGAGATGAAACTGAACAATGAAATGGTATTCTAGCTATGGCAACCAGATTTGACATATTTATGTTAGAAAACAAGCATTCAAGACCAGACCAAATTCTCACTGTTCTATAAACAAACAGAGGAGCTGTAACACAAGCAAAGATGTATCTCAATACCTTTCAGCTCAGTCTCTCCTAGTCGTTCCCTCCTCTGAGCTGCATTCAAAGTATGCCTGCTTTGCTGTGTTGAATCACTCTCAAGTTTCCCAGTCGATTCCTCCAACGACTTCTGTAAATGGCAGTTGTCATTCCCAGCTATTATTACAGGTTTAAAGTAATGGACTGGTCTGTAATTTTGTGGCAGGCTAGGCGGTGGATAAATCTGTGGGGGAAGGGGCAACAAAACAAAAACATCCACTGAGAGAGAACTTTGTATGTAACACCTATAAATGTGTTTCAGAAAAACTCAGCTCAACCTAAGAATTCCTCAATTTACATCTTAGCAGTTGAAAGAGATAGTACAAACTACCAATTCCTTTAGATCCAGTCAGTAAGTGGCATTGTAATACAAACTCTGGGAACAAATATACTGGCAATATATTGACAACTATGAAAAAATAGGAAAACGAGCAGGTTAAGTGACAGAAAAATTAACAAGAGTCTTACGATGAACTGCTTTTATTTGAGAAAATACCTCTTAATCTTGCTTGCTAACCAATTTTTTTAAGCTGAAGTCAAATGATTTAATCAAATAATTGGACTACTGAGTACTTCTGTGCTGACTATATTTTAATGTCTTTCAAAGTGTTTTTCCCCACATTCTTCATTCAAGCTGTTACTTCAAAGGCTATCCCCGTGCTCCCTATACAATGCAATTTTATATACCACACAAATATTCCTCCTTAGAAAGAGGACCCTGTCATACAATTATGTTTGTCATTCTAATTTATGCAAGTATATATGGCATGAATTATGCAAATCCGAAGACAGAACTAAGAAATTAAATTGTCACCAAAATAGCAAAGTGGACAAAGTGTGAGGCCTGATTTTTACAGAAAACTGAATACTACATATGAAAGATCTAGAACCAAAAGATGTAATTTTTTTTATATTAAGTTAAACTAAACCATTCCTCCAACTTACAGCAAGTAGCAGTGAATAGTGTGGAAGGCATTTATTCAAAGTCACTACACAGGCAAAGCTTAAATGCTTTCAGGAGTCTGATAAATGTTAGGTTTCTATTGAAAAGCCCCCAATGATATAATTTTGTTCATTCAGCAATTTTTACTACTGACCAGAACATTTACTTCTATGAACAGAAAATGACTGAGAAGCAGTAGAGTCTGCACAGTTCACATGAAGAATGATGTTATTCTTAATACATAAAAATCGCTATCTGCTTACCTTGATTGGAGCTGATGATTTTGATGCCAAGCAAAAGTCATCCAGGATTTTGCCTATATATTTAAATTCTCTTTCAGGCCCTACAAAATGACCAGAGAGTTGATCAATATTTAAAACATGCATGTTAGGCAATTTTTCTTTTTCTGAATGTTTTCAATTTGTCATTGTCTATCATGAATCATATTTGTAGTTAATTGTCTTCACCACCTTTCATTTAAAATTAAGGGTTCTGATTCTGGATTAGTATTATACAAATAAAAACTGCTACCAGAGTGATTGCTGCAGGTTGAACAACAGGCTTATAGTGAAGCAACAGTATCCATACTGTGCACAGCTAACACCATCAGTGCCAGTAATGTGTACAACTAACGAGGACAGGTACTCCAGAAATTACTACAGTATTTCATGCACATAAATGATGCAGTAAAAATAAAGTGGTACCAAGATAAAATTTACAAAAATTATCTCAAATATGAAAATTTACCAAAAAAAAAGTTCTTTTTTCTTGTAACCGTGACTCACAATCACTTGTTTTCTTCAGTGACACTGAATGCTGTATCTCACAAAGCAGCACACACGTTCTTTTGAAAATATGCTTTGAGGGTTTAATCTGCACTGGGATTAGTGGAGGACTTTGGAAATTATTTCTGTAATTGACCACTTCAATATAGAAGGAGGACTAGTTGCATTTTCAGATATCAAGGCTGAAAATTAAAATACATGCCAGATAGAGACTACATTTGTTATTTTTTTCCCCCATATTACACTTGCTCTTCAGATAGAACCACAGTTCTTACTTTTTTTGGATTTATACTGTTTTGGTGCTGTCCAGCCATACAAGCCATCTCCAGGCTCCTCATCCTTTAGAACTGTATCATATTTTGACAGTGTGTCAGTTGCATAAATATCATCATCTTCTTCCTCTAAAGCACCTACACCAAAAGCCTAAAACATATATTTTAAATGAGAACTCAAAAGTGTGAAAACAGTTTTAAGTCACATATCAGAACACATCTACATGTGTATCTATTCATCTATATAAAATCTACAGTACAAATATATGTACACTGGGAAAAATGTACAGTTTCACCACAAAAACTGAGGTGGGAAAAAACCCCACACCTCAGTGAGCACAAAAGCAAATACATTCCACTCCCCTGGCAGGGAGGGACAGCACGTCTGGTCTGTACAGGACAAAGGACAGCAGACTAGTTCTACCAAAATAACATGTGCAATCTGACTAAGAGCAGGTTAAGTTCTCAAAAAGAAAAAAGATATGTCAGTTAACATGGAAATTAAACAAGCAGAATTCCCAGAAAATATAAACTGACAGTGCTTCTAGACAAGAACTACAAATACCCTGGAGTAATACAAAACCTCCCCAGCTGACAGATACAGCATTACTGAAAGTACAACAGACAAAAACCATACACTAAAGACGTACTGAATATTAACTTTACCTAATCAAAGTAACAAAAGACGTTTTTCC
This sequence comes from Orthonyx spaldingii, assembly GCA_013397795.1. Taxonomy (NCBI): domain Eukaryota; kingdom Metazoa; phylum Chordata; class Aves; order Passeriformes; family Orthonychidae; genus Orthonyx; species Orthonyx spaldingii. The sequence continues at coordinate 2,057,364 of VZTJ01003885.1, read as the reverse complement.
ATCCAGCTACTCAGAGTCAGGTATTTTTTACAGTCGTCTTTTACAGTTTCAATAAGTGAAGGCATTTGAGAGTACTAAGGATTTTTCCACATTTTCAGAGTAAGTTTTTTAAAAATCCTATTCTGAAACCACACTTAACATTTTTTACAATAATACTACAACGACTAGGAACTTTTCACTTATGAAAAAAGAAAATTTATTTGGATTTCACTGCAGTAATAATAAAATGCATTTAAAAAGTCCTTACCTGACCTGTAATACCTAGTTTTCTTCCTTTACTGTGTCTCAGATCACCAAGTAAATTGCTTGTTTCTTCAGAACCACCTGTGAAAAGATTCAGGTGTTCTCTTCTAGATACACCAAACAAAGCTTGTGAGGGGTCCAAACCCTTATAGCCAAGTCCATGGACATTCTCTTTTGGAGTCAAATCTACAGGCATTACATCTTTTGGTGCAAATGTCACGCTCTCTGGCTGGTATTCATCCTCTTCATCCTTTTACAAAATACAAGTTTGTAAGAGCAAATATGACTAAAACTTCTGTATGTTGAGCTTTTACAACATTCAGTTAACATAAGCCTAGGCAAGTTAGCATTTCCTGAATTGCATATGAACTACACCTGCTTACGTTGCAAAAAAAGAAATTCAGATATTAAAACCTTTTTTCATGTTAAGCATAGAAAGTATTTATAAACACTTCTAAGAAGATTTGAAACTGTTTTTAAAAATACTGTTAAAATATATTAAAGAAGTCGTTTTGTTTTTTTAATCTGTTACCACATATTCTTACATAAGCCAACAAACCACTTTTGCCTGTCCAATACCTCAGAACCCTCAGACAGTCCAGGTGGTAACGCACAACCATATATTTTCACTGTAGGATCTGTAAGACACATCATAACATCATATTACATTAAAAAAAGGAGAGTTTGAAATCAACTTTCTAATGTTATGAATGTTAACTTTCTACTAACAAGAAAGTTAATTAGCTCAGGAACTTCCCTGAACTTACCAGGTTTCTGTCTGCATGGCTTTCTTTTGACTCGTGGCCCAATTCCTTGCCCTTCTTTCCAGCCCATTTTTCGTAACAGTTCAACACCAACTGTTATTCTAAGAAGAAAACAAAAGGAAACAAAACCCAAAATTACTTCAAACCACACCTTTATTATTTATTGATAAATAATGTACATATATAAAATTTTAACTTCTGTTTTTACATCCCACTTTAAAATCAAATCTGAATGTATTAATATTTGCATACACACTACCTTCCAGTTGATAAATGTTTACCTGGACAAGTCTGCATGTTAGCGTAGGAAAAACATAACCACGAATGATTATGCCGGTGCTTTTATTGAGAGCGCTCTGGGAACCAGGGGATCAGACCCAAATCAGAGTCCCCGGCCTGGTTTCGGAATAGATTTCATTTCATATGTTTTCTTGACATAATTGCTATTCAATCATATGTTAATCATCAACCTTAACATTGTTCTATTGTATACATTGTTTTCACCCAAGCATGAGTTTAAGCCCCCTTTCCCCCCCTAGAGTTTCACCGTATTGTTAATATTATGTTTATCATGTAATTACATCAGCTTCTTCACGAGTGGGTGCTTAGGGACAGGTTTTCTCTGTTCACTGCCCTCCGCAAACACAGTGCCTATTACCGTTCCCGAGGCCTATGGTTCTAAAAACATTTTAACCCTATGCTATCATGCACATTCAAAACAAAAATACAGGTGGAGGCCACTTAGGAAATGAAACACTGCGGGATCTTCCAGCCTCTCACAATTACTGTAGTCAAACATTACTTTTCTAAGCAATACAACACTTTTAAATGAAAGGAACTGTTTGGCAAACTTTTATGTAAATTTACTTACTTAGATGGTCCTATTAAATCATCAAATGCAGTGGTTCCTGGAATGGGAGCAACTACTCCTGCAATCTGTCTAGCTTTCTCCTTTATTCTGTCTTTAGCTTTAGATGCAAAATCATCTGTAGTTGTAATATCTTTTGGTGCTATCCCAAATTCACTAAGATCCTGGAAGTATACACAAAATGAAAACATTTAGATTAAACATCCCTCAAATTCTTACTGACTGTAATAGTAATGAAAATGGCATATGACCTTCATATTGGCTAATTTTCTCAAACCACTTATACAGTCATTTTTTCAATAACTTTAGTGGAAATATCTTAAACAACTTCAAAAGTATTTGCATTTTCTGCTAAAGTGAAAGGGTTGAGTTCTGGTTTTATTTTTTAATACTGACATTGCAGGAGCTTCTTAAGTGAACATATGAAACAGTCTATATGACCTAGTAGTATAACACTGTATACCAGAAGTAATTTTAAAGTTACTTCAATTTTTGCTGTCATGGCAACTAATTACAATTCCTTTCTAAACTTACCTCTTCATCCATGAAGTCTTCTGGTCCAAGAATGTTTCTATCTGCTCTCTTCTGCCGTGATGATACAAAAGCTGAAGGTGTCCATCCTTTAAAGAAGGTAAATATTTAAGTAAGGTACTTAAGGCAACATGGTATTTGAAAACAATTCAAACATTTCAACCTTACATCTTAAGAATACATCAAGGGAACATTTGTAAAATTACAGTCCAAAAACTCAAGGAGAAATAACTTCAGCAATACTATTTCAAATATTCACAGTATAAGGAATAGCAGGAACAAAAATGATTAATGACAGTTAATTTGTTTTCACTAACATGAAAATACGGTTCTCCATTTAACCATTCCCAGAAGACAGCAAAATATCTAACCTTCCTTTGTGCCAACAGTGTTAAAGTAACCAGCAGAAAAGCCACCAGTAAATGCTCCATGGAAACGCTGGTATCGTCCCTTTGCATCTTTAACGGTCTGTTCTTGAAGAGGAACCGGCTTTTTAATTCGTTCACCTGCAATCAAATAAATCAGAAAGTACACAACTTTACATGAAGAAGGGACTTCCCACTTCCTCCAGAACCCATTTCTTCCTTGCAAGTAAGAACAGGATCAAACACTAGCCACCCTGAGATGGAAAGCATCAGCAGTTTACATTTATTTCCACCCCACTGTAACTATTTGTATACACCATTGATGTACATTGCTAAAAGAAAAGCATGAAGTGTTCACATCAAAAATCCTTAATTCTACTAACTTCTAAAACATTGGGGATTTTTCCTGTGAAAGAACACTTTTAAAGTATGCAAGACTTCTGACAGGATTTCTTCACTTCAGTAATTGCTTGAGAAATTACAAATCACAAGTCTCTAAACTGAAAAAAACCACAAAAGTCACAGACTTTGACATAAACATTTACCCCTTTTTAACTATATTTCTTGAATAAAGTGGCATAGACTAGGGAGTCACAACTGTACATTAGTCCTTCAACGATGCCCTGTCCATCTCATCAACATAAGCATCGGGTGGTCAGATTATCATAACTGCCTACACTTGAACTGTTATAGCTAAACTGTATTTTTTTTTTTCCCCGAGGCTTGGAGAAAGGACAGAAGCAAAGACTGGCCTCTCCACGCAGAGCAGTGCCGTCACAGTCCGTGGGGTAGCCCAGCCACACCCGCGAACCGGTGGAGTGCTGACAAGGCCTTCGCTCCCAGGCGGCTTGCCCTGGGCCGGGCCAGAACCTCCCGCAGGGCAGCACGACAGCCGAGAAAGGCCCTACGCCTCCGCGGCAGCAGCAAGAAGGGGAAGCAGGTCTGCGCTAGGCCCACACGCCAGAGTTCTCCAAAGTGCGGGCTGGAGGGCCTTCAGCCGCGGACTGGACCGGACCGGACCGGACCGATACCCCGGCCCCAGAGTTCGCCACAACGCATTGATCGAGGGACGGAGGAGGAGCAGACGAGCCCCCCGGGGTCCCTTACCCTCCTGCAGGGGCTGCAGCGGGCTTCCATAGCTCACCAAGTCCTCCTCCTCGCTGTCGCTGCTCTCCGCCATCTTACCCGGCGGGGGCCGCGTCGGCCTTGGCGGCGTCAGAAGCGGCAGGCGGAGCCGCCGGCCCCGCCCAGAGCCCGGCACCCCCCGCCCCCGGGCCCGGTCTCTGCGAGGCACTGACACCCCTGCGCCCCGGAACCCCGCCGGTGGGACGGGAGCGGCGGCATCGCCGAGCGCCCCGGAGCCCTTCAGCGCCTCTTGGCCTCATCGCAGCGTTGGGCCTGCCCGCCGGGCACCGCGCGGTCCTGCGGGCCCCTCTCGGTTCCCCCTCCTGGGGGGAGCCACGGTAAAGCGGGGAGGGCGTGGCGGCGGCCGGAGCCTGTCCCAGCCGCACGCGGCTCCAGCGCAACCGTGTTTGGCTGAAGAAGTCCCAGCCCCAGCGATCCGGGAGCTCTGCGGAGCTGCCCTGTGCGACTCCAACGTCTTTTTAAAAATTGCAATGAAACTAAAATATTAGTAGAACTGAGTAGCTTATGTTTCAAATAATTTTTTTACAGAAATTTGTCTGGTGAAAAAAAAACCAGTCTACATTTTTGAATGAAAGCGCACATACTTACCAGTGGATGTAAGGCTGAAATTGAGCCCTAAAGCCATAGGTGGACTTAAGGCTTTTGTTTTCCCATACATAGTTTTCAACATCTGGTTCTGTATTGGTTCATCAAGAAGATGAGGCATAGGAGTGTCTTGCTATGTCTTTTGTTGTATTATTTAAAACCACTTCTTCAAATAGATTTATGGATTAGTTTTAAGTCATGCAAGTCACTGGAACTTCAGACTAAAATTGGTATAATCAATATATAAAAGAAAAATGCAAAAACTTGATTAATTTAAAGGGTTTTTAATCACATTAAAGGAAAAAACCAAAACCATAAGTACAGGAAGTATAAAATTCCCATATTTTTACAAACAAACAACAAAAAGAGAAAAATTCATCTCTGCCTTATCTTGCATTCAATGAGAATGTTTCCCTGAATATTCATCCTGTCAACTCAGGGCTATTTTATCAGCTGACAAAACAGTCACCTGAAGGTCAGCCCCTGAGGCATTGCTTTAGCTTCTCCAAAGTGCTACTTTACATTTTTTAAAGGATTCGGGGGGGGGGGGGAGAGAGATAACACATATTGATTGTTCTTAAACACACAGACTTTTATCTGTCGATCTCAGTTAAAGGCAAGGCATTAGCTGGGAAAAGTGGTGATGATTTTGCCCATGTTTGGTCTTAGTTTCCATACAAACTGCAATGTCTTGTTTCCAATGTGATTTCACAGAAGAACAGGCAAAGCATATTAGTTATTTAATAGTAAATGGGATTTTTTTCAGAGAAGACAATGCTGCAGTTAATACGTGCAGTTAATACCGCTACGGCAAAGAAGCAGAAGTGGAGCATTGAGCCTACAGCAAATCATATTGCGGTTATCCAAAGCCCTGATACTGTTTGTGTACCATTTTAATATTTTATTGTTGCTCAGTAAATTTCTTGGTAAGGAAATCTTCTACTCCATCTTGTAAATTTGTAACAGTCTCAAAGCATGTTCACATCGCTGCTGCTACTGTATATTTTTGCAATTTGAATTTTTTTTTTTCCTCCCCACAAATACTATTTGGAAAGAGAGTGGGGAAAAAAATCGACCTATGATCACCTTTCCTCACCTAGTACTTGCCTACACTAGGCAGACATTTGCTTATTAAGCACTGCAATCTTCAGAAATAAAGGATGGTACTAACTCAACTAAATCACTGCAGTGGAATTTATTGCCATAAAGCTACAGGCTGTCAGAGTTACTGACAAAATCTTTTTGTCTTTCTGATCAGACTCTTAAGTTTAATGTTCAAAACCACCAACAACAGGAACAGAAATGCATAGCCATGTGTCAGGTACAGAATTCAAAAACCTACCTTAAGAAACAGCAGAAGTTGATGTATACTTCGCCCTTCATACAGTATAATTCTAACGTGCTTTTTCTAGTAAGCCGCTGGGACAAATTGTAGGCACCTGCTACCTCAATATAGCCAAAAGGTCTGTAAAAGCACAGATAAGAAATATTGTCTCGATTGGCCAGATTGCTGTCTTGGATATGGAACAGTGCCTCAACAGGTATCCTACCAGGAAATTAATTTCCCAAACGAACTATTTCCTAGCGGCCAAAGAGAAGACTTGATGGGACTTCATATATTCACATTTTCAATTTTTTCATATGATTGAGGCGGACAAGAAGGAGATGATTAACCGAACGAGTGGAGTGATACAAACATATGAGACATATGTACATATATATCGTATACAGTGTCTGCGGTAAGGGTGTTCAGATTCTGGTCCCAATTCTCGTCCCTCTTACCTTTACTACTGTGGGACAAAACATGGGACAGCTCAAGCTCTGCGGTTCTGTGCCTGTTTCCAGCATTGTCATTGTCTAGGTCACTTGGCTGCTTTATCTGTGAAAATGCACAAAGCCAGTTAGCACCTAGTTCTGCAAAACAAAGATACGATGCAGAGATAAGAACCATTGCTTTCAGATTCAACACTTCATGCAGATGTCTTGCCAACTGACAAGGCAACTTAAAGGGCATAGACACTAAAGGAAAGAATGGTCTTATTTTACTATGAATAGTAAGGCAACACGAAAGTAAAACCATACATTTAATAAAACAATAAACTTAAAACGAACTCGGCTTTAACAACAAGCAAAAGCAAGCAAGTAATGCACCTAATCATTACTACACAAGAAAGAGAACAGTGATTGAGAAAGATACATCACCAAGTGCCTAAATACTTTATCATCATCCAGAGCCTGCAATTGCAATCGCTGGGGAGCCCCTGTTTTGCAGAGAGGACCTGCAGAACTCTTCCCGGCAATCGGGAAAATCCTATGCGATGCATCCACCTGTAGGTGAGGTCTCTGACTTCACCCTGGAAAGGAGTCCAGTTTTAATTGGCCCAAATCAGCCAGTCAAAGTGACTTGTTTATATTTTTAGTGCAGAAACACCTGGATCTGATGGCACACTTCCCGACCAGCCGGGGCCAGGGCTTGGCCAGAGGCCAGGCCTCGACTGGGAGGGTTTTCCCTAAAATATCATATGAAGCTTCAAAAGATAGGCTAGAAATTAATCCCCATAGAACAATGTCTATAGAGCAGGTATTTGTTCCTTGCAGCGCTAGAAGTGAGGGGGATTTCTCCTCCTAATTCTCACCCACCCTTTTTCAAGTGCGGTGGGATATTTATACTGCAAGTATTGCTTAGTGTTAGTATGTCATTATAGCATCATCATATACGTGTCAGAATTAATTTACACAGCATGATACCATGGTTCTAAATAGTCCTTTTGCACTGCACTTGCACCTCCCCAATTCGGTGGTCGTGGGGGTCTCCCTCTAATGAGAATTCAAAGTCTTCCTTGCATCTGAACTTCTCAACTTTTTATTTGGAGCATGCGCAGTTATGGTGTTTCTTGGTCTGTCCGGCCTCAGTTCTGTATCTTGTAGCTAATTGGCTTTACATCTGCCAGCTTCTCATTAGTACTATACTTATTTCTGAAACTATACACCTGGGGTGGTTTTTGTCTATTCAGCATTACACAACTAGTTAACGATATACTAGCCATTACATTGTATACAAAGTTATTTATATCAGGTTATATAGATATAGAAAAGTTATGATATTGATATCAAGTTATACAGATATATAAAAAGTTATGGTTCAGGTTATATTGATATAACTCAAGCTATATAAGCATCCTGTAACTCTACCTAAATTCTATAGGCATCAAATACAAACAAGCCTCTATTAATGTCAGTTGGGAAAGTTTCGTAAAATGATACATTTCTTGCAGATAACTACACAAGGTTAGCTGAAAGCATCTTGTTAATCTATTTTTAACTAAATAATACTGCTGGTGTTAGTCACATATTGCCCAGAATTCATCTTGTAAGTCAATCCTGGTTTAGACCTGCTGCTCAGGCCTCATCAAGAACATACTGATATTCTTTAGATGCAAATTCTTAAGCATTTGATGCTTTCTTACAGATAGTACACCAGATCCCAGAATTTACTCTCTTCTAATATTAAAAATAAATGTCAAGCAAACATCTGTATCTATACAATCCATTTTCTGAATGCATAAATCTATATTTATAGCCTGTATTTCTCAATCTTTATAATGCTGCAACCAACCATGCCTTCTGATTCATGCAGTAATCATGAGAAAGTTTGTGGTATGAACCCAACTCTATTTAGGAATTCTAATAGCAACCAAATAGCTACTGGAGACAAGATGATGAGAAGAGCGGGGACATGGGATTTTTTGAGGGTGAATCAGGTTTTGGAATGTTCTAAGCTGCAATTTACATTCCAGGGTCAGAGAGAACTCCTACCCAGTCATTATACAGCTGATCACTACTGAGACCATACAATCAATATATGCCTTTTTCAAAAAAAGCACGTTCACCATATGCAGACAAAACCTACAGTGACTTAGTTAAGAAATTATCAGTCCTAATGCAGTCATGATGAAGTACCCTTTATCTGAGTGAGGGGAAGGCACAGTCTAATCTGGCAGTTGTGAGAGTGCTGGGTGATATACCCTGGAGACTAACAATGGGGAGGAGGCATGCTATCTTGGACTCCTGATTTTACTGTAGAAACTTACTAGATGTGCTGACTTGACTTTATTGAAAGAATCCACCAGCAACGAAGAAAGACTGCATTTTGTCACAAGCATATGTTAGAAATTGTCTTTGGTGGTGTATCATGCAGAAACTTCTGCAAGTTTGTGTTTTACACATAACCATGATAATCATCATTGTTGTTAATTGAGCCTTTGGCCTGACTACAGGCTCTTGTGACTTTATTTGGAGTAATAGCTGTAGCCTTTCAATGAGATCAGTTTTCAGTAAGGCCAGTGACAGCAGTGCAAACTCAAAAGACGGTCACATTAATGTTGTTTTAATTGCCAGATTGTATCAGCACAGCCTGCGCTGGCAAATTACTCATTTATCTTAAACTAGTTTCTGTGTATTGCATTGGAGTTTTATACTGATTTGCAAGAATTAAATTGTAAAATACTTTTTGTTGGGGTAGCTGAGCCCATCCTGGGACGTTGGTGGGACAGGTCTGCCCTTTGAAACCACCCGTTGGAAAGCAAAATGGTCTCTCCCTAGGTTACCTTACCTGGATATGTTAATTCTCCTATATACATTAACCTTAACTTGTCTCCTAACCCTATCCCTTGCTCCTTCTGTATCCCCCTGCCTCCCTCTCCTCCCCTGTGCCCCCTGCCCCCTGGCCAGTGCCCTATAACAAGGGTTTTGCAAGGCCATTTGGCCTCTTTCGCCTCTGGACCCCCTCAGGAATAAAGCGTCTTGGGACTCCATGTGTCTGAGCCCTCTGTTAACCCTGGTAACACTCGAGCCATCTAGCTGGGGGGAGGAGGATACCTGCCAGAACACCTGCTGGGGTAAGGGACAGAGCTGTCTGCGCAGTACCCGGCTGTACTGGCCAGTGGCGTCTTCCGGAGCCTACTAGACACTCCTGGTACAGCAGAAGTTTCCACCCGCCCCACACCTCCCCCCGGGACTGCGTTACCTTTTTGTCAGATAAGTACTTTTTCTAATTGCATAAAATTTGGAATATTTTTACACACTCAAAGCAGAAATTGAAGCAAGTTTCCTACTTTAACCTATTTATATTTAATACATATTTTGATAGATTCATCCAGTATCTTTAGTATTATTGGGGGAAAAAAAAAGTAGTGAGGTGAGAATGAGCAAAATCACAACGAACAAAATTCATCTGATTTCAAGACAGCAAATCTTTGGATCCCAATTTCTGAGTTGCTGACTCTGCTATTCTTCCTTAAAAACATGCAGTAAATACACAGTTTAACTAGCCTGCCCTGTAGAACCCTTTGGAGACACCAGTATTTTCAAAGAAGCGTTTCTGTTAAGGATGTAATTCCAAGGATATTTTTTTCCTTTGATAAAAAAATGTTCTCTCTTCAGATTTTTTTGCCTGACACAACTACACTGTAATTCTAAGAAAGATAAAAAAAAGAGAGAAAAAGCCGGGGGGAGGTGGGGAGGAAGGTAAGTTCGATAATACCGATATAAGTATTGCATTTTTCAATGCTAACTGCACAGCTAGCTCTGTAGGTTAGGCATGGCTAGGAATAGGAACCAATATTGGCAAATTCCTCACACAAGGGTCCAATAACATCTGTGAAACCAGTTACACAACGGAGTGTTTCGGACAGGTCTGTGCAGCACGAACAACTGCAGACCTCCACAATGTTGAGGTTCGTCCCATAGCAGTTTCCTGGAGCAGGGCCAGGGCTGCCTTTCACCGAGAGACCGCCGCCCTTTTTGGGGGCCCGGGCTGGAGCAGCTGCAGGTCTCCGGGCTCCGGGCCGTCTCCCAGGCTCCTGCCCATACACATATCAGAACGCGGGCAGCCGGGCCCCCCAGAGGGCCCACGGAGAGACCAGTCCTGCGAACCGTGCCGGCACGTCGATACGCACCCCAGAGGCGGTCGCTGCAGCGCGATGTGGCCTTGTGGGCCCTGGGCACCACCACGGTAATCCTCCTCGCTGTGGGCGGCACCCCCGGGGTTGGGAGCACCCCTCTCGGAGGAACGAGCCCGCTCTGAGGGGAACCTCGTCTCCCCAGGGCGGATCCCGGGGAAAGCGGGTGGCGGCCCCACGGTGCCGAGAGTGGCCGCGTCGGGTGCCACCCCCAGGGTCTGTCGCCAGGCTCGGCGGCGCGGAACGTTGTGGGGAAGCGCCAGGAGGCGAGCGGTGCCTTGGAGGCGGCCAGACTCTGGCAGTCTCCAGCGGGGCACGGCCGAAGGGCCGAGGAGGAGCGAATTGAGCCGCCACGGCGCAGCGGGCACTGGGGTCCGCTCTCGGTCAGCCATAGCCACAGCCTGTCTCCGCACGAGGGACACCTCAGCCGCCGCGCCAGAGCCTATTCGGGAACAGGGCTGGAGCTCGCTGCACAGACGTTGACAGCACCACTGGGAGGCGGAGGAGCAGCGCCGTGGGGCGGGGCAGCTCCTCCCCGCCACAACCGGAGGTGGGGCCGGGCGGTGCCGTGGGAGAGTGGCGGCGTTTCCGCAGGGTCGAGGCTTCTCGGGGAAGAGCTTGTTTCGCAGCCGCGGCGGAGGGACGGCTGGCCGGGCCGCCGGGAGATGACAGACGCCCTGCTGCCCCGCGGCTGCCAGGCGGCGGAGCCGGCGGGGGACGGCTACTTTCGGAAGGTGGGAAGCTCGGTGGCCAGCCTGGGGCGGGTGGGCTTCGTGCACAGTAGGCTGTGTGCCCGGGGCTGCACCCCTCGAGGGCGGTTCAGGGCTGGGGGTGCCCTTTCCATCGCTCACGGTCTGCTTTCTCCCGGCGGAGCGTCGTAGGCTTCGTCCCATGGCAGCCCACGGGGGCGGGGAGGCGAGATGGGGACCTCGCCCTGGCCGAACACGGCTGCAGGGGCTGCCGGCCCGGGCTCCGGCGAGCAGCTAGATACGCCTTCAGCTGGCGGGGACCCTGGCGGCCCTCTCCTGCTTCCGAGCTGGGCGTCACCCTGAAGGACACAAGCACTTGTAACTTCACAAAATGAGTCAAATTGCACTTGTCGGTCTTCTTTTTGCCGTCTTTATTTATTTTTTTCCCTCTCGCTCTCTTCCCCGTTTGCTGCTCACTGCATCTCCTCGCGCTCTCCCTAGTAAACTGCCTTATCTACCTGTAAGAAAGTTTACTGGAGTAAGGTAACGAAGTTAACAGGTTCATTAGCAAGTTCCTAATGAACATCTGCCCTAATTACTTTTCAGACTGACTGGGAGGCTTATGCCATAACCTGCACCTGAGTTCTTTCTGCACAACAGTAATTATAGTTAAGTATTGCCTGTAATGCAGCCCTGTGGGGTTCTGTGAACTTCACTAGAGGTAAAGGGCAGTCAGTGCCGTTTTCAGAAGGCTTTGATTCTACCTTTTTTTAAGTTCTTTTTTTAATTTCCTTTGTTTTTAAGTTCTTGCAAGCTGTAACTTTCGTCCACAGGTTTCAAGTCGGGGTGTAGGTACACGGGGATTTTGATGTAGATTGTGGTTCCAAGACCATGAACCGTCTAGTCTATGGACGGGGAAAAAAAAGCTGCATACATCAGGTTGTTGCTGCTCGCCTTTGCGCAAAAACAGCCCCATTACGTGCTTCAGCAACCACCTGGATTACATGGTAGGAAGGCACATACGCTTTGCTTTGTTGCCCTCTTTACAGGCTGTTTGATTTTTTTTGCCACGGTGTTTATCAAATTCATAAGCCTGCAGGAGCTTAAACAACAACATTGCCCTGTAGCAAGGGAACTGTTTCTAGCTGAAAAGAGCCAAGCTTTACCTGTGCCAGCCATGCTGCAAGGAATCACTACCACCTTGTAAATAACTAGACAGACTGAAACAAAACTTTGACCAAATCTTGTCTGGCTTCTTCATTTGAGTAATCCTGCTATAATATTTGGTGAGTAGATCACTTCTTTCTTAGTAGTTTTTAGCAGGTAATCATACAATGTGGTCAAGTTGTAATTACTTAGTTTTCATAGCTACGTTTTCTACACTCATAGGCTGCCTTGAGGCTTATTAGTAAAAAAGTTGACTTTTCATGAACTTAATTTAAATAAATCAGCTCTTCCACCTATTTGTATTTACTGGTAAGGACTAACTGAAGTTTAGTAGCCAAGTTGTGCCTCAGGTCATAAGAGTAGTATATCTTCTACACTTAGATTTGCTAAAGGAGTGAGTTTATTTTAAGTTAAGTTGTTGTGTGTTACAGTTAAGGTCACTGAAAGTATTCAGATCAGTGTAAAGCCTATTGGACAGGAGTGAAGTTTTTCTCGTATATGAAAATACTGTAAGATGAATTTAATACCTAATCATGAGCGTCTTTCCTATTACTTACTGCTTTAAGACATAAGTAATGAAAAAGTGGGAATCTGATAAAATCTGAATGAGCCAAGTGCTGCAGTGAAACATTCTTCCCTCTGTTCCCTCAGATCTTTGAAAGGTTCAACCAGCTCATAAGTGTCTTGAATAAAGTTATGAACTTCAGATTAGGCTAGATGCTCAAAGCCTTTGGTCCCTAAAAGTAAGCAGGAGACCAGTATACCTTGTTATACATTAGTTGAATGGTCTCAAAGGTCAGAGCTTTAATTCTGACTTAGAAGTTGTAGGTGAAGGGGAGAGGAAGAACAAAACACCAAAAAAATGCACCAAAACAGTCCCACTTCTGAAATCTTTAACAGGTACAAGCTGTGAACCCAAGGAGATCCTTTAAATGCAGTATCTGCATGTCCATGTGCATGGTATACTCGGTGATTTCATGTGACTGAAATTAGTGATGGAGCTTTTGATGGGTGTCCATGGGTCTTCCCCCCTTCCCCTCTGAGTTACCTTGGTATTGCTTTCCCCTTCCTTTTTAAATCACACTATTTGTTTTCCTGAAAGGATTTGAGGGTTTGTTCACCACTTTTGTTGGTGCAGAATCATATCAATGTCCAAGGATAGTCCTTGTGTTTTTAGGACAAAAGACACTTACTTAAACTTAATTGACTTTATCCTGTAAGCTGTGGAGCAAGGTGAAAACACTTGCTTTGCATCAGGTCTGCTCAAACATGGCTTCCGAGCACTATTTACACAATGAGGTTGCCTCCCATACTTTCTAAGAATATTGTTCCCAATGAAATTTTATAATTGAGGAAAATTGAGCAATTCATACAGTATCCAATTGTTTTAGACTCTTGATATTTTCTTTTGATGAATGGATTACTATGGGAAGTGTGCTTAAAGTGTCTATTGCTCTTTTGTGTATTATGCTTTTTGAAGTTTTAAATACAGCATACCAGAAAGCAGCCCTCAGTATCCCCAAGATGCAGTATGTAAAACAACTTAATTACTTAATTTTTGTTTAGTGCCCTTTTTTCCCCCTTTTTTTAAACATAAGGAAGGGGCCCTGTAAAACTATGGCTGGCCAGAAATGGGGAAACAGATGCACAATCATGTTTCCTGCTTTGACTTCTGTTGTCACACTAAAAAGTGACTCAGCCAGGTGAGTCTGAGATGTGATGGGTGCCAGCAACTGAAGTCCATTTGCAGCCTTTCTCAGATTTACCTTCCCCATTCCCTTTCAGTGATGTCAGAGCTGCTCCAGAGGGACCTTTTCCTCTTTCCCTGTCTTTTTCTATTATCTCCTTTTTCCTCATGGCAAAGACCTATCATTTATATATGCAAAATTAAATTTTTCCTTAAACCTGTAAGATGCTTTGAGCTGGCTCAGATGCTTGTGTGTCTTTTATTGGTTTTTTTTGTTTGCTTTTTTTTCTTTTTTAGTCATCTAATTTTAAGGAAATTACCTGTGCAGCCACACAGGGTGTGTATAACTCTGTCACTGTTGCCCCTGTTCACTTCCTCTTACATCTCCCCTTCAAAACAACCCTTTTTAGCTATTTGATGAGCTGCAACCAAACTTGTGAGAAGAAAATTTACTTTTAAAAGCAAAACAGACAACAACAAAAAAATCCTTGCTGGTGTCCTGAAGAGGATATCGCAAAATGCAAGAAGCACCTTACTTTCCATCAAAAAGAAGATGGAGCTTCTGCCTGGAACTTTTAATTTCTGGGAAGATAATGTAACAGGAACTGGTTCTGCTACTGTTCTGTTTATCTTGTCTCAGTTCAGTGTACATTGCCAGGGCAAACTGTACCTGCTCTCCTGGATGGTGTGAGTGCTCTTGGACCATCAGCCTCATATCCCGATCTACTCTGTATGGAGTTTCACATTCCTTCACTGTTACTGACAGCAATCTGTGAATCAGCCATGCATATCCCACACACCCACACATCCATCCAAATTTTGCCCCCAGTCTTGCTTCCATATGAAAATAAGGACAAAACTAATGATACGAGCAAAGAACAATTTGTTTTAAAAGTTGAGCAAAGCATTTAAACAGGAAGGATTTTTCAACAGATCAGTAACAATTAAAGCAGTCTGTTGTCATGTGCTTCTTTGCTTATATGAGATGTTTTTCCCAACCGTGGTTATTTTTCACACCTGCCATGGTTCTGTGGATTGCTTGGCCTCTCAGATGTCTTCCTGGTTTTTTTTAGTTATCTTTGAATTTTTGTAAGAGAAACAGCTTTCTTTTTCAAGCTGTTCTCCCTTTTTTTTTTTTTTTTCCCAGCACACCACCCCACTTAACCAGCAAGCTTTTGCAAAGTAAATATCCCTGAGACACATCAACATACAGAACTCAGGAAATTTATAATATAGTACTCATCCAGTCACAGGATCTAGTGCTTGTGTGATGACCTATTAGTAGGGCTATGCCTGCCTTGGGTTTTTTTGTTGTTGTTTGTTTGAGTTTGGTTTTTTTTCTTGTTTGGCTTTTTGGTGGCTAGGAGCAGAACAAGGAAGACATACCTAGCCAGTTCTTTCTACTCTATTTTTCCCACCTTGGCTTACTGCTTTGTAACACCTTACACTGACCATAACTTTTCAAATTTCTCTCATCAGTCAGAAAGTTGCAATAAATGGTAAGAAAAACCCATCGTTAATTTTCCAAGGTTACCATTTCTGCAGCTCTCTAGGTAGTGGTTGGCTCAACATGAAGCATCCCAGCTTCAATTTGGTTGTTCTGGATAGCAGTCCACTGTGCTACACAGAGGCAGAGCAGTAGGACAGCTAGCTTAATGAATCTTTAGATTCCGGTCAGTTGAACAAAGATACATTTTTTTTTTCCCCCTTTTTAAAGCTTTGCTTCCATCTGTGAGGCTAGATACTTATCATGTAGACCAAGCTGATTCAGTAAGAATTACTATATATTAGTCCCCTGTGTCAAGGAAGAAGGCTAAAAGCAGAAGCAAATAGTTCCTTAAATGAAGCACCAGACTGAAAATGATGATAGGTATGGTAACCAGCCCATGAATCAGCACTTCCCTAATTAACTCTGTGTCCTTCCCCTGTGTTTGGGCTTTCTTCTGCAGGGCTTCCCCCCAGCTGTTGTTAATGTATCAGTTTACCAACCTGCCACACCTGTCCATCCACTGGGGTTTTGCTCATGTGGGTCTTTTTAAATCATTAGTAGCCAGGCAACCATCAACATTAGCATTGACACAGGAATATTTATTTGGGTATTTGTTCTCTTTCCACATGCCTGGCAGGACAGAAACAACATAGCAATGATTCATAACCCTTGTCATCCCATATCCACTCATTATATACAAATTTATAAAACCTAAAACAGAAAGTAGGCCTTCATGTGAAACTAAGAATCATCTGAAACTTGGTTAGTCAAGAGACAAACGTTTTTGATGAAATATGAATGTTAATTTTGCTTAGTGAGTGCTATGACAAGATGGAGTTCCTGTAGGAAATACATCTATGGAGTTTAATACAATAATTAGTTCTTTATATTAATCTTTGGGCCAGGCACTTAGAACTGTAAAATACTTGTTCATGGCACAAGTAGACCAGGATCTGGAAGACATGATCTTCCCCACCACTTTTTTAAAACAAAAAACAGCAACAGCAAAACTCTCAGATAAAACTTGTACTTCTGAAAGATGTGCAGTTTATAGCTAAATTTTCAAAACTGAGCTAGTAGTAACATGCAAAAACAAACATTAATTATAGTACTGGAAGAAGGTAAGGAAATGACAATTTAGCAGGACTTGGGATCAGTTCTAGAAATACTGGTGTGAAATACACTGTTGCCACGGTTGCTGTTAGAGCCAAAGAAGTTGTGTGCGTAAGTTCCATACATACTTGTTATTTAAACATACATGTTTGTATACCTGGAGGATATGGCCATTTGTGTACACTGCTGGGCTTGACAAGCAGCGCAGGCTGCACTGGCTGGAAAGGAATGTTTTCCTTTAAGGAAGGAGGCACACCCAGTTTCAACTCTGTGTCACCTTCAGAAAGTGTAGCACATGTTAAAAGTTCAAACCACTACTTTGTAAATCATATTTATGTTAATTTCGAATACTTACTGCTAATACTCATTGTTTGGCAAACAGTCATGATTTTTGTGTTCATCATGACTGGATTTCTGATATGTTCTTGAAGAACTTCCTGACATTCAAATTAAATACAACTGCTTCTTTATTCAAGACCCATACTTTTCACAGCTGTGGTAGGTTATTTCTCAAGGCATAGAGCCTAAACTTGGAAGATAACAAAGGTACTGGCTACACCCCTTAGACTGAGATTTTAAGGCTCCTTCAGATGGACAGTAAGCACTGGTGCCTTGTGCAGAGGTAGGATACCATTACTCAACTTACCTTTTTTTCCCCCAAAAATGCATGCAAAGAGAGGTTAAACCATACTCCGTTCCTGGTAATTTTTAGAATTTTCTTAGTAGTGACCATTTTTTTGTTGCTATTTAATTAATAATTTTACTGATAGTATATAAGCCAGGGTAAAATCCAGTTTGCTTGCTTGGCAAAGAAATAAACAGTAATTAAATTAAAGCATCTAGCATTCTGTTGACAAGAAATGAAACACTAGGTGTGGAAACCACTGGGAAGTTTGGCTTCCAGATATTTTAATGAACTGAGTGTTAAGATTTTTGGGATTGTCTAAATGTAAGCCCTGTAGAAATGCTGTTTGGGACAGACAAAACTAAGCACTTGCTTGGACCTGTTTGCTAAATAACTTTTTAGTACACAGAATTTGTGCTTTACGCAAGGGGGTATCTTTCCCAGATCGTGTATTTCTTATGGGTTTTTTTCAGATGTTGGTTATTTTTGCTGTCCTCTGCACAGACTCCTACCCATCAATTTTATGGCAGCTTGATTACAATAAAGAGTTTAAGCCTGCAAGTGAACACAAACTAGCTGAGTGTCCTCATCCCCTGTGCAGGAGATGTAAAAAGCAACATTTTCTAAAAAGTAAAATATTAATCCCTTATAGGCCTTGTGAATTTAATGGGAGCCATATACTTGCAGGAGGTGAGTGTATCCTGAGAACAGACTCCTCTGTCCTTAAGAAGCCTTTTATCAAAATTGCTGCACTTGCAGGCACATTGGAGGTTATACAGATACCTTGGTCTGTTGGTGCCTTGTCCTCTTAGGGCCCGGGGCTGGTTTTCCTTCCTACAGAGATTAGTGCCTGGGGACCTGAAATGCACGGAAACATTTCTTACACTTTTTCTCTTTGCAGAGAGTTTCAGATCACTGTAGTTTTATACTCATTGTTCAATGAGAGCTTGATTAAGGTTCATTCAAAGGTTCATTAAAATGAACCGATTGCTTCTACAAGCTTCATGGGCTTGGGAATCAGGCAGTTGATCTTAATGAAAAATTTCCCAGAAGTGAAGCTGTAAAGAAGTATTTGAATGATGTCATCAAACATGTTTGGCACACAGAAAGGGCAGGGAGTTCTGGGAGGAAACTGCAGCTTTACAGAAAAAAACATGAAGGGCAAGGCAAGGATACATTTTAGAAGGATGCTTGAACTAAGTGGTCAAGAAAGAGGTTGTAAGGAAGTACCTGTGCCTGAATATGGAGATGACAGGTCTGAGATGAGAATTAAATACTCAGAATGAATGCAAGAGCAAGAGGAAATAATTGGTGGGGTTCAAATAAAAAATGGCGTGGATAGAACGGAAGGAGATAAGGCTTTGAATAGCAGTAGAAAAGACTTTTCAACAGAAAATGAAAGAAAAGCAAAGTGGAAAAGAACAGCTGCATCCCAGAAAAAGAACCAGACTAAAAAAGCAACTTGTGGCTAGAAGACCATGTTATACACTAAAGTGTGCCTTGCTTATGTCCTTGTGTATAATTGTGTGTAAAGGAGCATAAAGTATTTGGTAGTTGAAGGACTACTACTAATCTGGGATGAATGCGTTTGCTACATGTGTGTGTCCCCTCCAGTGAAAAGTTCATCATCTGTGTGTCGAGCTTGCTCTGAGAGCTTTCTCAATGAAGAGTGCTGTAGGCTTGTGCTGTGAGTGGTATTTCAGTGCATAAACAATGCAGTAATTCAATGTGGTGTGTTTTTTCAAGTTATATGGCAAATGGTGCTTCTGAAGGTATTTGCAGAAGCTTCCTGTCATTTTACCTATTTACTAGCAACTTTTCAAACTAGGTATGTAAAATTAACAGTATTGGACTATGTGCCTTCTCAGTTGAACTAGTGTGATCTAGTTTGATCAGCTAATTTCTCTGTTGTCTCTCTACTTTCACTTGAAACAAAAATAAGAACTGAACTTGAAGTACATGATTAGAATTTCATGTTCTATTTAAATACTTGCTTTTGTTTTGCTGGTATGTCATTTCTTGACCACTCATAATTAAAGCTTGTTGATAGACTTTTAAATGCTCTTATATCAAAATCAAATTTTTCTAGTCAGAACTAAGAGGGAGAGATTCAAAATAGTGCATAATTTAGTGGCTGAAGTAGTTGAAAGAAGACTTAGAGAGATCTGAGCCTCCTTCTTGTGCAGAGTACAATCCAGTAGGACTGATAAGCTTTGTAATGATACCCAGTGAGGCCATTCAAAAGGACATTGTTCATTTAAGGGTAAGTCTTACAACAGTGGTTTTATTTGCTTCAGAATTAGTAGTTAAGGCTGCAGGGATGTGCTGGCGGACTCTGAGTATTAAGATTCAAAGGCATTTGATACTTTTTTAAAAAGCGGTGGTGGGGCAAAGAATAGAAGTGTGGAAGGGAAATTTCTAACATACTTTTAAAAGGTGTTAAAATTGTGTTTCCCTTAAACAATAACAACAAAAAAGGCAAACATGCAGTCCTATTCATCTGTAGCAGTTTTAGCTTATCAATGTTCACCAGAATACAATGGCTCAGTCCTGCTCAAACACAGGTTTCAGTAGTTTGAGTCTTGTACTTGCGTAAAATATGCACACATATGGGAGCATTTTCATGAATTCTGGGTCTCACACTTTACTTTTTAAGAGCCTAGTTTGATAAGAGTCTGAAGGTATAATCATCTTACCCTGTTAAGCTCTCTCTTGGTAAATTTGGGATGTGAAGAGAGGAACCTAGGGAAAGAGGGGTAGGAATTGTACTGAAGGTCTGAGCCACCAGAAGGAAAGATCAGAGATCCTTTGAAAGGTTCATAAAACTGGGAGCAGGTTTTTGAGCCCCAAAATTTGAGCACCGAAGTCTATTTTGAACAGAGTTGTATTTCAAGGCTGCATATATCCCAGTATGGAACTGATATTTTGCAAGGGTTAAGTAGAAGCTTTGATGGGAGTTGCTGTCTTGCCAGATACTGTTTTCATAGAATCCTAGAAGCTTAATAACATTCTGTCAAATTTGGTTGCATTTGAAAAATATCTTGAAAATATTTTTAGGGGAAAAGAGACTGGCTTACATGTGTACTTAAGATTTAAAACAAATATTTTCTGTCTGGATTTTAATGTTAAAATGTATTGTGGTCATGGTCTCTTTTGGTTTTAATGACCAAGTTTGAGACAGAAAATACTGTCTTGATATCAGATCATCATTGATGTCAATGAGTTAATTTGTATTCATACAGAACCTCTGCCATTAAAGTTCATTTAAATTCTGGGTTAGTCCCTCTTAAATTTCTTCCAACAGCAACAAAAAACTTGTTTTTTAATTCTAGGGATGTAATCCTCTTGCTGAGACTGGACGAAGCAAACTGCAAAATCAAAGAGCTGTTCTAAACCAACAGATCTTAAAAGCAGTGAGAATGAGAGCTGGTGCTGAAAACCTTTTAAGGTATATGTCATGGTTTCCTAGTTCTCTTGCCCAAGCAACAATTGTTTAATTTTCTTTTAATTTTGTAGAAGTCTCTTAGCTGTTGTATTTTCTCCTTTTTTTCCCCAGACATGCTGCATCTATTACTGTAGAATGATTTATGAATCTCCCTGAAGTTTTTTAAAGCTATAGCTTTGTAGAGACATTACTTGCTCTCTAGTGCACTTTCCGTACTGCTATGTTGAAGTAAATGTTTATTGCCAGTGATAATTGCAAGTGAACCTTGCTGAATATTGTAATGAGTCCCTTTTACTCCTCAAATCACATAAAGGTATTGCCACTATGCTGTTGGCTTTTTCCAAAATCCTTTAGTTCTGTGCTGCGTAGTAGAAAGGACTGTCGGTTGCCTTCTTTATTCCATACAGTAATGATACAGGAGTATCAGGGTAGCACACATGTAATTTGAGCTGGATTATCACCAGTTGCCACCAAATTCTCCTACAGTTTGAGGTAACTGGAAGAGATTTTGCTCTTCATCTATTACATTTTTTAGGATATGTTTTTGCATATGGCTGTCCCCATGGGAATAGCCTTATGTTGACCCTGTCTTAAGGCTGTTACATCCTGTGATTAACTGCTTGGCAAACAGTCTGTGGTTTTCCAGTCTAACACAGAACTGAAAATTATCCCAATTCTCATCTGCAGTAGTTTCCTATGGTGTCTGTTTATCTGCAACTGGAGCAGCAATGGGTCTTCAAAAACAAAATCTAGGAAATAAAAAAGTGAAAATGCTTGGATAAATTCAATTTTCTTAAACTTGCCATTAATTAATAGGCTGCCCATTGTCTGTTACCTGCTTTTAGCTCCACTCTTGCAAGAGATGTGACAGGTTGAAAACTTAGGTAATTTTAGCCTCTGTGACTGACTTAAGTTAGCTTTGTTTTCTGGTAATTGTCTTAAGGAGGAAGACTTAGAACCATCTGTATGGTTAGCAAAATTATTATACCTCCTTTTGAAATGGAATGCTTCACTCAGTTAATGTTTCTGCTTGTCTATTCAAGAGTGTTTTGGAAGGGCTAAAGAGATGACTAATATCTAATGTGAAAACTGGTAACGTTTAACTTAAATATCCTAAAGTTCAGTTTCTGATGCCAATATTAACTGCTGAAATACTGAAGTTGCTAGTTACAGGAGTGGGAACTAAATATACTCAAGAGTAGAGGAACGGACTTATTTTTAAGATTTTAGAAATCTAAAATGAATTTACACCTGTTGAACTATTAAGACCTGCTAGTTCTTTGAAAAAAGCAATTTTAAAGGTAACCTGACCACTAGACAGTTCACATGATTAGTTGTATTTACAGTTTCCTAAGGAAAAACATAAACAAGCTTTATGTTTTCAGATTCTATTTTATTTTCATCAAGTTCTAAAACTAACAAACCAATTGCAGTCCACAAGGAGCCTCCTGCAGTAGGACTTGAGAAGAAAATGGACATGTAGGTTTCTTTACTTTTGGCTGAAAGTAAGCACTAGGCTTGAAGCACATGATTGATATAGTGCAAAGACTTTTGTTCTTAGGATTTCTAAATGTCACCCTCTCCTTTTCATTGTCTTTTGTTCTAGAAGTTCTGAGTTAAAATTAAATTCAGAGTAGAGTTATGTGGATCTCAACAATATCACATTGCCCCTGTAGCTATCTTTTGCTAGTTGTCACTAAAAAGTATGTCTAAAGTGTAAAAAACATGAAAAGGTAATCAAATTAAATTGACATGGATGTTCATAGCAATAGAGCCAATAGAGAAGTCAATCTGGATGGAACTTTGGGGTTTCTGAAAAAGATATTAGAATCCCTCCAGTGGAGGATGGTAAGCTAGACCAAATGTGGAGCCTTAATATATCATAATTAAAGTGCTTGTAGCATCAAAGCTTGCCCGTTTATCTGTATGGAGCTGCCTTTATCAAGGAAGATCCACTCCACCATATATTTGTATCCAGTTTAGATTATGAAGGCAACAATGTTAACATTGCTTAATTTAAGCAATCCAAGGTATCAGTAAAGTACAGCATAGAAAATTCACAGATAACTCATTTATAATATGAAAAACAAACTTAGAATTTTAGTCTTGGCATAATTGGTTCTTCACCAAGGTGCTTCATAAAACTGGAGAACTGCTCCAAGTGGAGCCTAGATTTACGAGATGGTTGTTCGTAAATATTTATGAAGGTGAATTTTGTCTTAAACTAAAGTAAATGCAAAATGGTGCAAATTTAAGTTTCTTATTGTCTTAAGATTTGGACTCTAATATAAGGGTACAATATCTTAAGCACAGATACCTTTTATCTTAAACTCATACCTGTGGATTTATAGATACAGATGTTTTAAGTATATTGAAAAGAGTAATATTCTAATAAAATGGTTGGTATGGAGAATCAGGTTAGAAAATGTGATGTAAATATGCAAATAAGTAATCACACAGCAATGCTCAGGGGCTGTTAAATACTAACATCCATTGTGCTAGCAGTTCCAAGTGTTGCCATTTAAATACATAAATGGCAAAGGAAACAAGCAAACAAAATCATAATTACATCCAACAAAATCAAATTATAGAGAAAATTGTCTTGTATTAAAAAGATCTGGTTGAAAGATACTTCTTTCTGTAATAACTTTCATGGGAAAGTTATTTTCTTTTATTCTTAAGATCAGAAGTCTCAACGGATCTTTATTCAATTTGTAAGGTGGGGAAGCCTCTGTTGAAAAATGTCTTCTGACTCCTCCCACCTCCACCTACCTATCTTCTTTGAGGAAAAAAAAAATCATCACATACTCTGAAAATAAGGATAATTATTCTGTTTAAGATGCTTTAGTTTTGTTGATTAATGTATCTGAAAATAAGCTTGACACTTAATCATACAAAGAAAATTTGGCATATAGGAAATCTCTTGTGGCTGCGTGCTATTATCTGGAAACTATCCCAGGCACTCTCTTGACAGAAAAACCTAATAAATTCTGAAACATGAAGTCTTGTATCTCTTAAGGAGATAAAAAGAAATCTTAAAAATGATGAGAATGCTTGCATTGAAGGTTGAAGTGGGTCAACTAAGCTTGTAGGAAACCTCTTCCTCAGCAATAAAAAATTGATATGTCTCTGCAGAGCAACCACCAACAACAAAGTACGAGAGCAAGTACTACTGGAATTGAGTTTTGTAAACTCAGACCTGCAGATCTTAAAGGAAGAATTGGAAGGACTTAATATCTCAGTAGAAGTTTATCAAAATGCAGAGTAAGTATAAAGCTAAGTCATTCAATTATTAACAGATCTTCTGTTTACCCTTGAAAACAAAATTGTTTCTAGGTGAGTGTGAATGTTGGACACTAATCATGTGAAAGAACAGAGAGCTTGATAGGAAGAGAACATATTTCATGGTAGATTTGTTGACTAAGGGTTAATCTGCATATTTGTCCTTCTCTTGGGAAATGTATGTACCACTAATCCCTGGATATGAAGTTCCTTTGAAGAGAAGAGAATCGCGAGAATTGAAAGCTCTTGGGGCTGTACTGCAAACACTTGGCACTTAGAATTTGCAGTACTGGAATGGCTCATTGGCTCCCTGCATTCTGGAGTGAACAAAGTCAGTGATACAGTAATACCTCTTCTCAAATGTGGTGCATACAATAGTCCTCTCTTTAGCTGGAGAACAGAAACAATATTGATTTGATGTTCAGAGCAGACTAGGTCATCTTGAATGTGTGCCCTTCAGTGACAGAAAAATACAAATTCCTTGGCTAAAGCAGAGGAATTTTTAGTAGATGAAGTTGGATTTTTCCGAGATATTTTTCTCCATTTTGAAGAGCACACTAATTTTTAAATTGCAATGGATTCCTCAAAGATAAAAGTTAAGGGGTATTCATTGCCTGCATACTGAAGTGATTTCTGTATCAGTTATATGTCTTTTTGCTCCTAAAACTAAATATTTACTATTTAATTAACAGCAGCTCAAGGTACAAATTGAAATGCTTCATGTGATGGGGGTATAATTTTGGGTCCCTCTTAGCACTGTTCTCAGTTAGGTGTTAAATTTCCAGGTGGATTACAAGGAATTCTTAATGTAGAAGGATGAAGCGCATTTCCAGAGACGTAACTTCCAACTGAATGCTGACTTGATGCAAAATATCTGTGTTGTAGTTTTCTGAAATAGAAACTTGTGCTAAACTTTCTACCCTCCACCCCCATGGCAAACTTTGACAACTGTTTGATGCAAAAATGTTTTGGGGATTTTTGTGTTTTGGTTTTTTTGTTTGTTTTTTTTGGTTGTTTTGTTTTGTTTTTCGTTTTTTAAATTTGGGTTTTTGTTCAAGTTTTTACTGGTCTTCATAGATGCTTGTGAGCGCAGAGAGCAGTTACACCTGTGGAAATGGGAGCAGGGCTCCGCAAGTACTATTTCTTCTTTTAGCTAAAGAATATTAAAAATATTTGGATTCTCATTGAAGGATAAGCAGTAGGTCAGGCCCCAAGGCAGACAGAAGCCTTGAGGCTGGACAACAGTATGCTTGTTATTCTCTCCTGATCCTACTTTCTCAATCTATTTTGAATGGTGTTCTGCCTTTCTTATCCTTTTCATTCTAAGCTCTAAATGTTTTTTATGTTTCATCAGATAAAATAATTCATTTACCTGTAACTGTTCTCCAGCCTTTAACAGCTAGTAGCTATTAATAGTTGCCCTCTGACTATTGTGCATACAGTTGTCAACATGAGGGCACACCCATGGTTTATTGGATTAGTCTGTATTGTGTTAAAACAATCTGAAGGGGCGGCCTTTCCAGTACTTGTACACTTTGCAGCTGGATTGAGAAGCGTGATGCTATTTCTACTCAGTTCTGGAAATCCAGGATCGCCTCCCTAACTGTTCAATACTCCCATGACTTTGGCTGCATGGGTGTGATACCTTATCTGTGAAAAAAATTCACTTTCTTTGAATGACCAATGCTGGTATCTACAGGGACTGTGGGTGGCACTAGAATTGATTAAATTAAATTAAATGGATTTATTTTCCATGTGTCTCACTTCCTTTTGAGGAAAAAGTCTTGATATTATCTGTAGTAAAATTGTCGAGGTTTTTTCTAAAAGCCTCATCAGAAATCAGATCATTTGCACTGTTTGAAATAATGTTTTGGCTCTGTATCCTGGAAGGCCTTTTCAAGCTAGCAGAGCTACTTTTTCTGGATCATAAAGGATTCTTCCTCTGCTTAGGGAGCTGCATTTCTACTGCCACCCTATCAAGATGGAATTTTCACCAATAAGAAAGCTGGTTTTACTGATAAGATCATAAATGAGCATAAATGCTGAAATGACCATAAATGGGGATTTTGTAGTTGGTAATGAAATGCTCTAAACAATGATTAGACAGTCAAAAAGTTGTTCTCAGGAAAAATGAAAATATTAGATAAACCTTATAGTTGCTTGATACTGATCTGTTAAATCTACACAACAAACTATGTATCTGGAAGCAATTCTGATCTTTTTAAAAGTTAGCTCTCATCCTTATTGCCCTTTGGACTTGTCTAGAGGTTAACACCTAGCATTGTCTAGAAACTACATAGTTCTTGGATTTCCTGCTCCTAGACCTTTCACTGTGAAAGCTGGTATACTTTGGCCCTGCTTGCCTCTGTGTTTCAAACATAACTACTGCATATGAAACCATTGCTAGCATGTAAAATACTGATTATAACTCCTGAGACTTACCATGGCTCTTAATGTGGCAGATCTCCTAGCAGCTGTGGAGCTAAATTGCAGTAAGCCAGCCTTTGAGAGTCTCCTTTTCTTTGCCTGAAGGAAAAATAGGCTTAAATGAAACAAAAGTGCAGGCAAGTGGCTTTCTTCACTATCTTCTTGAGAAGTCACAGGCCATTAGGCAGATTTTCTTGTGCAGGAAGGAACTATTACAATGATACACTTTTCTCTTTACGCTATCAGTGTACAAACTTCCTGTCATCAAATAAAACAAAAGTTGTTATAACAGACAAGCAGAAAAAAAAAAATCTGAATCTTTTTGCTTTTTTTCCATAGAGAGACTTTCAGTATTCCCTTGGTACCTCTTGGCTTGAAGGAAACCAAAGATGTAGACTTTACACTCCCTCTCAAGGTAAATTTTACGTACATGTTTCAGAATGAATAGTTAACAGAAATCACTTCCGTTTCAGATTTTTTTTTAAAGAAACTGAAGTAATTTAGGTACAAATTATTTTTTGCTTTGCCCTAAAATCAAGATAATGATATGTTAAAAATTAACTACCAATTATTTGGGTCATTGCTCCTACCTAATTAGGACAAGGAGTCCAAAAATGTTTTAAGAACTTGCACTTTGGAGATAGAGTTAAACAAAGGAGAATAAAAATTCCTTCCATGGTTTTGCTTCTAATAAGAGTATTGATTACTGATATAAATGTGAAAGGAAGTAGTAATGAAGGTTTTGCTCAGCATAATGTAGTGATACACCAGCTTGCACTAACCAGGCTAGCTCAGTTGGGAAGCAGTGTTGCAGCATTAACACTGCTTGTTTGTTGGCTATTTGAATATTTGTATTTTCTGAACTACTGCGTATTGTGCAATATAGATTTTTATCTCACAGTAAACCATCTTGTATCACTGTAGGATTTGTCTCTATTTTTATTTCTGTGAGTTAAATTCCATGGTCAGATCACGGTACCACCTCATGTCATTGCAGCTTTATTGTTTTAAGTGAATTGCCCTAGTATAGTTTACAAGAATTTGGAAGTCTCTTTCTGTTAACAAGTTTTTATGGTCACTTGATCCCCGTGTCATTTAGATAATAGGGATCGTTTGTCCCTTTCAAAACCACTAAATGTTGTTGTTTTAAAACCCACTGGAGCTGATGTAGCAGATGTTTGGTTCCTTTACATCACAGTGAAATTTCTTGTCTAAGATATAAAATCAAATTATTAATTCTATTCTCTTTTTGTAGTCTCATTGCTATATGTTACTATATTATTGACTGGAAGGGAGTAGACACCATTCAAATCACAACTGAATCAATTTCATACTGTTTGCAACTGCAGAAAAAATAGATTAGGCTAATTTTAGATATTCCAAATTTTTTTTTTTTTTTTTTT
>VZTJ01003885.1:2013666-2029554 GCA_013397795.1 Orthonyx spaldingii | reverse complement strand
TTTCAAATTTTTTTTTTTTTTTTTTTTTTTAGGACTTTATTCTGGAACATTATAGTGAAGACAGTTCTGAGTATGAAGATGAAATAGCAGATCTCATGGATCTGAGACAAGTAAGTTCAAGTATGGTATACTATGAGGTCTTTTAGTATACAGTTGCAAACAATATTTGTATGGAATCAAAATATGACATTATTACTTAGGGAATACCATACTCTTATTGACTTCATTTCTGATAGATGGAACATGAACCTCCATTGTCCAAGAGCTTTACAATCTGAGCAAAGAAAAAGTGAAGAAACAGATGAAGTTATGCAAAATGATTGAGCTATTGACACAGCTCTCTAAATCTTGTTAATTCAAGACTTGCCTTGCCTACTTTTTTTTATTTTAAAGTATTTTAAATTTAGCAGGAAGAGTGTTGAAGTAGATTAATCTGGCAAAATATTGTAGTAGAATGGTGGGTATTTCTAACTGTTGTTTGTTTCCTGTATTATGCTAGAAACATAAGCCTTCTCTGTAGCTTTCATAAAATACCTACAATCTTTATTTAATTAACTTTGAGTCTTGCCAAACAGATTCTGTTTGCCTTTTTAAAGATTACATGCTACTTGTGTGCAGCTGAAAAACTCTTTTGGCATGAATCCATATGGCTTTAAGCTTACTGTTTTCAGATTCTACACATTTCTATGATAGGCAGAAGTCCAAAGGAAGCAGAGCTTTATCCTTGGGGTTTCAGTATTCATCCTGTAACTCAACAGAATGCACTTAATTTGAATCTGTTGTATTTCAAGGCCTGCCGCACTCCTAGCCGAGATGAAGCTGGCATTGAGATGTTGATAAGCTATTTCCTGCAACTTGGATATGTAGAAAACAGATTTTTCCCACCCACCAGGCACATCGGAGTTTTATTTACATGGTAAGTGTGTAGTTCATGTTTCTCTTTAGTCCTTCCCCCCTCCCCCCCCCCTCCCGTCCAGAACACTGGTTAATCATTAACTGTCTTTTGTTTACTCTGAAGCACGTCAGTGTGTGTGTCTCCTCCTGAATCCCTGCAGTGTGTGTTGTCAAATTTTTTTTTTTTAGTTAAGAGAAAACCTCAATAAAATACACCCTTTTCATGCTTAGAGTGAAACCATTGACTAGATTATGATTTGGGCTACTGGTTAGCACAAGGAAGAAAGAGAGGAAATAATCTTAATTTTGGACAGCTACAGATGTTTCTGAATTCTGAATCTTGGTGTACAAAATGAGGACAAGGAATGAGGTCAGACCTTAATTCCCCTCCTACAGTTTGTTAAGAAGACCACGTGGGCCAGAAGAGAGAAAGGAGTGACTTAATTTTTATAAGGGAGTGTTACTACATCTGTGAGCGAAATTTGACTCGGAATTAAAAATTTTTATGATGAAAAAAGATGACTACCATGTAGCCAAGAGGAACTGTTAAATTTCTAGTCATAACTGCAAATAGAAACTTTAAACACAAGCAGTAGAGGATCTGACCATGCCAGTGGTTGATCTTTAGCAGTATCTAAGTAGGAGAGCATAGCAGCACATGTGGATAGCTCCCCAATATGCTCTTCACCTCTATGATGATTTATAGGCACTTCTGAGTTAAATATAATGACCTTATGGAGGCACTACTGTAAAACCTGCTGTAAACTGTCTCAAATAAAGCTTTTCTCTGGCTTG
Organism: Orthonyx spaldingii; assembly: GCA_013397795.1. Lineage (NCBI taxonomy): Eukaryota > Metazoa > Chordata > Aves > Passeriformes > Orthonychidae > Orthonyx > Orthonyx spaldingii. The sequence continues at coordinate 2,027,865 of VZTJ01003885.1, read as the reverse complement.
CATTATGTGGATTGTCCTTTTAGAACAAAATGGTGTTTTCATTCACCTTCATTTTCACTGTAGCAGAACAGTTTAGAATTCCGCTACTCATTCAGAAAAACAGAATGAAAATACTTGTTTTTTCAATGGACTGTGCTAATCTTAACACTTCTTCTAATATTTGTTGCCCAAGGTATGATTCCTTCACAGGTGTCCCAGTGTGTCAGCAAAATCTGTTGCTTGAAAAAGCTAGTGTTTTATTCAACATTGGAGCTCTCTACACCCAGATTGGAACAAGATGCAATCGTCAGACCCAGGCTGGACTTGAAAATGCTGTTGATGCTTTTCAGAAAGCTGCAGGTACACATCTTGAAATACTGGAAAGGTCTTCATGCAAATGTCCCCAATCTCATTCTGATGTCGTACAGATTCTACATTTCCTACTGAGCTCATTAAACAAAAAAGGAGGACTAGGGACATTCAAGAATACTAGTGAAGAGCTCAGATGAAGCTTTAATTCAAAACCTGGAACTGTAATCTGAACATGCAGGTAGTGAATACTGTGGTTAATGATTACTGAACTGTAGTTCAAAGGTCCAAGTTACAGCACTAGCATTAACTGCTTCATTCCTTGTTTCACTAGCGTAACTGCTTTTACCTCAGTAATAGCATATTGGTGTCAAATCTGTACAAGAGACAATTTACAGGTTTGATAAAAACCTTTTGAGCCTAGTTTTCCATATGGGGGTCTTAAAAATTAGTCTTGCTTTTTTCTCTGGTGAACATTGCAATTCATTGGAAGTTGACTACCTGTTTGCCATAGATTCCAACGGCAAACAGGTTCAAAAGAATCAATCTCTGTCCCAAGCAAGGAGAAATAGAAATTCTAATAAAGGGTATCCTATCCCTTGGACTAACATGTTATGAAACCTTCTGTTTTCATTGGGGGCTTTTAAATAGATTTTCTAATTTGTTTTGTAAGTATAATCTGTGCTACACATACTTAAAGACATGTCCTTTGTAATTAATATGTACTGTAAGGTTTACTTCTCCACCTACAATCTGTGGCTATTGGTTTGCACTGTATGGGTAGCTTCATCAGCTCAAAACTGTGGATCACAGTAGAATTTTCATAAGTCCCCTCCTTTGAATATACAGCTATCAAAAAAATGTATCGTATTTCTTCATGCATATTTAAAATAAATTCTTTTTCAACATTTGTATTTCATCTAAAAGAAATTTCAGTAGTTGGGAAATTTCTCCATTTTACTGCTGCTCCTTCCATTTTGCAAATAAAAAAAAAAATCACTGTTTTTCACCTTAACATGTTTGCAGAACAGAATTAATGCAAAACTGGAAGGGTGTTATTTGCTACCACAGTACCTTTCCAGGGCCCCAAAGCAATGTGCTCTGGAGGCATTTCATTGTACCTGTGCATGGTGCTGTAACACTTCATTATGTTGACAGAGGCATGATATAGAGCCTGTATTAACTGTTTCTCAGTGCTGAATGGAAGATGTTACTCAGAATTTATCCTCAACATAAGCAGAAATATGTTGAGAACAAAAAACCCCATATTTTTTTCCTTGTATACTTTCAGTTCCTTTCAGTAGGGCACTCCATCAGTACTTGGGATGTGCCTGGTAAGTTTGGGATTAATTTTTTAGTGCAAAACGGTGTAGGGATGGCCGTATTTCAAATTTGTGTAGTGGCATATTAAAGATTCAGATACAAGTGTAACATGGAAAATCAAAAATCAGGGACATCGTTAGTAGGAAAATACTGCACAACATGGCCAGAACTGAGTGTAGTGGCAAGAAGATTACAGAAGCTAGAATACTTAAAAGGCAGAGAACTTTTAAGTGTAATCCTGTTACACTTTTGCAGGATTGTCAGCATTAGCAAGCTAGTTGAACTCACTAAACTAGTTGGATTACATGCATATGGGAGGTTATGCTTCCATCCCATGAAACTGTTATTTAATATTGCACTACAGTTTGTTTTAAATTTGATATATGATAACATTATTAATATTTTGGTGGAACCGAATATCTAGAGAAGAATCTTATTTTTACCCTTTTAAATATATTTTTATATATAAATAAAAATTCTAGTTTACAGGCATGGAATGGAGCTTTCACTGCGACACACAATGTACTTAGCAGCATCTGAAAAGGGGATTAATATTTAATTAAGTTTATATGTTTGTGTCTTTTCCTTCTGTCCAGAGGTTCTACTACTGTCATCTCCTTTTCACTATGCAGATTTTTCTCTTTTTTGTCCCCTGTATAAGCCATAGCCTACCACTGCCACATAAAAGTCACATTCAGTTCAGCACAGTTTTATGGTCAATCACAAGAACTTTTACAAGCAAATCTGCAGGCAGTGCCCTCAAAGTTTGCAGTTTCTGTTGCTCCTCTAAAGTGTAATTTTGAGAACTGTACTTGGGGATAGTTGATGGCAATGCAAAGCAAAACCTGTAGGTCAGTCTAACTTCTTATGTACCAAGAATCTCTTCAGATTGCTGTAGAGCAATACTAGAAAATGTGCTTTCAATCCTAATTATTATGGTCCATGCTAGAATTAAGTTCACTTGTTTCTCTTTGTAATGCTGACAAAACCATTTTGTAATTGCAGGAGTTCTAAGCTACTTAAAGGAGACCTTTACTCACACACCAAGTTACGACATGAGCCCAGCTATGCTGAACGTTCTAGTAAAAATGATGCTTGCACAAGCTCGAGAATGTGTTTTTGAGCAGACTGGTCTTTCTGGAATACGCAATGAGTTTTTCACACTAGTAAAAATGACACAGGAAGCTGCCAAGGTAAAATATGGGGCTTTAAATCTAGTCTTTAAAATAACTGTTTGCAGTAATTTGTTACTACCTACAGCTTTTAGTAATTTTAACAGAATTTATTAAATTGAAATGTTAACAAGCATTACTGAAAATAAAAAATAACAAGGAACAGCTCACAAACTACAGTGAAAAGCATAACCTTTCAGAAGATTAAAACGTGAATAGATGAAATTTAAATATTATTTTAGAGTTGTTACAATTTATTTAATTCATAATTCATGGAGTTTAACAGAAATATGCTGAAACAGGCAGTGAACTTGCTGAAGGTTTTTTACAAGCTATTTATGTTGGTCTTTCAAACAGTACAGATTTCATCCACAGAACTACATATAAAAGGCTAGGGTTGTTTGTGTGGTTCCCTGTTAAGTATTGAACACAGCCTGTCGTGCTTCCCAGCCACTGAAGAGTATGCAAACCTAAAAAGCTTAATCCAAAAAAATAACTAAATTGTAACTGAGAGAAGGACCTTGATGAATAGAGTCAGATTGGTACCTGCAGAGCTGTCTTGGGACTTCCCAGAAAATGGGGAGAGAGGCTTGCCCCAGAAGGTAGTGTTAATACTTGATTGTGGTATGTACCAAAAAACAGACATGCCACAAATATATTCATGTGTTTTCTCAGTTATTTCAGTGTAACAGATACATACTAGAAGTAGTTCCATACAAGAAAAACAGGCAAAGCCTTTCATACAAACCCTGTAAAGCCACTAACATATCTATAGGATTGACCAGCTGCAGGGGAAAGATTTTTTGATTCTGTCAGTTCAAGTAGTTTGATCCATTAAAGCAGTATTCACTGCTTGAAAAACTATTTCATTTCCTCTGTATAAAAGATAATATCCCGGTTTTAACTAGACCACACAAACTTAAGGCTATGTATGACTCCACAGTTTCAAAGTGAAGCACTAACCTACTGTTTGAACATGCTTCACCCTTTTTTTCAACTGAATTAATGAGATATATTTGTAAATTTAAACCTGTTTATTATATGGTGTTTTATTTAACTATGAAGCCATATAGATTGAGTGACGTAGTCCATTTGTTCTTGTACAAATTTGATTTACCTTTATTGTGAGGGAAAAAGCAGAGATGACATTTCATATTTTTTTCCAAACTTATTTCCAACCCATTTTAACCATATTTTTTCCCTTCTTTGATGTGATTGCACATGAAATTATCTTAAGCCTGAATATGATATCCCTTACTTGAGTTCCTAATACTGAATGTTAAGTTCTCATACTTCAATTATGTGCTTTATTTCAGGTCGGAGAGGTTTACATGCTGGTTAACACTGCAATGAATCAGGAACCAGTGAAAGAGAATATTCCCTATTCCTGGTCTAAGCTGACAGAAATAAAGTCAGACCATTACAAAGCTCTGGCGCATTACTTCATTGCCACCCTTCTGTGTGACCATGAATGTAAGAATCATACTTCTTTATATGTTCATATAAATAAAAATAATAAACACACCAACAGTTATCATTTGGTCTGTGATTAAGTCTTGGAGCCAAGAACTTTGGTGCTTCAATATATGTTAAATTGTGGTCATTTTCCCCACTCAAATACGAAGCCATGCTCTTTTTGTCTTTTGAGAAAAATGTGAAAGTTCAATAAACTAACTTTTACAGAAACAAAAGAAAAGTTATATCCGTTATGTGCTACTAAATAGTTCAGATTTTATCAGTATGTTCTGGCACGTAAGTATTACTTGCATACTGTAGATGATAAAACCAAACAGTTGAAATTCTTATTTATATATTTATACACACATATACACATATATTTTACTGCATTGGGAGAGAATGTAGTCATAACTACACAACAATACACCTAAAGGAACAGGGGACCAAGAGATGTGTATGATCAGTATTTTTTATCCATTATTATAGTGCAGCCCGGTGATGACGAAGATCAGCAGGAGAAAGCCTTGTCCCAGCTGTATGACTACGTGCCTGAAGGGCTGATGGTTCTTGCTGTTTTAAAGGACAAAATTCAGAGAAAACAATTAGGTAACTGCCAATTTCACACAGCTACTACCTACGGTTTGAAAATTACCTTGTATTTATTGTCTGCGGATGACAAACAATTGTTTCTAATGTTTTCAGGGAAAGCACATTTACGCAAAGCTATTGTTTACCATGAAGAAGCTCTGAGAGTCTGTGGGCTATGCAAGAAGCTTCGGAACATTGATGTTCTTCAGGAGGTTCTGACAGCTGCACATAAGCGTTCACTTCTCAAATATGCTCAGCAAGAGACAGAAGATGACTTTCTAAGTCTAATCCAGGCTCCAGATATACTCCGTAAGTGTACACAGCCAGAAATAAAGGATATCTAACCGTATGCGAATATGCTTTCATGGGGATATGCCTTTAATTTATATATATGAATACATATATAATATGCTTCCATACATAACATAAATAATGCATAAGTGTATACTGTACATTTGTAGAGTTCAGGTTCCTTACATGTTCCTCAATCACAAATCAATATATTGTGATCAATATATTTTGTTACAACTGTTTTACAGTGTTTCTGTCTCTAGCAATACTGTTTTTTGGGGTAGATAACAATGGTGGTTAGTTAGAATCCAGCTTTTTTTGGTGACTATCTTGTGAGCTAGAAAAAATGGGGAAACTTTGAAAGTTAAAATCACATGGAGGAAAACTACAGTAACTGTTTCTTGAGCCCACCTCTTGTACTAGTCTGAGTTGTTAACTCAATTTGACTGCTACTTTTTTTTTCCACCTTAGCCCAGCTCATACAACTTTTTCCTCTTTGGAAGCAATAGGAAACTGTGAGTGCTGGTTTCAAAAACTTCTCAAAAAAAAAATTCAAGATGGGAATAGCATAGTTTTGTTCAGATGGATTTTTTTAAAGTTTTCTATATTGATACTGTGAGCTCTGAAGATATTTTTAAGGCAGTTCTGATACCCACCTGACAAATATCCACCAAAATTAATTTTTCCACAGCCTAGTAAGAATTTAGGACAAATTCCTATCTAGCTTCAAATGCAAGAAAAATTAATTTTTATGTCTTTTGACTAATACTTAAAAGAAAATTAATTTTGTTTTCTTTTTGTTTTAGCTAAAACAGAACATAAAATGGAAACAATTGCTCCTCAGTTTTCCAAGGTGAAAGTTAAAGACTTTTTTCACAAACTGGTATGTAACATACTAATGCTGACCAACCTCTGCCATTTTGGTAGCAACTATAAATTCACTCTAACACGAGGAAAGGGACACAAGTATTTTAGTCTGAAAAAATGATCCTGTAGTAACTGGGTTTTTTTCAGAAGTTATTGGAGGAATCACTCCTAGCTTTAGGTGTAAGCCAACTTGACAGTACCAAAGAATAAAAGTGCCATTTCTATATGGCTTGCACAGCAGTCTTGAAAACTTTCATAAAAGTCCCATGAAGTCTCAATAGATAATTGCACACAATTTACAGGGGGGGTTGTATGTGGAGACAGGCATGCAGAACATGTGACTTGCATGTGACATGGCCAGTCTTTCAGGTGGCTCTGGATGTGTCAGTGAGCAAAAGGGAGTTACGGTTAGGATCAGAATATGCAATGTTTCATGAATCAGTTTATCTCCTGTCAAATGGAGTAATATAGGACCTTAGAGCCAATGCAGCCAAAAGATTGTGCACACCTTAACAGAGATCCTGGAACAACTTGGCAGTTGCCTTTATCCCACTCTGTTTGAAGTATCAACTGAGCAGTGAAGAAATAGGACTTAGCACTTCAGGGAAATTAGCTGGAAGTTAACCTGAGTAAAATCTACACTAGATGAGCTTAAAGCATTATAACTTAACAAAACCAGAAATGCTTACTTACAAATAACAGTAAACCATAATATGCCTGCTATTGTGTCACCTCCAGGGCCCACTGACAGTGTTCTCAGCCAAGCAGAGATGGACGGCTCCACGTATCATTCGCATTCTTCATGAAGCAGGAGAGCTTGGATTCAGTCTAAAAGGAGGTTCACCAGTACAGATTTATTGTCTTGATCCAGTTTGTTCTGCAGCAGTAAGTATATTGGTATTAACAATTTCTCTGAAGACTCTAGCATTAAAACGTACCTTTAGCTTGTTCATACTTGTGTATGGAGTATAATAAATACTAGAGTTCTAGACATCAGTATAGTCAATTAATATAATCTGAACACATTTTCAGTGCTATATACCTCGTAGATGTTAAAAATATCTATATCCCTGACATCACATGAAACTAGAGTTTTCTTTCTATGTTCATTCTTAATAGTTAAAACGTCACGAGTAATAAAAGCAAATGTTACTTTCTGTCTTGTTCAAGAAGTTAAAAGGGATAAACACTTTAAAAAGTAGCAACAAGAGTAAGGATCAGGAAGGGAATGCAAGGTGTAGTGTCTGCCTAAGGAAAGAGGGGCAGAAACATTTTATTGGCTTGTGATGTTGTTCTTTCAAGGAAAATCCAAAGGGATAAAGCAGCATGCACTGATGAGTAGTTTAGCTATGAAAAGGGCAGAAGTAACCAGAGAAGTATAAATAAAAATAATGAAGAAAAAGAAGTAAAACACTACAGAAACTATCTTCTGGGGGACAATAGCATAGCAAAACCTGGGGTTCATTTACTTAAGGAAAAAAGTGAAAAGAACATAAAAACTGCCAACATTTGAGTATACCAGAATCACATCAATGGTAGCTCAAGAGGTAATTTGTGTACTTGAGAAAGTTGCACATAGGTGGCTAGAGAATGGGTTTGTAACATCTAAGAGCAAAATGCCTCTGAGGCAGATACTGTATGATGATAAAAACATTTTACATGTCTTTATAATTCCAGATAATAACCTGTGCCAAATTTTTTGACAGTCAGCAGGCCTGAAAGAAGGTGACTACATTGTTTCAGTTGGTGGCATGGATTGCAAGTGGCTTAGTGTGAATGAGGTGCTGGGAAAATTGAAAAGTGTGGAAAAGCAGCCCATAGAGCTTGAGGTTATCAGTTGCCAGGATACAGCGGCATCTTTGGTATGTAATGAGACAAATATGTCTTGCAGATTTGATATGCAAGAGTTTTTTCACTTGCCTGCCTTCAGTTCCCAATTAATGTTTATTTTCATGTAGTCTGATATCCCACTCAGCCTGAGAATATATAAAGCCTTGAGATGTGTGTTCAGTTTTAAACAATCTGTTTAAACCATTGTGACCTAGCAAGCTAAAGTAGTCTGTCTGCATAAGAATGGTTGGGTGGTGGGCTTTTCTGTAGTGGAGCTACTTAGATTAATTGCATGATAAATTTCAAGACATAGTTTACTTCCCCTAACTTGTCCCAGAGGATGAAGGCATTACCCTGTTCAGCATTGGAAAAACCACAATGACACAATAATGGAATAAACCAGAATATCCAAGACCACATGTTTATTTTCTATGCACTGTTATTGTAAATGATCTGTGACTTTTGTATTAGATCATGGATTAATGTATGCAATTTTTCTATTTTGGTGGACTGATAACTGTCTAGTCAGTTACTAAGCTACTGTAGAAACTTTAGACTAAGGGAAAGTCATCACAAGATTAAAAAATGTTAAGCTCTAAATAACTTAATAGTTTTGTGAAAGAACCTGTAGCTCAGCTAAATCCACTCCTTCATGCTTTTAACATTCCCTGGCAAGCTTAGATGCTCAAGTAGTGTTGCCTTAGAAGCTATTAAGGTGGCCCTACTGCTGTTAGGTTTTCTTGTTTTGTTTAAATTGATTTTCCTTATTGAAAATAAGGAATTACACATCTGCCATTCAAGTAGCAACTGCAAAGAACAGACTAGAATATAATCTAATTGTTTCAGGGCAAAGCTAAGACAAGACAGAGAAGGCTGTGCCTTTCAGGTATCCCAAGACAGTGTCACACAGGACCTCTTCTAGTAGTGATCAACACAGAACCTGTCCAAAGACAGCAAAAGGACTCTCCTTCAGATTTGTGCAAGAACTACATACTTGAGCTTTGTAGGGAGGTTAGTGTGTATATTAAATAGTTATGCTAGAAGCCAGTAAATGTTTAACAACCCGTGAAAAGATTCACAAGTTCCTTTATGCTTTGCAGAGTATACCCTTAAGTCTCATGTGCAAAATACCAGGATCACAGCACTCTGAAGAGCTTTATGCTCAGTTAGTGATGTCATTAGCACAGAAAGCTTGCTGCAGTCTGCCCTGGAAAACTATTGGCACAGTAACCTTCTGTTATTGTCAAATTTTTGACCCGTTTTGGATGACTGATTCATAGAATGCTTCTCTTTTTCCTACAGCATAGCAAGAGTGCAACATACTCTATGGGAATGCAGAAGACATACTCCTTAATCTGTTTAGCCATGGACGAGGATAAAATTGATCAGACCAAGAAAGCCCCACTAAAACTCCCTTTTCTAAGTTGGGGAACTAAAAACAGACAGAAAGCTGCGAGTACACTCTGCCTTCCTTCAGCTGTGGCTGGAAGTTCTCAGATTAAAAAGAAGCTTTCTCCCTTCACACTTTTGAATACAGAAAGTTCATTGTACTGAATCTTTCAGAAGGGTCTGTTAACGTGACATTTTTGTTTAAAATGTATATAAATATTGATCAATTTTACCTTCATATGCATATTCAGTTGACTTCATCTGCTGTGCATTGAGCCACTTAAGAAGGTCAGATGCTGGCAGAAACTGTAAAACTGAAGTATTTGAAGGTTAGAATGAAGTGGTTTGGGAGGTATGCAATAACAGGATGTAGACTATAGAATTGCTTACATGAGGACTGGATTCCTTTGGAATTTCAAAATACAGTTATGACTATGCTTAGATGGGAGTTATTTATTACAAACTTGATGCTGAATGCAAAACAATAGGGGACACATTAAAGAATTATTTTGCTCTTAAAGTTTAGAGTCAATAATAAATCACTTAACACTACTTTAAAGAATTATATTAACAAACCACAAGTGAGAGGGAATAATGTTATTCAGAGAACCTGGTCTTGTGCCAAGGGCCAGTGTCATAGAGTTGGGTTTTTATGCAGGTATATTTCCTCAGAGTACTAGGTGTAGTCTACTGAATAGGTAGTTTAATTCTGGAAGAGAATTAGAAGGCTTAAAATTTAAAAGATCTTCTGAACTCCAAAAGGTTTTTACTCTGTTCTTGTTGTGATCTAGGTTACATTTTATATGCCTGCTGATTCAATTCCTAAAAACAGCCTTTATTCCAAACATGATTTGTCCTACTGACCTTAAGACTTATATCTCACTAGTCTTGATAAAATGGATAGCTGTGAAACAAATGTCAGAATTGACATATTATAGTATATTGATTCAAAGGCCCATAAATTGCAGTGATGCTTTAAAATATGATAAAAGAAATGCTTGTACTAAGTGGCAGAATATTTACTTAGTATCACATCAAGCAAAAAAAAAAAAACTTCTGCCCTTGGAAAAATTCATGAGCAAGCTATATCTATAGTAAAAAGGTAAGGAGGGGGTCAAAAAATAAGTGGTGAGCATTTCTTTGAGATTCTTCTGTATCCTCAAATTAATTGAAAATTGCTAACACTGTAGTGTTGGTTAACATTGCCATCTACAGAGTAGATAGATGCTGTTTGATACTTAAAATTTAACTGAAGGGAAAATTTGCATCTTAGTGTAAACTTCAAAGTTGTCATTTATTTTTCGTTTCTTATGTAGTAGGTGTAAATATCTTAATGATATTATCTTATTTAAGAATAAAAATCAGATGCTGCCGTTTAGTAGTAGCTTTTTGATTCTGCTACAGCTTGCATGATAAAGTGTAATTCAAAGGTTTTTGCTATTTACTGTTGCCATACCTCTTGTGTGTTTCTGTAATGTTGCTTACAGAGATCTAAGAAACTTTAAAGAAAAGTTCCTGTATTGTGCAATATCAACTAAGATTTTAAAACCTCTTTACTTGTCTTTCCTTACAAAGAGTGTAAACATATTTCTAGTTTTCCTATAAAGGTTGCATTAAAAAATAAGTTGTAAATTACTTGTGACTTGCTGTCTCGGTTTTGAGACAAGTGTAGGAGAAAATGCTCTGGAATGACTGTTTCTCCCAAAGAGATAGGGTTTTTGGCACTCCCTCTCCTACCACACAAAAGGAATTTTTTGGATTGAAAGTGAAAAAACCCATTTACTTTAACAAACGGAGTGCCCGCATGGCACGGGGTAAAAAAGGATATGAAGCCTCCTCACTGGTGGATTTCGAGTCTTTTTTTTCTCCAGGTTAGTTTCTCTCAAAGTCCAGGCCAGGTCGGAGTCCGGCTGGTCTCCGCAGGTCTCGCCGAACGTTTCCCCAGAGATGGTCTGATTTTCAGACGAAAAGCAAGCTGCAGAGTCGAAGAAGAAACAGAAGCTGAGGATTGCTATCATGGTCTAGAGAAAAAGCTTCTTTTTCCTTAGCTAACACAAGCTGAGCTAGTTAACTCAGGAATGTCAACTCACTCTCGCTGTGAGCACAGCACCTGGAGGAGTGAGGGTTTAAACAAAAAACCTCAGCAGAGTTCTCCTGGCTGCCCCTCTTCCCCCTGGACTCAGCTTAAAGTTACAGGACCCATTCCTGGGCATAAGCAGACACTAGGGAATACATAGCATAAGATCACTCCAAGATGCTTATGCTTAGCAGTTACTCTTTATGTGTATTGGTAGTCATGCTTCTTTTACACACAAGCAGCATCAGTAAGATACTGATCTGCACACCCCTGCCATACAGTATTCCATACAGAAGGTATTGACTTTGCATGTGTGCTGGAATTGCTATCCAAGTAACAAAACCTTTAGTAAGGTCACACTAATCACCCTTCCAGCTCTTCATTTCTCTTAACCCAATATGCCAGTCTTCCTGGAAACACTTTCCCTCTTAGCTCGTGATTAACTGTCTTTCCCTTCCCATCATCACACTCATCCTTGAGGAAAGTTTGACTTTCTTAAGTTAAAACACACCCCTCCATTCAAGTAAAAATTTGGACCTCTCCATACAAGGTGCCATACTTAGTTCTCTGTCAGCTACCTAAAGGCTCATTCTACACTGAGTAGTAGCCAACAGCTAACTTAACTTGCAGTGAAATGTGCCTTATGTTCTTGCTCAGACCATAGGAATTTTTCTAAGATGTCTCTACCCCAAGGGTGCTATAAAGCCCTGGAAAGAAAGGTTAGCAATAGATTAGTAGTTCAGCCTGTAACTCCATTAATACTAATTGTTACTACAACTGAACTCTATTTAATGCACTGAGCAGATGGCCATTTGTGACAGGAAAAAGGTGTTTGTCTTGCAATATGATAGCCACATGCCTTTAGATATGAAATCCAGTCTTCATAGCAAAGTGACAAAATCTGAGAGAAGAGGGAATAAAATCTAAGCAAACTCATGTATAAAGAAGTTTAAGTACTCCTTAGATGCCTGAAAAAAAAGCAGTATTTTTTCTGTATTTTTTGGAAATTCTGATTTTAGTATTCACTAAATGAAATAATTATGTTGTTGGGGTTTAGGATTCTTCCTTTTGGTTTTTTTTTTCTCTTAGAGAATTTTTCTCCCATATGTTGCTAAGATACAATAATGACTGAGTACTTAAGAAAGACAAAAGAACTTGCCCGGGAAGGGTGTGGCCAGCTACTTCCTTATTGGAGATTGCCTCTGGGAGGGGGCAGAGATACCTTGAGAACTGGGCTAGTGAAAAAGGGGCTGGGCACAACTCCTGGTCTCTTTGCTTCTTGGCATTTGGAGGGGAGAGAGGCTGCAGTTACTGCGGAGAGAATTCGCCAGCACTTTGGGGTTCCGTCTCCTGGTGCTTGCTTCTGTCCTGAGCAGAGCTCTTCTCGTAAGAGCAGTTGTTGCACTGGGACCTATTTAACATCCTACTTCACCAAACAAAGGACCCTCCACCATCTGCTCTGGTGTCTCGGGGGAAAACCCTAGGATCCCCCAGCTTTTTCCACCTCCCAGGGAGTCAGCTTCTCCCTGTAATATTCAGGAGCCAGGCTGCCCTGCCCAGCCCCCGCCGCACTTCTGCTACAGCTTTGGGGTTTTTGCTATGCTGTACCCTTTTCACCCCCTGTCCTGCCAGGACATGTGGTCCCAGGCCAGGCAAGTTCATCTACCACTCCGGGAGTTTGCTCCTCCCTGCCACCAGTTTTGCTGCTTCCGAGGTTCCTGTAAAGCTCCTGGTGCTGTCCAGAGGGCAGCACTGGGACCAGCTCCACCCGGGGTTCGTAGAGGAAGCCCTGTCTCCATTCCCTCCTGCCGGCCGCGGCCGCCATCAGCGCGTGGAGTGAGATGGCCGAGCCTCGCGCCACAGCGCCCCCTGCAGCTGCACTCGCCCTGCCCAGCCGGGAGCCACCAGCGCCCCTGCCGGCCGTGACCGGAGCTGCACCCAAGGGGAATTGCTGACAGAGCGGGAAGAGACTGTTCATTGGGGGTCTGGTTGTGTTTGTTGCTGCCACTGTTGTTCTTTGTCTGCCTTGTTATACGTACTAGTAACAAACTGTTATTCCTTTTCTCATATCATTGCCTGAAAGCCCCTCAATTTCAAAATTATAATAATTTCAGAGGGAAGGGGGTTACATTTTCCCTTCCAAGGGAGGCTCCTGCCTTTCTTAGCAGACACCTGTCTTTCAAACCAAGACATATGTCTGAGTTCCAGACAAATTCTCATCCCAAGTACAGAATCAATACAAATAACAGGTCTATCTTTGGTCCATGTTAACCAGTATAAGAGATGACTTACAGAGGTGCCAAGGCTTCCACAAAAGGGAGCTGAAAATCCTACTCAGCTGCCTTCCTCCTGTGGTCCAAACTCCCAAGTAGTATGAAAGATGCTTTTCACACACCTCCTCAAGGAAAAAGGCAATTTCAGCCTTAGAAAACAGGGTAAGAATATAACTTAAAATTAAATGCAAGATGTCAGGAAATCCAGTCCTCTTTACAAATAAATTTTCAAAATACTAATACTGGAAGTATACTATGAATTATGAATTTTGTTCAAAGCTTCTTATATTTTCTTTGTAGTGTATATTATAGAATAATTGATAGTATAATTAATATATTAAAAGTTATAATTAATATATCAAAATATTTTCAATTTATTATTAGTATCCCAACCTATATTCAAAAGGACTAAATGAGTTAACCAAGATTTTGGATATCAGACACATGGGAATAAATTTGATAATGCCCTGTGAAGTGGAAGGGGAACCAGAGAAATAAGTTAAAGCCAAACATGTATTCCAGAAGGAGTTTCCAAAGGAACTCCTGCCAGAGACTGAAAAAGTTCATGCCTCAAACATTGATTTAAAGTTTTGTTCATTATAAAGAAGTATCCCTGAAGATGCCTTACTGGAACTTTGGACTG
>VZTJ01003885.1:1984358-2009568 GCA_013397795.1 Orthonyx spaldingii | reverse complement strand
GGGTGACTGACGGCGGGCCCCGCCAAGCGGGAGCGAGAGCTCGCCAGGCCGAGAGCCAATGAGAAAGCGGGAGAGGCAGGGCCTCGCCACGGGTAGGTTGCTAAAGCCGGGCAGGGTGAGTAAGGTGCGTGCTGATTGGCGGAGGCCGAGCCCCCATCAAATCTGCCGTGGCGTTGTTTCCGACCGGGTCGCGCAGGGCGAAGTGGCGGGGCAGCGGCCGTGAGCGGGGGCTGGAGCCGTCCCCTCTTGATGGCATTCCTGTTCCGGAGAGGCCGGAGGGGCTCCTTCGTGAGTATCGTTCCGGCCAGAGCGGGGCTCCGTTCCCGTGAGTGGGGGCAGCAGGACAGCGTGGTTCTGTGCGCGAGTGCGACGAGGGGTGGTCCTCGGGGCAGCCGGTCGCGCCCTGCGGCTGATTCCGGTGATCGCTGAGCAGTTTGAAGTGAAAATCGGGGAGAAAAATGAAGCCCAAGCAAAGACAAAATGTCCGTGGGCTGGTGCATTCCTTTCCCTCAGTCTGGCTTCTTCAGGAGCGCCGAGCCTCGGCGGGGCGCGGGTGACCCGCGCCCTCCCCTCCGGGCAGCTCTGGGCGCTGCGAGGGCTGGCAGTGCGTCTCGCTTGCCCCCAGCGCTGGCTGAGGTGATCCTGGAAGCACACATTCCGTGCTGCAAAGTGAACAGATAAAAAGTTCTGACCGAAGGCTCCGAGCAGCCAAAGGCAGTAGGATTGTCAGCAGTTATGCGGATGTTCTTCTCCAACGTACATGAATTGAGTTTTTTGTATACTTTTACCGTGAAATGACTTTTAATTCAGCTGTGTTCCCTGGTAGTTACAGTAGGGTCAGTTATAGTGGTATCTACAGTCAACAGCCTTTAGTAAATGAAGTGGTGCATGCCAGACGGACATGCAGAATTGGGGAGCAGTGCATTTGCAAGACTGAGTAAAAAGACAGTCTTTTAATGCACTATTTAATTATTTGATATGCCTTCGTGTAAAAACAGAAATACTTCTCAGTTTGCATCTTCATTCTCCTGTTGGAGAAGTGAATTAATAACTGGGGGAGAAAAGATCTGTAGCAGAAATAGCAGGAAGTTTGCCTGTTTCACCCCATAAAAAGGTAACATCTGCCCAAAGGTGATGAACTTTATTGTGACATAGTATTTCCTGATGCCTAGAGAGAGGACAAGAGGCAATGAGCACAAACAAATACAGACAATTCAGCTTAAACATAATAATAAAATGCTGTGAGATGGTTTAGTATTGGGCCAGGATGGAGATACACAAGACATGTGTGGACAGGATCCCAAGAGACCCTCTCGTAGTTGACCTCGTAGTTTGAGCAGGAACTTGTACTAGACAATCTCCAGAGCTCCCTTCCAGCCTCAACCAGTATATGGTTCCGTTGGCAGTATTTCTCGTAGGAACTCCTAATCCCAATTCTTCTGAGCTGGTATTTAATGTTATCCCATTTTTTAAAAAAATTACTGTGATTGATGATAAAAAATATATTAGTGTGTTTGGTTTTTTTTAAATTAAGGTTGAACCTTTGGCTGCAAGACTTAGTGTTAGGGGTTTTTTTTCAGTCTCATACTGCTATGACTGAGGATTGACAAACTCAGATATTTCGGAAAAAGTTATTTTCTAGTCCTGTTTGTCTTGTACATATATATGAAAAAAAAGAGTAAGTTAAAATTCTGGTTTTGCAAATTGTGATATAGTGGATAGAAAACATACATTCATGGTTCTCATGTAAATTACATTTCTAACCTCCAAGAGCAGCTGTTCATAAATGTTAAATGAACTTGCCAGCTTTATGCAGTGTTCTGAGTTTAAGGGGAATGACATGCCATTTCAAGTCTTCTGTTTACATTAATTGCATATAATTGTTCTTCCTTTTTATATTACTTTGTGTTGTTAGTTTTTGTGCACATTCGGTTTTGTCTTTTTTTCATTGTGATCCTGAAAGTCATTTTCATCTGATTTTATTTTAAATCATTTAGAAACATATAGCTCATGGCCTGGTCCCTGCTGCTACCATAGCTCCTAAACCTGCAGTTCCCCGCACCCCTCCCCCTCGTAGTCCAAACCCTTCTCCAGAAAGGCCCAGGTACGTCTTTTTTGTTTGTTTGTTTTTTGGGGGTTTTGGGTTTTTTTCTTCTTCTTTTTTTTTTTTTGTTTTTTCTGTCAAGTTTTGTAGCATACTAGAATTGCATGTCCTTGCAATATTTACATAAAACTTTTCATAAAAAGAATATATTTTTAAGGGGGACAGTTTCCCACTCTGAATTTTTTTTCCCACTCCTAAGCATGGTAAATATTCAGGACAGTAACCATTGTGAACATGTAACTTATCTGAGTCAATTAAAGATGAGTGGACTATTTGAAGTTAGCATAATTTTTAATTTGGTTGCTATAGTAGAGTGTAGGACTGCAGCAGCACTAGTGCTGTGAGTCAGGAAATATTAGCTCATTAGAAAAACATAAATTAAACCTTGCTACCATGCCAGGGGCTTAAAAACTGGTAAAACCATGCCAGATTGGAAAAATGCAAATTATTTTTTATTTAAGTTGTAGTTTCTTACAGTTTTTATTCTATGTTTTCTCTGCATTTAGTTCAATTCTGGTTGTTTGTCATGGTCTTTCTAGTGTCTGTAATATTCCTACTTGATTCTAGTTAATTTTTTCTTCCTTTTTGTTCTCTAGTTCTTGTCATTCATGTTACAGTTCTCACCATTTCACTGCTTTAATATTAGTTAATACTTGTTTTTTGTTTTCATCATACCCTTCTCTGTACTCCATAGCATCCCACAAATAGGCACTTTTGTTGTTTACTTATGCTTGTCCTGGTTTGCAGTGTGCCAACCTTTATTAGCAACTTCAGAGTCATCAGTAAAGGTTCAGAGTAGGGAATAATGGAGACAAAATAGCAGGGCATGGAACACCTTTTCAACACAACATCAGGTGGTACTGTTATGGCTAAAATGAGTGCTAGATCCTGGAAATTATTGATGTGAATTTTGGGCAAGTAACTCAGTATATTCCATGATTTTCATGCATGTGATTTGGGAAAACCAATAGGTGTTGTACCTTACTGTTGGATAGCTGCATTACAATAGCTTGCTCCATTTTGTGCTTTACTTTGGGGGGTAATAATTTATAACCAGTCCAATAGCATTCAGTGGTATTTATGCTTGTTAACTGTGAACATTTTGCTTTGCTTAAATAGTGAAGACATTTTGCAAAGGGAAAAGTATAAAATGTGGAGCACAGAGAAAGCATCAGTATTGCTTCATTGCTTTATTCTGTTTTCTTCCAGGTCTGCTCTAGCAGCAGCTATCCTTGCAACAACACTAACAGGGCGCACTGTTGCTATTCCTCAGCCTTGGCAGCGATCAGTTTCTGAAAGTGATTTGACCTACTTGGAACAAGAATGTTTTGAACCATATGCAACAGTTACAGAACTCAGAGTAGGGTAGTGTATACTTTCTGGTTTGATATTTGAAGTTAGAAATGGAATCTGTCAATGATCAATTTTACCAAAGAGTGACAGCAAACTCCTGCTGTTATAGCTACTGACTTTTTTCTTACCACATCATAGATTTAGTCTGAGTGTCTAACAAGCCTTATTCAATTTCTAGTAAAGTGGTTCCACATACAGTCTTCGGAGAGGCAGATTTGGATTGTACAAGAGGCATAAGTAAAATCATATACTATTTCTGTCAAATGATCAATTTTACAAAATGTGATGAACTGAGGAATCACTTGAATTACATCTGAGATATTTCCTTTGTGCTAAAATAATTATTTCAAACTGTATTTTTGGTAGAGTTAGAAACCTTCTATCTCTAACCTGGCATCTTAAGATAGAGAGGAAAAGGTAGTACCAGTGTTAATTGTCTATTTTAGAGCATAAATATAGATTACATTCCTTGTTTGCAGCTAGCAGAAGCTTAGATGTCTGCCTGCATCAACTCTTTGGACTTGTGTATATTGTAAGACTGATGGTTCTACTTTACTAGTGTTGGGATTTTTGAAGAGTAAGCAGCACTGAAGCAGGCATTACATTGCTTTTTGTAGATCTAACTGGAAACTTGATGGTTGTGAGAGATCTCTACGGTCCCTGGAAATATCAGGCAATTATGGTGAAGATGAGAACATGGATACATACCTTTCAGATGCTGATAAAATGGCAGAGTCCAGCTATCAGAGTAATGAGAAAAGGGAAGGAAGCTTTAGCACCAATGCTATTTACGCTGTTCCCTGCAAAACTAAAAAGGTAAGATTTTTAAATGCACTGGTTCCTTTACCATGTTTTAATAATTAATTAATGCACATTAATATTTCAGATGCTTTGTATTCTCTTCTTATTCTTCAGACATTTATTCAATATTTATTTCACATGCTAATTTTTGTGATTCATTTACTCCTACATGAATTAGTTAGGTTTGTTGGTTGTCACAGAGACTTTATCTCTGGTTATTGGGAGCACACTGGTATTGTATATAATTATCATGCATAATTTCGTCTTGTAAAATGTCCAATAACTTATATTGAACATGGTACTTACATAGTAGATGATTTGCCAAAGGCACTAGTAACTTTACTTTTAAATGGTGAGAGCTTAGTTAATGGTTCAGGATTGTGCTAATGAGCACAATATATATAATATATAAATAATATAAAATAATATATAAATATATAAAATATATAGAAAAGGGGAGATTCGGAATCAAATAAAATAAATGAACCTTGTCTTGAAGAGCAGGGGATTTTTGTATGCTATAATTTTGGATTGTCTTAACCAGCAATGAACTTAATACTCCTAAGGTACATTTAAGTTAAATCAAAAATGATACAAAAATTTAACACACAGGAAGAAATACTTGAGTAGGAAAATGGCAATGAAAGATCTCTTTAAAAATGCCTCTTCAAAAAAACCCAGCCCTAGTAAAGTAGAATCATCAGTTTTATAATATATACCACAAATCCCAAAATGTGAAAGAATACAAAAAACACCCCAAGATGAAGAGACAGTAGCTGGTAAGAGGAGGGAAGGGAAGGAAAAAAAAGGGGGAATGGGTAGAATATGTGGAACACTGGTGTGTGATCAATGGGAAAACCTGCAAGAATAATGTTAAAAATGATTCATTAATCCCTCACTGCTGTGATATAGTAGATAAATGGTTGACCTTTTATTAAGATCGAGATTATATACACCACAGCAAACAAGCAAACAGAGAATAATTTCATGGACTCTTGTAACTGAATAAAGTGACAGAGAATACTTGCCCTGTGAACTAATCACTATCATATTTGCTAACCTCCTGTTGATCATTGTAAGTAAGGTTTAGATTTTATTTACATAGAGCCCTAAACAACAACAACAAAACCAGAAAAAAACCCCAAGAAAACAACAAGAGAAGAAGTAAATCTTATAATTTATTACCTTAAAATATTAGTGAACAATTCTGAATGTGATGGGGATGGTAATACACTAAATGTTTCATACAGATATCAAGGTACGTGGGCTAGTTTATCAGTGATCTCATCATTTAGAGAGGTTTGTCTTATTTTTACATAGGAAGAGTTTCCACTATCTCCTATTCCTAATGCTGGCAAGAAAGAAGTTTCTTCCCATGAAAGTGAGTGTCAGGTGGTGAATAAGTCAAATGTGCAAATAGAAGGTAAGTAAACTTAATTTAAGTCAAAATGCCATACCTTTTAATACTATTGGGAATTTTTTTTTTTTTGTAAAATAAATGTACTACTATATTGTAATGTTATATTCCTTTTTTAAAAGGGCAGTTAAAGAAATGCCACTAAACACTTCTCAATTTCTAATAGTTACAGAAAATTTAAAACCTGCATAAAGATGAAAGATTGGTCTATATTCACTGTGAAACAAACTGTCAGCCAGTGTAAAATGAGGGGGCAGGGGAGGAGGTTTTGTGAACTCTATCTTGTCAAGTACAGTCATTCTCTACTATGTTTTTGTTTATATATGTGCCAGAAGCAATCCTGTTTATACCCTAGAACCTATTGGAGTGTTACTCTGTTTGTAAAAAAAGGAAAAAAAACAGAAAAATGTTTAAAAAAAGTTTAAAAACCAAAAAAAGCTACAGATAGAGGAAAATATTTTAAATGAATGATTTTACTTGTACGAAAAAAGATGTCTGAAAACAATAGTAAAAACTTTTGAGTTTTTTAATAATCAAATGGCATGATAGTGGTGTTATTTCTCCTTTCTACCGAAGTTGTATTGTTATTGCTATCTTTTAAGGTCTGGGCCTTAAAAACTGTTTGTACATCAGGTCAGAGAGGATGTTTCTTCAGAATAGAGAAATAAACATGATCATCAGTCTCAGGCTATCACCATAAGCTCTGAATTATTAAGCTTCACAAATAATTTTTTTTTTTTCAGTAAGTAATTTTATTAGATTAGGGACATTTGGTGTGTTACTGGACCTATCATTAGGCTGTTTTCTTGTAACAGTAGAATACTGTGGAGAAAAAAATTATAACAACAAAGCAAGACCAATCTACTTGTATTAGCAGTGTGCTTGCATAATTATCTTGTCTGTTATTTTAAAATCAGGAAAAGGGAAATAAGAATTAGTTTGAGAGCTGGAAAATGCAACTTTTACAGAGGATGGTAGCACTCTGTACCTATTGGATAGGAAAGACGAGGCAAAAATGAGTCAATTTTGACAAAATGGTGCCTTTCTAAATTTTGTTCATGTTGGATCCCAGCATTTTTTCAGTATCATTTCAGTGGAGTAATTTGAGAAGTTTTGTAGAGAACAATATTCAGAAAGAATGGGTTGCTTTGATAAAACCATTTGGGAAGTAAAGGCATTAAGCTGAAAAACTTTAGGATATATACCCTGTTTCTAATCCCTCTGCTACATACTAAGTGCTGCAGGTCTTGAAAGCTATCAGAGTTACACTTGCTTTGTTCAGAGATGCAACAGGATTAAAGTCCAGTAAAATAAATGAAAATACTTCATTTGTTCTTCAGTCAATTCTGAACTTGTAACAGAAGCAAACAATACAGCTTCATTTCTTCCATACTTGCATCTATCCAGGGTGAGGTAAAGTGAGGTCTCACATCAGTGTCTTGATACACCATGAAAGAGATAATGGAAAGTTAGTGATCTAATCTGTGGTTGGAGGAGGACTTTCTTACATTTATTTGCATATATAGTATGTGTGCATACAAATCCTTATGAACCCTTACAGTTTATGGACTTAAAATAATTTTTGTTTTAATTCACTGAAAGATATTATTTTCTTCAACAGCAGACCAACATCTGGGCTTGAATTTACAGGTAAGACTTATATAAAGGTTGATTTATGATGCGTTTTGGAGCATAGGGTGTCTTAAAAATCTGATAAATTTGCAGTCACTTAAAAGAAAACTAATTTATTGCCACTACAGAACCTTCTTCTTTTGGAGTACAAGAATGGTGTGGTGGTTATATACAGTGAATTTCTTTGTTTGTGTGTGGTGGGAAAAAGAGGGGAGGAGCCACAGAGGGGTTTTTTTGTGAGAGCCTAGTAGAAGCTCCTGTCATACCGGACAGGACTAATCCCATCGGGCTCTGGGGATGGACGTACCGCTGAACCAGTTAAAGTTGGTAATGCCTCTGTGATAACATATTTAAGAGAGTTCAAAACAAAGGGAGAAACTGCTGTGGCCGCTTCTTCCCCCCCCCCCGCCCCAAGACACAGCCAGGGGGCCGCATGGTTGGGGCCGCAGCTGACAGTGCCCCCAACACCCTGCAAGAGAGAAATGGTAGTGAGACCCGAGAACTTTTTTCTACGAGTTCTTGACCAGATATATTTGTCTTTGAAATTGTTCGTGAGTTTTGACTCATTTAGTTGTTGGCGTCACTCAGTATCATCAATGTGTTAAATTACAGGAGAGCATATCCTTACAAAACTTCATTTTTCTTTCATAAAAACATGGTGTAAGTCTCTATATCACCTTCACCTCAAGTAAATACAGTAGCATAAGTGACACTGTAATTCTTTCCTGGTTGAAGAACCTTCTGAAAATATACAAATACTTTCGTTTTTTTCCAGCAAAGCAAGAACAAAGTTTTCAACTTTGAAGAACATTTTACATTTTAACTGATTTGCTGATACCTAGCTAGGGACTGACATAATTGACTAGTCTAAAGTCTTATTTTATACAAACTAACAAGTGGGAAGAATACCCTTCCTTGTCAAGAAGGTTTGTGTTTATGTGACTTTTATGTCAGCTGTAAAAAAAATTGTTTTGAGAACTGTACATTTGTGACAACTGAAGATAATAGTGAGTTTCAGGTGTCCACAAGTGACTGATGGTAGTAATAAGTGACAAAATGATGTCCAGATGAGTCCTTCAATTTTGTTGATATAAAAGAAACTCCTTCAAAAGTTTTATTTCTTATGTTCTCCAGCAGTGATGCTGTTAAAGCAAATTGTCTCATTTTTTACTTCTCTGCTAGGAGGAAAAATTAATAGCTGAAAATCTGATACATGACAAACCTCCGCCATCTCCAGGTACTTTGGATTTTTCTATGACTTCACATTTTTGCTTTATTAATATGTATGTGTATATGTAAACACATTTTCCTGCTTGTATTCTCTAAGCCTAATTTGTGTGTGTGTGTATGTGTAAGTATTTTTCCTGTACAGGAGATGAGAAAGTGCTCTGTGATATGTATGAAAACAGTAGTTTCAGGGGTTTTATATTAGGTGGTTTAGACTTGTTTTTATTTTCCAATCTGAGTGACTTTTGAGGTCTAAAGTAAATAAATTATTGTGAAATGATGTAATGAAATTAAAGTTATATTGGACCTCTCCAATACATTAAGTTCAATCCATACTAGAAGATGTCACCATTATTAAGTATCCTATGGCAACTGAAATGGTGAACATACAGTCACAAGGTACATGGTCTAACCTTCAGCTTATTTGTGTGTTTCTGCATCCACCTGACAACTTCAGGCACAGTACTTCTGAGCTCTGTGTATCTCATGATGGGTTATGTGCCTATTATAAGTTCATGGGGTTTGTGTATGTCTGTGCTGTCAAAGTATCTTCAGCCTTTTCACAGGAATTTAACAGTGGCCAGAATTGCCTGAGATATTACTAAGGACACGAAGTTGTTACACATCATCAGTACGTGAGATAGCTCTGTATTGGGTTTCATATGTATCCTATTCTAAGGAGCTGTCCTGTAATGAGTTATATTGATGCCTGTATATATTGGTGCCTGTACGCTATTAGATTGTGCTGGTAAGGGTAAAATGTCTGCCTTCATTTCAGCTATTTACTCTATACAGATGGAAGGGAAAACTTGGAAGTGAGATCCATTATTACTGATGCAACAATATATTCACAGTTTTGCAGATAATCTTAAAACTTTACTTTTGTAAGAATTGTTCAGTAACTTCTATTCAGTAACATTGAAGCTGTTCAGTGGGAAGGAATGTAAAGCTTTCATTGTATAGGGGATTAAAATTTGTAGGGATTAAGAATACTGACTAGTCCATGCAGGGCACAAACTCTTTGCTTATTGCAGTGGACATTTCAGTTTTACCTCTCCAGTCACTGATGTTAGGGAGAGAGAGACCTGCTGACTGTATGTTTTCCATTCAAAGAAGGAATGTTTCTAGTGTCTGAGAGAAAAGATGGGAAATTTCAGCCACTCCACAGCTCTCTTTCCAAATCCACTTTTTTTATTCTTTCTAGTCTTACCTTTTGGGAGTCATGAGCTGATATAGAGCTTACAAAGTATCACTCATATAAACTGCTAATATTAGAAAAAATGAATTGTAATTTGCTGAAACTCCTATTCCAGTTTGAATACCATTTAAATACCTTGTACTGTGGCATTGCAGATGTATCTGTTCGGGCAAGGCAAGCATGGGAAAATATAACCAAAGAAAAGTTCAGAGAACTAAAACAAGAAAATTGGTCTCTGAACAAGGCATACCAAGCTGTAGTTCAGCAATTTGAGGGAACAAAACAGCACATAGAAGAACAGCAATTAAAGCTGAAGAAACTAGAAAAAGAAAACAGAAGACTTAAACAAGCTGCAGAGAACTCGCATAGAGAAGGTGGGAGAAACATATAAGCTATTCTGTAGTTATCTTGTTTTGGTTTTCCTAATTTCTTACAACCTTTTCCTCTAGTAGTAGGTTTCAAATTATTGATTTAGGCAAGCATCCATGCAGAAGTAGTTTCCAAACAGTATTTTCTACATTTGTAGAAATTTTGTCAAAGAACATGTACATGATAAGAAAAAGAAAATTACTTGATTGTTTGAAATATAATGGATTTTTTGGTAGTAATTTTTCATGGGATTTTTCCATAACAGTGTTTTGAGAGAAGTTACTGATTAATATTCTAGCTTATTTAATTTTTTTCATTACAATTAACAAATGGTTGTGAACATTTCTTGATTTTTAATGGAACTTTCTTGTTGGATATTTGTTTTGATAGAGGAGGCAACAGAATTACATTCTCTCAGACAACAAGCACAAGAACTGGTAGATGAAAATGATGCTTTGAAAATGATGGTCCATCGTTTAAATGTAGAATTAAGTCGCTATCAAACTAAATTCAGGTCACTGTCCCAAGAAGAGGTGAGAATCTTGATTATCAAGGCAGTTTCTACTGAAATGTCCCATTGTCTGTTATTTAATCTCTGAGTTTTTATAACCATTTTTCCCAAATTTGCCACAAAGTCTACAAATTGTACAGGCTTTGTCTGAAACTTAAAATAATTTAAAATAAGCATTTGTCATTAAGTCTAATATTAAGAATTCAGTATTATTTTGTATCAGTAAGATACTGAACTTTCAGTTTTATTGAGTGTGTTACATATGCAACACATGTAATTAGAAACATCGGCTTGTTTGGGGTGATAATTGTGGCTGTAGTGGACAGTTGCTGGTGCTTCAAAAAGCAAGAAGTAATGTCAGTATCTTTTAAAAATCTACTCTAGAATCTAAAGCTGAAAAGTTTACCCATGAAAGGACCACCACCACCATGGCTGGTAAGTCAAATAATATTTTCACTTAACTATTCATTCCTCTCTAAGTAAAGTAGTAGAATTTCTTTGCTGGAATCAAAGTATTCAGATTTTACTTAGTTACTCTGCTGAACTATCAAATACTAATAGAATATTATAAGCATTTCTTTTGTTGCAGAAAAATAGGTAGGGCAGAACTTTGTAATGAATGTGTGCGATTCCAGTTGGATGTACAGTAAGCTACAAACTGCACATAGTCACCAACTTTGAACTATTGAAAAGTATTGTTAGGCTGAGAATCATAAATGCCATCTTCACTTAGAATTGTCTAGCACATAGTTTGCTTTAACATCTTTCAAGGTCTATTGCTTAATTGTTAATCTTCTGCTGTTACTATTTTTAAGATTATACTAAAAGAAAATAGAATGTTTCTGATTGTGGGAATGGTCATGGGTCTAGTAGTAGCCTATGAATTTCTGACAAGGGGAAGGCAAATAGTCTGTGAAAGGGAATGCATTTGTAATATGTAAAACAATTTCTCCTTGAAATACTAATCAGATCTTGTCTTTTCCTTCCTCGCTGTTACTGAGAACTATACAGAATAGCAAAGTTCTGCTGCTCTGTGTTTCTAGCCATAATAGCCAATAATCACATACATATGTATTTAGTGTTAAAGGTGCAGGTTTGAGAGTGTAAAATTCCTTTTCCACTTACTAATAGGTCTGGGATAATTTCTTTAGTAGCAATATTCACTATAATATTTGAATTCTGTTTTGTATTCATTTGCATCCACATTCTGCTGTGTTATATATAGTGATAAGTTAGAGCTGCTTTTTAGTGAAGTAAAGATGCAAGTAAAGAATGCAGTGTTTTCCTTTCCAAAGCTTGCTCCTAACACAGTGCTATGAAGTGCAGCATCATTCTGCATATGGTGGTCTGCATGCTTGTGTAAGTTCTGCACTTTAGTCTGCAAATCATATATGAAACCCCTTAACAGCTTTCAAAGCTGGTAATCAATAGCAGAAGTAAAAATGCAGATGAAATGATGGCTTATAATTAATTTAAATGTATTTATTTTTTAATTTTTTTTTTTAAGTTGGATATGAAGTATTTGTCACCTCTTCTGTTGGCATATGAAGACAGAATAAGAGAAAAGGAAGATTTTATCCTTGAACATGAGGCAAGCTGCCATTTAGAAAAAATATACACTAAAGCAGAAGTAAATTACTGAATTTTTTTAAAGCGATTTGCCAAAGCTGTTGTCTGCCTAAAATTTAAAGTGACTTTGTTATACTTTTCCATGCATAGTTGTTATGCTGTCTTATGCTACTTGGCTTGCTTGTTTTTGTCAGCCTGTTCACATTTAGGAGCATGCACTACACTGAGATATGTAAGATGTGCTCTAAAAATAGAGCAAACCATAGTCAGTGGTAGAAAGAATTTACAGCTGTCATTCATAATAGGAACTCAGTACTCTGAATAACTGCTCTTCCAGCTGCTTGTAGGTTTTATGATAGAAGAATACTTACTTCTAGGTATTAAAAGAATAGGTACTCTTTTTGCTTTTTAGAAGTATTGTTTTGTCACTGAATCTTTGAAAAATAGTGATTTGCTTCAGAGCAGAACTTCCCTAGGTTTTAAAAATAAATGGATTTCCTTAAAAAAAATCATCCATAAAATTAGCAGAAAAGAGCAAGGTTTTTTTATGTTACTGTATATTTACTGTGTTGTCTTAACATATTCAAATCCATGTCACTCCTGCTGAAGATGGGTAGTATCATCCAGTAATTTCCAGAATTCAGCTTTTTAAACCTATCTTCTAAGGATCTACAACTTGCAAAAATATGGAGCAAGTGAAATATCAGTATCATTTTTAATCAAATATTACTAGATTGATGAAACAATTTAGAAATCAAATATGCACGCCTGAATTAGAGATGAGTGAGTAGTTGAGATAATATTCTATTAAGACAAGAACTAGAAGGCACCCAAGCATGTATACTTATAAAAATTTTTGTTGATGTAAAAATCAAAGCAAAATACTCATAAAGAATTTTGTATTAAATCCTTTCTCTTTCAGGAGGATATGAAGAATTTTAAAACACGAGTTGAAGAGTTGGTGAAGGAGAATGAAGATCTGCATGAGCAATTAAATAACTTTATTAGCCCTACAGAATGGCAAGTTATATTACTAGAAATTAATTTTAAAGTTACTAATTATTTTGCTTATGTCATGCAAGCTTTTAAAATTACAGATCTTAAGGAAAAATTTTTTTGTCCTCAAGAAAATTGTTTTTCTGAAGAATTAATAGCATCACGATTGTCATGTTGGAACAATGCTGATATGCAGTGCCTGGAACAATTCTGAGCTGCAATGCCTAAAATAATTTTAGAGTAAAGATTAAATATGAATGTGGAGTTTTGCACCTGAAGCACATGTAGTTCTGTCCCAGATACTGCAAGTTACATACTTTTACAGTGTGCCAATGACATTAGTTTTCCACTAATACAAATTGGCATTGGAATGTGGCATTAAAAGAATTTGATGTTCTTGAGAAGTGAAATAATGCAAACATAATGAAGTTAAGTAGTTGTTGGAGGTTAGGATTTTTCCTTTTTTTAACTTTTCTTTCTCTCAGGGAATTTTCTCCTGTTTGTTTCCTAAGGGGGAGGCGGAGGAGTGCACCTGGCTACCCTCCTAGCTGGGGGGTCTTTCCCTTGGGAAGTGCAGAGATAGCGTGAGATTTTGGCTGGACGGTCAGGGGTCTGGGCTCAGCTCCTCATCCTCTCTCTCCCGAGATCAACAGGTGTGGTTTTGGTGCCGGACAGAGGATTTGCTGTCATTGAGGAATTTTTGTCCTTCACTGCTTCTCCTACCGTGGGTGAGCATGTGCTCCCAAGAGCAGCTGTTGAACTGGGACCTTTTTGAACACTCAGTCTCACTGGGAAGGCGACCTCAACCCCCTCTCCTGTTCCTGGAGGGGCTTGTAGAAGCACGTTTGCTATTGCCCAGCCCCGCTGTTTTTCTGCAGCTGCTTTGGGGTTTTTGCTACACTTTAATTGGACACCCAGACATCCCGCAGCTTCTGGCACAGCTCCGGGTTCTTTGCTACACCTTGTTTGCCATTCCAGCTGGGTGTGCTCACCTCTGCCATTCCAGCTGCCACTCTGAGGTTCCTGCTGCAGCCCATTTCGCCATCCGGAGGGGCAGCGGGATCTGCTGCCGGGGGTTTGTAAAGGAAGTTCCTCTCTCCCGCCGGCCCGTCCGCCATTACCCTGTGAGAGGGGCGGCCGAGCCTGCGCCACAGCGCCCCCTGCAGCCGCGGGGGAATTGTCACACCAGCGCCCCTGCCGGCCGTGACCGGAACTGCAGCGCAGGGGAAGGTGCCTGCAGCCGAGAGAAGGCTGTCACTGGGTTTCTGGGTTTTTTCCTGTTTGTTGTTGCTGCTGCTGTTGTTGTTTGCCTTGTTATACATATATATATATGTTAGTAAGGACCTTATTATTCCTTTTCCCATATCTTTGCCTGAAAGCCCCATAATTTCAAAGTTATAATAATTTGGAGGGAAGGGGGAAATATTTTTCATTCCAAGGGAGGTTCCTGCCTTCCTTGGCAGACACCTGTCCTTTAAACCAGGACAGTAGTAAAAAATACTTGAGACTTACTAAAAATTTACCTAAGTGAGATATTCATTGGTTGGTAACTGAGATGGATAAGAGTCTGTTTGTAGTGGTTCATTGCAAGATGACTGTGAGCTTTTTAGGGCAACAGCTATAAAGAGAAAGAAAGGTCATGGCATATATTAGAATAGGTTTTTCCAGTAGAGGTTGGGCAGTAACAATACAATTGTATGGAAAACTCGAGAGTACACATATATAAGTACAGAGAAGCAAAGCTGAAAGAGTCTGTAGTGTAGCCAAGGAAATGGAGAACATCTTTTATTTGGAGCTTAGGCAGATTGGCCTTTCTCACAGAACAAAGGCTGAAAAGGACAGTGTTGCTCTCTGTATGTGCAGCAGGAACAGGATAAACAGTCCTTATGCTTCAGTTATCATACTCAGGATAGTGTTATTAGAACAACAACTTATATTCACCATAAACAAAGTGGAAATTGGAACATAATTCCTAACCAATGTAACAGATTTTGGAACAGCATCCACTATGAGTGAACATAACAATTCTTCCTGCACCCATGACACAGACAGTAGTTGCATGCAAGGGCTCAGATGACAGTGTCTGCATGAGGAGGAGTTTGGAAGAGACAGCTTGCATCATAATCTTAAGTCTTTCTGCCAGTAGCATAGACCTATTTTCAATGAGGTAGAAGTACAGGTGTTAGTATCTGTATAGATTTAGTTAAGTAGGTTGTTACAAAGGTATCTAAGTGTATGGGTGCTTTAATAAAATACTGTGGATATTTTAGGTATCCTTAGCTGCTTATATACTGTCCACAAATTTCAAAACCCTCTTCACAAAGGTGTTCCAGCTTCTTAAATATTAATTTTTGCAGTTAACACCTTTGCTTTTAATTTTGTCCCTCTGCAAATGAATGAGAGAAAGTCATAACTCTCTGAGCTATTTCAGTCTGTCTATAGTGTCTGTCTGGGAGCTGTTTTTTAAGGGAGGGGGGGGTTCAGCAAGGCAGGGAAACCAGCAGCAACATCACTTTATGAAGCTTTTGCTCGCTACCTTCAATGACTTCTCATGGTCAGCATTGCAGTGCAGTGCTCCTTTATTTGTATTGATTTCTTACAGAAATGTACTTTCTACCACATAAAGGAGTTGGTCTTCATCAACCTAATCCCCCTTCTGTAGCAATTTTTCAAATTTTTTTTGACAAAATAGCCTTATGGTGCCAGGCATGGCTGAGGATGAGGATGTAGCTCGGCAGCTCTTAGCTATTAACTGATCTGCAAGTGGCTGATACGCATTTCATTCCTTCTCTTATGCCCAGTGCAGTAAATTTCACAGTAAATTAAAGAAGTCAGCTAAACTTGCAAGCTTCTGTAGGCAGAGGTTTTCATGAATAGACGCGTTAAGTTGACAGCCACTTCCGTGTTTGCAAAAATCTTCAGGGTAGACTGTTTATATTTTTCAGTTGACAAGTCAGAATGTAATCTGACAGTAGGGAAAATTGTCCCTGTCTAGATCAGTGCACAATAGGAAGCATTTTTATGTAGGTCAGGCCACACGTGAACAAAGCAGATACACACTGTGTTAGTTCTTATCATCAGAAATCCTTAGTAACAGTCTATTTTGCTTGGGTTTTGGCTACTCTTACTGACTGATGACAACTCTTCGGTTTAAATTAATGTAATATCATCTGACACTTGTACTGTATTTCTGCTTGCCTTTTGGCAAGTTCCTTTTAAGCTTTTACTAGAACAGTGAATGGTTTTAAAAGGTTTTTTTTAATATCAGAAAGACTGGTATTGGTGTTCTTAAAAACTGAATTAATAAAAGTTAAAAAGCAGAGAGTTAAATTTTCTGCTTGGGATAGTTTGTTTTAAATGCCCATGTTCCTTACAGGCCCATAAAACTCCCTGACAGTATTTTTCTACAGATCAAAGCCAAGTAAATCCAAATCTTACCAACATATTTTGAAAACAAATTTGCTTCAGTTACTAGTTACAAAGCTGTCTGCAGATTTTGCACCATTGTGTAGCTTTAATTCTCTCTTTCTTAAGTCTGAGAGAGCTGGGACCATTTCACCTAGAAAAGAGTATGTTATCACTGAATATCCATGCCTGAAGAGAGAGTATAGAGATGGAGCCAGTCTCTTTTCAGTGGTGCTGTGACATGACAAGAGGCAACTACCACAAACTGAAACATAGGAGGCTCCCTTTGAATGTAAGAAAATAGTTTTTTACTGTGAGTGCTCTAACAAGCTGTCCAAAGGCTGTGGAGTCTCCATACCTAGAGATATTCAAGCCATCTAGACATGGTTCCGGGCTGCTGGCTGGCTGTAGGTGCTCTTGCTTGATTAGGGCGTTGGACCAGATGACCTCCTGTGGTTGGAGGTCCCCTCAAACCTTACCGTTCTACAATGCTATGATCCTAATTCACACATGCTTATTTTTCCTTCTTTTTCTAGGGATTTTTTGCTTCTGTTAGTCAAATGTGTTAAATGTTACTTAAAATAAATCACATTTTGATTGCTGTGAGTTCATGTCTTCAGTAGACTTACCTCAGGTCCTGATATTGCTTTCAATAAGGATTTTAATCTGTTTTTTAAAAATCCTCAAATATTATTTTATAAGTTTATACTGTTGAAAGTCAGTTGTGCTTGTTCTTTGGACATAAGTTAACATTTGAGTTATATTTTATTTACAAGCTGGTTATCATTGCAGGCAGCAGCTGCAAACTCAGGCCAAGCTGGTCTTGGAAGAAAATGGATTGTTGATGGAACAACTCAAAATTCAACAAGCTAAAGCAAAAGATAGTCACAGGCAACATATTCAGAAAGGTAAAGGTGCAGGAGTTGGTAGTCTTCTGTACTACACTAAAGATGTTACTGCAGGTTTTGATTTTTGTAGGGTTTTTTGTTTATTTTCTATTGTTATTTTTTGTTTTGGCAAGCTGGGGGCGGTTTTGGTTGACTGGGGTTTTTTTTTTTTTTTTGCAACTTTATATATGCCTAAAAAGCGTCCTTGAATGCAGGTAATGTTAATAGGAGATCTAGCTCTGGATGTCAACTGATACTGAAAAAAAATGTTGTTATCACCTACTGACACTATAGAAAATACTCCATTTTGACTTACTACTTCTGAAGAAGTGAGAAAAACTGTTAAACAGCAATACAGTCATTTTCATAATTTAAGGGCACTTGAAACTGAATCAGAATTTTTCAGAGCAAAAATGACATTTCAATGAGTCATTGAATTTTTCAGAGTAAAATGACATTTCAATGAGTTTATAGCCCTGAAAAGAAGTACTGTTGAAGTTTCTGCACTCTTGCAAAACAAGTTGCTTGAGACAGCAAATAATCAAGTCCAAACTGTTAAAATACAAACTGACAAATGCATTGTTACATAATGTTGTGAACAACTAGGAATTAACATGTTAATGGTTTTGTTGGAGTTTCACTGAGTGATTGAATTAGTTCTGCTATACCCAGTTGGCTTTTTTTTTCCATTCCAAAAGCTTCGAAGTTGACCAAACAAATAGTAATATTAGAAGGTAAGAAACAGAGTCAAGAGGAAGAAATAGCAGAGTACCAGAAGCAGCTAGAAGCTTTGTGTTCTACATGTGAAGAGCTGAAAGCCAAAATGGATAGCAGAATAACAGCAGAGGAGCACTTGGCCTTGGTAAATGATTTAAAAAGGTATGAGTTTACATACAGTGCACGAAGAAGCATTGGTGCAAAGCATGCACATGAACAGAGCTGTGTATGTAGCACTCCTTAGGTAGGAGGCCAGTGGAAACTTCTGCTGGTGATCCAGGAAGGTAAATACCAAAGCACAAAGAAAGAGATAGAAGTACTTGAAAAATACTATCTTGGGTTTTAGAGACATTTAAAATTACAAAAGGAAATCCCAGATCTAGAAACGTTGGTAGAAATATTTTTACCATAGACTACATACTGCTAATTGTATAATTTTCAATAGTAGAAGAGAAGGCATTAAAAATACCATTTTTGTCAAATCTGTTTGCTTCTATTACTATATATAAAACGTTCTCATTCTTCTGTTCCCATCTTTGGAACATGTCTAAAGGATCCTGAAGTTCTAAACTAGAAGTTCTAAGTTTCTCCAGTTGTTACAATATGGAAATTACATGAAACAGCACAACTCAAAAGTGCTGTCATGCAGCACAGTCTGCAGAGTAATGTTCTTGTAAAGACATTCTATAAATTTGTATTTACAAATTTCAAGCCTTTGGATAGTGCGGGTTACTGTTTTGTGGTACAGTGCCATGCTGAGAAGTCCTCAGACATTGTATTTTGGCATTGCTAGTAATTTCTTTGAAAAGAACCCCCACGAAGGGATTACAGCTGGACTACATATTTTTATAATTTAAATAAAGTGCAGTCAGAAGGAATTACTTGAATAATTTAGTCATGATTTTGATATGAGGTTGTAATACCTCTCTGATATCACCACTGAACACTGAGCATTCTCAGTGTATCTTTTTCGTAACTTCAACATGGGTATCTTCCTGTAACTTAGCATTTTAGTGAAGTAGATCTATACATGACACCTGCTCTACACTTTTGGTTTTTGCAGCTGTTTACAACAGGAGCAGGAGAAAAAGTGCTGCAAGGTGGAAGAGGTAATGGGGAAGATAGCATCACTGCAAACTGAAAACAAGAAACTGCTCTTAGAGAAAAATAACTTCATGGCTGACAAGAAAATCCTGGAAACTGAGATGGAAATTACTCAAAAGACAAACAGGTCTTATCACAGTCTAATTTTCTTGTATAGATATACTTTTACTTAAAAAAACCAGCAGAAATATATGTAAAAATACTGTCTAACTTCCTGTAATGTGTATTTCCTACCTACTGCAGAAAAAACATGTTTCCTAAACACATCTTATGTCTAAAGGCCTGGTTGTCAAGTTTTGTTAACCTTCGTGTGTTTCCATGCTCACTTTTCTGTGTCTATGTGCAAATTAAGAATATATCTTTAATTTAGTAGTTAGCTTTAGCAATTAATCATTAGGTGTACTAATCTGAAAAAAAGATGAGTAGACTTACACTCTTTGCAGTTAGATAAGAATAGGACTTGTATTATTTGCAGACCTTTTCATGCACCTTGTTGCTTAGAGATGAGTTCACAATATTTTAAAAAGTGAAAACAATATTGCTGTTATATATCTTAAGAAATACAAGCTTGTAGCCATTGCACAAACTGTTCTTTTGTATCCTTGTTACTTTTGTTATTCAGATAACACACTGTAAAGAAAAAACAGCCCCAAGAAGTGGGACATGATACTTTTGGCACTGCAAATATTCTGAGCCAGGGCATTTTCAACAGTATGTTTGATTGTTTGAGACTTGTACATGTTGATTTGCACATGTGATGCCAGTTTTGTAAGGCCATTATTAATTCCTAACCTGAAGATTTTCCTTTTTCTTTTATAGACGATTAAAGAAGAAAATAGGTCTTTTGCAACTGCAGCTGGAGGAAGCAATGGAAAAAGAAGTCACAGCCCATGACTATCTAACTAACCTTATTGGGCTGGTGGAGAAGATAGCTAAGGAACATGATCACCTTTTATTTTTGGTAATTATCTTTAAGTAATTAATATGACTTCATTGATATTTCACACAGTTATCATATTACTGGCACAAGTTATTGTTAATCTGAGCTATCAAAAAATAAAGCTGTAATTTCAGCTTAAGGATTTAGCTCTATTTAAGCAGACTTTAGCAAATAGGATAGGAGCAGCAAAAGATTTTTTCCTAGAGGAGTAATTAAAAGCAACTACCCTTATTTCTGGACATACCATAATTAAGCCTTAATTCACATGAGCATTAGGGTCCGCAATGGCACATATTAAGTTTAAAAGATTTTTTAAAACTAGTTTTAGAGGTTGATGTATTTAAAAGCAACACACAATCATAACATTTTAATACTTGTTTTTGAGTCTAAGGGAGAACTGTTATCCTTTGAGCGATCTACATGGACCTTCTGCTGTGGATGAATATGCATATTATTGCTCCTTATTAGTTAGCAGTCATTTTGGCAGGCTAATTGAGAGTTTTGTAACAATTTCTGTTTAGTGGAAGTGCCTGCTATGGAGTTTTCTGGGCTTTTTGTGAGTCCATTTTGTTTCTTTTACAAGATATTGGGCACAATTTCAATTTTATGTATTCATACTCTTGTCTTCAAATGGAGTCTGAAATAATTTCACAAAACATTGTTAAAATAAAGCTTCTTTTACTTCTGTTGTTCAGATAGTGGACAAAGGTTGTCATCAGCATTGGGTGAAAGGATACAGCAATTAATTCCTAATTCTAGAAGAGGAACTATGGTGACACAACTCAAATCCTTGACCACTACAAACTGGACTTCAGGGTTGTGAAACTTGGCACAATAAATGTCTTGTAGGAATTGGGGGAGATCTCAATTTCTGGGTTATCTACTTTTAAATATTAGGCATACCATATTAGAAATACCGTGCCTGAACCCCTGCCAATTTCAAGGGCTTGTTTGAGAGCAGATTGCTAAATGTGACCCAAAGGATGAGTCTCATGCATAAAAATGGGATCCCTACATATACATACATATATCTGTAGAAAAAGCCACAGAACTGGTTGGGTTTACAAGCGTGTTTCATTTCAGAATAATACTGTTTCATAGTATTCACAGTCAGTTGACAAATTGTTAATGAGCTATTTTGAGAATAATTTTCAGGCCTCTTTATCCATGTTGGTTCTTCAGCCTGTTGGAGTTCAAAATGGAATTGCTGAGTTTTCCTCAGTGTATGCGTTTTGTCTGCCCTGACTAACGGATTGATTACATGTAGCTTTGTATACTGCATGGTTGCAGGCCAGATATTTGGAAAATGAGAATCATGGTGTTCTCAAGAAAATTATAGAAGGCAGTCTATGCTTAGGAAGACTGGAAGAAAAAGTTAAGGTAAGCAGTGTTTCTAAGCTAAATATCTATCGCGAAATGTTTGGGGTTTTTTAATGAGAAAAGTAGTTAATCTGTGTCAATGTTTTTATGAAAGACTTGTGGATTATCTTTAAAAGTTTTTAAAAACCAAAATAGATCATCATTATAATTTTCACTAGTATCTTTTTCCACTGTAGTTGTGCATTGCATGTGTGCCAGATCATCACATTTACATCATTGCATGGCAAATTATAACTAGTTGTAATAATATTTAAAGATTATTTGTATTTAATTTTTTGCTCTGTAGTGTAACCCAAGTATTCTGTCTTCTACTTTTTTGAGGCTGTACCACTCCTTCAACTTGAAGTCCATTACAATTAGATTTGGAAGAATGAAAAGCATTATCTCAAGTGTACAGTTACCATCATGTACTTTCATGTAACCGTAGGGTAGAAGGTTTAGAAACTCAGAGGATGTTCAAACATCCAGCCTAGTTAGAGAATACATTATAAGTTATCTTTACAACTCTCTAAACAAATAAAAAGCACAGTATGTAATTGCAGTATAACAGCGAAATAGATTTGAAACATTTATGCTTCAGCGTCTTTGGTGCTACCATGCTTGCTTTCACTGTAATCTTAAAAAAAGAAAGGAGAAAGATGCATGGTATATTGGTTTCTATATCTAGAAAGTAATGTATATATTACTTTCAAAAGCTGTTTTGTATTAAGTCAAGTTTGTTCAGTTTATCCTAAAGCAGAGTGTCTCCATATTACACTTTTCCAGTCAAGACCTCCACTGCTATTCCTGCATCAAATGACTCAAATGTACACCACCACTGTTAATGGAGACCAGCTCCTTCTGCACTTTCCTTGTAATGATTGACACGGCATAGAAATTAGCAACAAAGAAAATAAATGAAATTGTAAGTGTAAAGAGAGAGCAGTAAGCTGAAAAATAGCTTGAGTTTGTAAGGAAACCTTCACAAAATATCTGAATGCATGAAACACTACCCTAAAAGATTTACCTAATTATATTAATAACAACCATAAAATGTTTTTAGCTTTTTTCACCCTCATTCATGTCTAGCTCCCCTATTGAGATACTGGATTGTATTCCTGTTAAATATGCATTTTCTGCAGTGTAATAGATCTGTGACTACTGTAAGGAGTAGAGAAGAGGTTGGCATAAAAGTAAGAACATTTACATGTAATACATTTTAAGTGCAAAAACAAAAAAAAAAGTCTTTAACCTATCAGCTCTTAATGGAAATCAGAAAAAAGCCTGTAAATAAAGTTCTTAGGTGTTTCTATGTAGGAAAAGTAAGACTAATCTACTTGCAAAACCTTTTCATTCTTTATTTTTATCAGTAAAGCAGAGGGTTTAAACAGTCATACAACACCTATAAATACCGTATGCTCTTTGGTTATTTTATTAATAGAACTTTGCTAAAAGCTAGTATAACTTATTTCTTTGCTGCTTCAGGAAATCACAAATTGGGTAACTGCCCTGTATATTGAGTTTCAAGATAAACCTCTTATGAGGTATTTAGGTGTAATCTGTGTCCAGTGAGCATAGTACTTAAAACACATTCATTTTTCTGAAAAGGTGACACAATTATTAATGTGTTAGGCTATTTCTTATCTTGGATAAGGTTGTTTTGCCTTGGCTTTAAGCCATCTTCAGCTACTTCCTCAAGATACAAGATAAATACAAATTATACCATATGAAGTAGAGCATAGAGTCCTCAGGTTATGAGGAGAGAAAAGTTTCTAGCCTACAGCTTTGAGTTACTGACAGACACACACTGTAGGCATTTGTATTTTCTATTTTTTTAGCCAAAACAAAGTATACTTACACTTACCTTTTGTGGAGTTTGTTGCCTTGTATTTCAGGAACAAGCTCATCCAACACTGTTACAGGTCAGATGCAACCGTGTCTGTCTCAAAACATTTTTCTGGGGCTTCTTTCACCTCACTGCAAATTTTTCTTGGTGGAAGGAAAGAAGGAAAGCTAGGTGGGACAGCCATTCTCCACTGGAAACATGTGGCACGCACTTCCCTCTGAAGTCAGGCCATTTGTGTCTTGCACATAAAAGAGGATCTGGTCTTCTGATACAGAGTTCTCCCTTTTAATTAATTCTTTTGGAGAAAGTAAATTAACAAAATCCTATGGTTTTTGTTTTTCTTTGAGAAATCTCAAATCAAGATTTAGCAGATCTATTACTTAAGACAAGTCTTTAAAGCTACATAACAGGTTATTGCTAAAATAAAACCCCAAGCCACATCCATATTTGTATACGTAGCTTTATGACATATTTTAAACTGTATATGCTGAAGTAATATAGCAAATTAAAAGTAATTCTTTTTATAAATACCCGTTTTTAGTTTGGGATTTGGTAGTTACTGTAAACAAACTTCATAAATTAACTCGCTGTGCAAAACATTTTGTAGGTTACAACCACATGAAATTTAGAGAGCAATAGAGGAGTATTAAATAAGTTGAATACAAAGTAAATAATTTTTGTGCAGGAACTGTGTTAAGGAAACAAAATTTGCTTTGGTATTTTAGTTCTGAAAACATTTTTAGGTTCATTTCTACTTTTATGTACTTTGACTTATGTCAGATAATTTTTCAGGCAGATTGAATCATGAAAAATATTAAAGCTTGCTTAAAAACTGTTCTTTAGTTGGCCCTGTAGGATTCAGCAGTTGTAGAGCAGAACAGTTCATGCAACTTTATTTCCCTTTGACATCAGAAAGTACTTGCCTCAAACCTGAAGTAGCTTATAAATGAAACTTGGAGTCTTTTTTAACAGTGATACACAGAACATTTCCAATCTCCATCTTTTTCTAAAAACAGTGACAATATATTTAACAGGATTTTTTTAAAAACATAACTAACTTTCAAATATTTGTTCTATTAACTGTTAATGAGATGGTGGTCAAAAACCCATTTGTAACTTCAGAATCAGGTGATAGTAACTACCATCCTTTTACTAAAAGAAACAACACAGTACCATGTTACAATTTTGCCAGTATTCATACAAGTTATTGTGCTTTAACAAAAATATATACATGGCATACTATATGGATTTTTAACAGTCCATAGAGATTAAAGTTTGTGTTCAGTTAAAAATTTATCGATTGCTAAAACACTACATACCATATTTATGAAGAGGAGTCACAAAGTCCAAGGCAGATGCACTAAGCCATATACTAAACATACACTTAGACTGAAGGAAACAAAACACACAAGACCACTTTTTGAATCAGTCATAAATAGACCCCAAGAGGGAGGGAACCAAAGTAAAGAAATCCAAGCAGCCATACCAGTATACTGAGTGCTTGCTTGCACAGCTTGGAACAGAGCTCTTGATCCAGCAGACTCTGAGCCCTCCTGCTAGCCATTCAAGCGAAGGGAGGGGCAATGTCTGGGACATTTGCAGGCGATTTAAAAAAGGCTCTAGGAGGCAGGAGCGAGTCAAAGCACAACGGACAGGAGTGGGGAAGCAGGGGCGTGGCACGTCTGTGAGGGCATGGAATGGCAGTTTGCTCGGCAGTTAGCACAGGCAGGGTTGCAACCACCCTCCTGGTGGTGGGTTCTGTCTTTCCCCCCCCC
>VZTJ01003885.1:1938057-1984333 GCA_013397795.1 Orthonyx spaldingii | reverse complement strand
CCCCTCTCTTTTTTCCCAGCAATGATTTTCAAAAGATCGAAAGCCAGTGCTAGTAAAAGCGTACTAGCAAACAGAACTCTCCAAGACGGACGCAGCTGTCCAGACTCCTGGCTGCAGGGAGGGTCTGAGTCTGGTGGTTGCATCAGAGGATAGTGCAAAAGACACCCACGTGCAGTGTGAGCAGGTGAATGATCTGCTCTCGGGGCAGAGCTTAAGGAAGAAGGAGAAAGGCTAAGGAGTATTAGGGAAAGTGGAAGAGAAATAGACTGGTGGAGTTACACTCTTCCAACTCTGAGAGAAGCCCAGCAGGAATCAGAGGAACTCCATGCCTCTTAGCATCAGGCAGAAGTAGGAGACTGAGTAGATGGGGGGGGATGAAAATGGGCACACACTCGGAGCGGTAATAAAATTCCCCCTTGACCCTCATCACCTTCCCAGCTGTCGTTGCAGAATAGGTACAAGGTCCTGAATCAAGAGGGTCAGGCAGATGACACTGAAGAAGATAATCTGCCTGGAGAGTCTCCCAGTTACACTTCATCTGTCAGATCACAACCTCTTGTATTAAGAAGAAAAGAAGGGTAGTTGTAGTAGGTGACTCCTTTCTAAGGGGAGCAGAGAGCCCTGTGTGTCAACTGGACCCATTCCACCGGGAAGTCTACTGCCTCCCTGGGTTCCAGGTACTGGGTATCACTGAACTCATTCAGCCCTCTTATTATTACCCACTGCTGGTTGTCCAGGGTGGCAGTGATGAGGTTGACAAAAACGGCACCAGGGTAATTAAAAAGGACTTCAGGGCTCTGGGTCACTTGAT
Organism: Orthonyx spaldingii; assembly: GCA_013397795.1. Lineage (NCBI taxonomy): Eukaryota > Metazoa > Chordata > Aves > Passeriformes > Orthonychidae > Orthonyx > Orthonyx spaldingii. The sequence goes on along the minus strand of VZTJ01003885.1, from coordinate 1,983,522 downwards.
TGATGGGGCAGGAGTGCAGGCGGTGTTCTGCTCAGTTCCTTCAGTAGCAGGGGTGAATGATGAAAGGAACCGGAAAACCCTCGTTATCAGTGAATGGCTTAAGGGCTGGTGCCATCAGCAGAGTTTTGGGATTTTTGATCATGGGGCAACTTTTACAGCACCTGGCCTGCTCAAGTCAGATGGGCTCCATCTATGTAACAAGGGCAAAAGGTTTCTAGCTCACAAGTGGGCAGGGCTGATTGAGAGGGCTTTAAACTAGGTCTCGAAGGGGGAAGGGGTTGCAACTAGGCTCTCCTGAAACAAGGCCAAGGGTGGTAAGCCAGAGTCAGCCCAGCTGAAGTGCATGTACACTAATACACGCAGCATGGGTAACAAACAAGAGGAGATGGAAGCCATGGTACAGCAGTAAAGCTATGACGTGGTCACCATCACAGAAACATGATGGGATGACTCAGATAACTGGAGTGCTGCAATGAATGGCTACAAGCTCTTCAGAAGAGACAGGAGAGGGAAAAGAGGTGGAGGGGTGGCTCTGGATATTAGGGAGGCTCGTGACACCATGGAACTTGAGATTACTGACAATAAGTTTGAGTACCTATGGGTAAGAATCAGGGGGAAGGCCAACAAGTCTGACATCCTGATGGGAGTCTGTTATAGACCACCCAACCAGGATGAAGAGGTGGATGAATTATTCTATAAGCAGGTGGAGGATGTTTCAAGATCGCCAGCCCTTGTTCTTGTAGGTTACTTTAACCTGCCAGGTATCTGCTGGGAACTCAACACAGTGGAGAATAGGCAGTTTTGGAAGTTCTTAATGTGTATGGAGGATGGTTTCTTGTCACAATTGGTGAGTGAGATGAGCAGGGGTGGGGCCCTTCTAGACCTGCTGTTTACAAACAGAGAAGGGCTAGTGGGAGATGCGGTTGAGGGCTGTCTGGGGCACGGACCACGAAATAATAGTTTTCAGTATACAGTGAAACAAGGAGGGGCATCAACAAGACTTCCAAACTGGACTTCCAGAGCTCAGACTTCAGCCTATTCAAGAGACTAATTTGGAGTGTCTCTTGGGAAGCAGCCCTTAAAAGCAAAGCGGTTCAGGAAGGATGGACATATTTCAAGAAAGGAATCTTGAAGGTACAGGAACAGACTATCCCTATATGCCAAAAGATGAGCCGTCAGGGAAGATGACCAGATGGGCAAGGAGCTTTTGAAGGAACTAAGGGAAAAAAAGAGAGTGGATCCGCTTTGGAAAGAGAAGTAGGTAACACTGGAAACGTTTAAGGATGTTGTTAGGTCATGTAGGAAAAAAAGAGAGGCAAAATCCCAATTAGAACTTAATCTGGCCACTTCTGTGAAAATATTTTTATAAATACATTACTGGCAAAAGGATGGGCAAGGACAATGTCCATACTTTACTGGATGCAGGAAGAATATGATAATTTAAGATGAGGAAAAGGCAGAGGTACTTAATACTTTCTTTACCTCAATTTTCAACAGTAAGACAGGTCATTCTCAGGACAACTGGCCTCCTGAGCTGGTAGATGGGGACAGGGAGCAGAATAGCCCCGCTGTAATCCAGGAGGAAGCAAGTTAGAGACCTGCTGAGCCATTTAGGTGCTTGCAAGTCTATGGGACCAGATGGATCCATCCTAAGGTGACGAGTGAGCTGGCAGATGAGCTCACGAAGCTGCTCTTTATCATTTATCATCAGTCCTGGCTCACCAGGGAGGTCCCAGATGACTGAAGGTGACAATGTGAAGCCCATCCACAAGAAGGGCCGGAAGGAGGATCTGGGAAACTAGAGGCCTGTCAGCCTGACCCCGGTGCCTGGCAAGGTTATGGAACAGATCATCCTGAGTGCCATCACATGGAACCTACAGGACAGCCAAGGGATCAGATCCAACCAGCATGGATTTAGAAGGGGCAGGCCCTGCCTGACCAACCTGATCTCCTTTTACGACCAGGTAACCCACCTGGTGGATGCGGGGTTGGCTGAGGACATTGTCTACCTGGACTTCAACAAAGCTTTTGACACCATCTCCCACAGCATGCTCCTGGAGAAATTGGCAGCCCATGGCTTGGACAGGTGCACTCTTCGCTGGGTTAAACGCTGGCTGATGGCCAGGCCCAGAGAGTGATGCTGAACTGTGCTGCATCCAGTTGGCAGCCAGTCACCAGTGGTGTCCCCCGGGGATCAGTTTGGGCCCAGTCCTGTTTAATATCGTTATGGATGATGTGGATGAGGGGATTGAGTTTACCATAAGCAGATTTACAGATGACACCAAGCTTGGTATGAGTGTCGATCTGCTGGAGGGTAGGAGGACTTTGCAGAGAAGCCTGGACAGGCTGGATAGATGGGTTGAGTCCAACAATGTGAGGTTTAACAAGTTCAAGTGACGAGTCCTGCACTTCAGCACAATAACCCCCTGCAGGCTGGGGACAGAGTGGCTGGACAGTGCCCAGGCAGAAAGGGACCTGGGCATACTGGTCGACAGCTGACTGAACATGAGTGTGCCAAGGTGGCCAAGAAGGCCAATGGCATCCTGGCCTCTATCAGGAATTGCATGGCCAGCAGGACCAGGGAAGTCATTCTTCCCCAGTGCTTGGCACTGGTTGGGCCACACCTCAAGTGCTGTGTCCAGTTCTGGCCCCCTCAGTTTAGGAAGGATGTTGAGATGCTTGAACATGTCCAGAGAAGGGCAACAAGGCTGGTGAAAGGTCTGGAATGCAAGTCCTGTGAGGAGTGGCTGAGGAAGCTGGGCTTGTTTAGCCTGAAAAAAGGAGGCTATAGGGAGACCTTACCACTCTCTACACCTTCCTGACAGGAGACTGTAGCCAGGTGTGGGTTGGTCTCTTCTCCCAAGCACTCAGTGACAGCACAAGAGGACACAGCCTTTAAGCTGTGCCAGGAGAGGTTTGGGCTGGAAATTAGGAAAAAATTCTTCACAGGAAGAGTGATTGGGCATTGGAATGGGCTGCCCAGGGAGGTGGTGGAGTCACTGTCCTTGAAGCTGTTTAAGAGACGTGAATGTGGCACTCATTGCCATGGTTTAGTTGATAAGGTGGTATTAGGTGATAGGTTGGACTTCATGATCTCAAAGGTCTTTTCCAACCTAGTTTATTCTGTGATTCTGTGAACTGAGAGATACTGACTCAGTGCCATGGTCAGCATGACAACCTGAGGGAGTACTTTGGCTGGGGTTCCCTGGTGGGTCTCTTTGTACTTCCATAATTGTAATTACCAAGCACTTTGATGATCTGTGGCAACAATTTGAGGAAGCCAAATTTTCTGGTACTAAAACTACTTCTTTACAGTCAGAATTCCACACTGTTTTTTAATATGAGCTTGGACATAATGTTTATCTCATCAGGGAGTCCTTCAACTTCATGCAAAAGGGACAGCTAACATAGGAAAATCTGTCTTTTTAATGAAGTATTTTAGTCAAACATCTAGTACAAATTCTGTGAAAGCAATCCAAGATTTTGGACTTAGAACTGTGAACAGTAGACCTCTGATAACAGAATTTGCACTCCAGTTCATCATTAGACACCCTTTCCTTCACTGCTAGTGTAATTAATCTTTAAACTATGCACACACTGTTAAAAAAAAGGAATTTAGATTACAACAAGTTCATTGATTCTGAATCTCTCTTTGATAATGATTTTGTTAGTTATGAGGTTTTAGTAAAAACAGAAACAACCTTTGTACTGAAGATATGTACCATCTAGCATCTCCTACTGTAACTACCCTCATTTTCAGGCAACTTTACTAATTCGGCCTTAGTTTTTTTCTTGTGATCTTGCTACCTATTGCATTTAGAGTACAAAATTGTCCTTGGTGAAGAGAAAGCAATAAAGATTTGTTCCTAACACTTCCTGATCCCTGAGAAGCTGTGTATTTCAGAACTACATGTACTCATTGCACAGCTTCCTGTCTGTATAACCAGTTGCTCATGCCAGCACATTTGAAGGAAACAATGTTCCTATCGCCACTTCCTTTGCCATGTTCCTATCAACATTAGTCTGGACTTAGGGAAAAGTGCTTTGTGTCTGAAAACAGGAGACCGTGGATTGGTTTAAGTTTTCCTGCACACACGGCTTTTCTGTTCAGAGTATTCATTCTGCTTTGTTAGACGATAGATTTTTCCAGTATGGAGCCCTTGAAAATTCATGCAGCATTGCTGGTTCTTTAAATGCAGCCAGCAACTTAAGAAACTGCTTTCATTGTTTTGTCAGTCCTAAAGATGGATTACTTTTTTTCCAAATCTTTTCATTATAAGGACAGGAATTCACTCCTGCTTTTGTCCCAAGTTACCAATCGGGAAATACAAGGGCCCAGGTAGTACAGCATATAATATTGCAACACCTGTTTTCCCTTCATTCCAGGACATGCTCAAAATCTTTCACACTTTGTGATGTTAGGTGATGTATACAAAGAATCTCGAAATGATTCTGGTGTATGTCACTATTTTGTGTAGTGGGTAGCTTACTTCCCAGAGTTAACAATGTTTGTGTGGAAAACAAAGTATAACAGAGGCAGCTGTGGGATATGGAGGAGCCAGGGGCCTGAAGCATCTCAGGCAGAGTGCAACTTAAAACACAAACCTCAGCTTAAAACACAGATCACCCTGTAGCTGGATGCTCAGTGATCCCATGATGAAAAATGGAATTTCACCATTACACTACATTTCACCAGCCTTTTCTGTGATAAAACTGAGAGAGGAAGTTTGCTCTTGATAATAGTTCTTTGATATTATTATGGGCATCTGACCTACAGAGGGGGTTTCAGGTCCCACACCCGAGCTGGACCTAACAAATGCTTGGAGCTTTTACTGACAGAGGGGAAAGTTCAGCTGTTTCCCTATGCTCTGCACTCCCTCTAGGCTGGCTCTGAGCAACCTTCCATTCAGAAGGAACTTGTTTACCTTTAGCCTTCGACAGCATTACTCTGCATTTTGAAAGCTCTGGGAATCTAAAAAGTTGAGTGATGTGACTGGTTAACTTGCAGGCTTCTTAGAACTGTCAGGGAAAAGTTAGGATAAAAACCCTATGTAAATCAGCCTTAAATATTGAATTACTAATACTCTAGGTAAATATTATTATCTATTATTATCCAGTTACCTCTAGAAAATTAAACGTCACAATGACACATTTTGCAAGAGCTAGAAAGGAAACAGTTTGTGCAAAGGATTAGATAGCCTTATATATAGCACACATCTAAAAATGCCATTTTTTTTATTCCTCCAAACTCAAATCTTTCTCCCCTAATTCAGATGAAGATAAAACCTTAGCGATTAGCACCTGAGATAAAACTTTGCTATTTATGTCTTGCTAATACAGTATTTTCAAAGCTTCACTAAATTAGTTTACAGTTTTATTAAAGCAGGTATTTCCATCTCAAACTCTGTCCCGTAGCCTGTAGGAAACATCACGGTCTGCAGAGAAAATAACAGTTTTAGCATTTTGTTTGTAATCATGAGGAAAAGTTAATACTGGATTTTGGTATTGTCAAGAGCAGCAGCATCTAGAAATGTGTAACAATACACAGACCATAGTTTTCAGTTTCTTGTGTGCTTATGCAACTTAATGGGGATGTTATTTCAGAAAGCGAAGTTGCTTTGTACAAAAATTATTTCTTATTTTTGAGATAAGACCAGTAATTAGTTACCATTTAGTTATTATAGCTATTAAACAAAAAATCACTTGTGCTTCACTAAACAGCAGGACTCTTCCATGCAGCAGCAAGCAAAGATATTCTTTTCTTAAGATTAAACAACTAACAAAACAGAAACAGTTTTTCTTAGTATGTACTGAGTTCGGCAAGTGGTAAGCAACATGCTGTAGAGTGTAGCTTTGCATCTTGGAAAACAAACCTTTTTTTGCAGGTAATTCTGTTCACTGTGAAACAAACATACAGTATGATATTCATTGTACACACTAGTTTTATATGCAGAACAAAATGAAGTGTGATACCTTCAAATTAACAAATAGGTTTTAAAAGTCCCATAATGCAACCTGCCTGACATAAGTAAGCAAGGCAGCATTGATGTAAAGATTAAACTGAAAATCAGTATTTCTCCTATAATCCCCTCTTTTCTATTAACTTTAACCCTTCCAGGTATATAAAAAGAAAGCAGCTGACAAGCTTGGAGATATCAGTTTGAAGATGACTGAGCAGGAGAAAGAATTTGCCAGGAAGACTGCTCAGTATGAGCAAGAAAAGAAGCACCTGCAGCATCTGCTGCAAGACAAACAGGAAACCCTCAGTGAAGTGCTGGAGCAAAACAGGTGAGTGGGGCACAGCCAGGAGCAATCCAAGTAGGTCTGACAGGAAAGAGATGAAGGAAAGCACTTGCACACAGCCACCATTGCTCACTTTCCAGCAGAGTCTTGTGTGTTGTGTTCCAGGTCGCTTTTCTTGCTCATTTTAGCAATACTGAAAATGCTGAAACCCTGCTCATAATTCCCAGCTCCAGGAAAGATCATTTGAAAGAAGAATTTATTCTAGATAGCTACTGCTGTTCTTAAGACTTTTTAGTAAGGATATCAATCTGAGCAAATCTTTGATAATTTGAAAGGATTGTATAAGTCAAGATAATGTTAATTTATTTAACATTTAACATAATTTAACCTTCTGCTAAAGGCTGAACACTCCCCCATTCCCACCCCTTGAAAGTTTTCAGAATAGTAGGAAATGAAGGGAATCTACTGAGTACACGAAAGATCTGTTTTCTTTTGAATCTGTCTTACTGATCTATTAATAAGTGACTTAGATTGGCTACGTGCCAAATAAAGAGCAGAAAAATAGTTTAACAGATTTATAGAGGATTATGACTGCAGTGTTGAAATATCCTCTAAATATAGAGTCCTTTAATGGTATTTTTTCCTCTGGTAGTGGAAAGCTTCATAGCACATTCACATTATCAGCATAAAGGAAAAACTGTTTACAACTGCAGGAAAGTAATAAGCAGTCATTTTTCAAGTCATCACTGCCATTGTAAAATAATAGATTTAAATAGATTTTAACAGACAATAGAAAAACAGGGCTTGGTATCATTTGCCTTATATCAGCACAGTTCCTCTTGCTTACTGTATACAGTGCAATTAAACGGGTGTAAGTAACAGAGTTGTACAATGAATATTCCATTAATCTCTGAAATTTGCTTTAAATCCAGATTGATCCACATTTCTCTGGAAATAGTTATTTAGGTTTTTTAACTAATTAAGCACCTTTCATACCTCTGGGCTCATGTTAGAATTTTTTACTGTAGAGAACAGCAATTAAGTAAAGAGGGTTGTTTTTTTTTCTACATAGAATAGAGCATAATTTGAAGTCCCATAATGTGGATCATTCAAAATTTACCCTTCTAGCCCCAAAGTAGGCAAATTAGATGATGTAACACATATGTGTAAAATAATTAATTACACTTTCCATACACTAAATCCATACACGTATACTAAATCACTTTTTCCTTTTCAGGCTAAATTAATTCATTTTTTCTTCAATAAGCACACACACAATGCAGCTAACTTTTAAGAAACAAGATCTGCACCTGGAATTATTCCATTGTAGTCCATTTAACTGTATGATGATGATGAAGAAAAGTGGTTTATGGGAACCAGCCTAAGATGAACACCATCAAGATATGTCTTTCATTTCTGTAGTCTGCAGCATTAATGAACGGTGTAACTGGTGACTGCTTTTTTCTGGTGGTAGTTAAATCTTAACAGTGATTATTAGAATATAATATAATGAACACAACTCTAAAAGTAAAAAAAGAATTTTTGTAGTCATCTTTCAGGTAGTATTTTGGTTAACCTCATGATTCACTATTTTCTTTCGATTACTATATAAAAAAATGCAGATTAAAAAAAAATGTTACTGAGAAGTCAGCTGAATTCTACACCTCTATAAGAAATAATAAATTTTTATGCTTACGAAACAAAATCAGTAAAACCAAATAACACCATGGCTGATACCGTTCATATAAACTAGTTTCTTCATAGTCCATTATTCTTCTCAAGTACTGCAACATAAAGTAGTTTCCCAAGGTAATCTAAGTATGTATCTACTCCTTTATGCCTATCGGCCAGAAATTAAACATGTATTTTGGTCAGCTTTGTGTATTTCTGATTTTACAAGGCTTATTATTTTCTCTCTCCCTTCCCTCTACACAGCCACAGGAATAAGGAAGGGAAAATTATTTGTAGTTCAGATGCTGCTCATCATCTGTAGCTTGGCAACCAAAGTCGTTAGTGCTAGGAAAGTACCAAACATTTAGATTTATTGTGACTAACTGTGTTTACAGAGTAGATTTTTAGTCCAGAATACTATCTAACTGATAATGTTTCTGTGCAAGATACTTACATAGACATTAAGGTTAGTGCATACAATAAATATATTGTATATTTTATTCTCTTAATTTCACTGTTAGGTAATGAAACTCAGAGTAGCATGCCACATTTCAAGCAGAAAAGCCAGTTTACTTTAAAATCTAGCTGAAGGTATGATGAATCACTGTAATAAGCAGGTGAAGACAGAAAACTTTTTAATATAATTTATTTTGCTCTTGCATTTAGTTTAGTAATATGGAGTTAGAAAATTGGGACAAGTCTGACTTAGCTACCATCATGAAATTCTTTATCATAAAAGCATGCTGTACCTATTGTTGCTGGTAGGTTTTCTTGTAGAGCAAAAGAAGATCCCACTTCAGATCTGGAAATAGCGCTGTTCTTTCAGTGAGGCCCTGCACAGAGATAAGCAGCCCCACCTTACTAATCTGAACAGGAGCACAGCACACCTGAGTGGTGGCAGGTCACAGCACATTGCGCAGAGGCAGAGTTGCTGCAGTCACAGCATAGTCAAAAGTAATGCATGTGTAGACAAAGTAGCAATATTCATGTGCTGTTTCTCTCATCATTGTTTTTAACAAACTACATCCAAACTAGCACGGGCTTTCACCAAATGTAACAGAGATCACTTGCCTTTGAAATTTTCTCCCCTCCTGCATTCTTTCACCTCATGGCAAAAATCAGGAGTTCACTACTTACCCTTTGCATCCAAGGGATGAGAATTTTTCTACTTGGTTTTCAAAAAGAAACACATATAGGTATAGTTGTACTTTTGATAAATAAAAACTTTAAAGCTTTTAAAGCTATGCAGATTTCCCTTCCTGGAAGCTGCACTGTAGAGCCTTCTCAGTAATTACAGCCTTTGCTAGACAAAATTGCAAATTCACAGCAACCTTTCACCTAAAGCAACCGATGAGAAAGCAGGAGCATTTTGTTCTTCAGGCAGCTGATAGTGACATCTTTATTAGCTACTGAGTAACCTTAAGACATACCAATATCACATACCTTTCCTTAAGTAAGATGTTTGAGATATAAACAAAGTTCATGATGTGATCCTAGGGTAAAAAAAACAGGTTCATAAATGTTTCCAGTCTTATTTGACAGGACACTTACCTTTCTGAGTTTTCTAGGCCAGAGTTTATTTTGTAAGACTTCTGCAGAGAAATGGTACATCAACAGTAGTTACAGCTCAGCTGCTGTGCTTTGAATGCAGAATGAAGGTTTGAAAGTGCATTGAACTGTCCTTGGAAGAGGGTCAACAGCAGAAAAGCTTTGCAGTTGTGCATAGTCAAGAGGGAGGAGCTGTCTTACCTGTGAGGTGACACACGAAATTATAACTATGATAAAACTGCCGATCTTTGTGATAAGGAGTATTTAAATAAATTGTTATAGGATAGATGAAAATGAATTCTTGAGCCAGCCCAAATAAGATTCTGAGATTAAGGCTGAATTAATTTAGTTCAATGAGGACAGAAAACTGTCTTTTGTAAAGAAGAATCTGCTTTTAGAACCTACTTCTGTTAAACTTTTCATTCTCAAACATCAGTGGGACACTGGCATTTTGCTTACTCTCAGCAAGATATAAAATCTTACATTTTGGCTAGGTTAGGGGTTGAATGAAAATTTTTATTTTTACTTATTTAAATAACAACAGCGTACATTAATAAGAAATAAACTTAATGCCTTTTGTCTAAAGACATCTGGAAACAGCACATATATCTAAACTGAACATGTATCTAGTTTTAAATGCCAAGTGGAGAAGACTTGTATTTTAATAGTTGAACCAGCTGTAGAGGCAAGGAAATTTTGGTGTTGAGAAAAATGTACAGCCTATCAGCAGCTGTAGTAACCAAGCTGCTCTGTAATCCAAATTCCGTAAGGGAAGGGAGGTTTTGACTCAAATTTCGATCAGGTCAGAATCTTCAAACAAAATCCCCTTGTAACTACACTTGGGTTGCAACTGCTTTTTCTCGGATGCTCACCTGGAGAACAGCTGAACTGTGAAGCAGCGGATTGTGCCACACTGATAAGCCTTACCTGTGACTGCAGCGTGCTGTGTGTGCAGCAGGGCAGCTGCACTGCACTTTCTTGACAATGTGCTCTGACTGTCCATTCCAAAGATAAGTCAGTTAGCACTCTCTGGCTCTGCATCTCTCTGCTCTGTTTAAAAATTAGTCTTACAAGAAGAGTTCAGATAAACTTCTACCTCTAAGGGCTCTGAAGGTTTTCTTGCTACTGAAGTAATTTTAACCATGAGGATACTTTTAAACTAATGTCTTTGAGCTAATTTTTTTTTCTAAAATAAATGCAGTTGCCATTAAACTGAATGTATGGACTGAAAATGACAATCCTATTTGTCGGGCATGCTGATAGCATTAAAGTATAATTCAGAACTTGCTGATCTTTAGTTTCATAATCTTACTTCAAATTTTCTGTTCCTCAGTCTCATGCAAGCATTAACAATGAAACAACCTTAAAAAACCAAATAAGTCTTGATTTCAGAAATCAGTGGATGAAATAAAGTCTGGGTAATGATCTGTACTACAATAATGATAAAACAGATTAAGCTCTTGTGTATTAATTGTCAAACATAAGAGTGCTGTGCACAGTGCCTGAAGACTCCAACTGGACACAAGGGACAGCAGAGAACAGGAGGGCGTCCCTGGCAAGATACACAAGTTTGCTTAAAAACAAGATGCTAAAAATGTTCCAAGATCTCAATATAGAGGGCCAAGGTCAACTAATAAGTGAAACTGAGGACTGCCAGTTGGGGGAGTTCAGTCATGTGATACATATATGCCTCACATCTCCCCCAAATGTAGACTGAGGATAATGATAAATGCGATTGTGTAAAGCATTTTGAAGCATATTCTGAGAACTGGTAGTATTAGACAATCTTATCCCATCTCAAGGAGAAATATACTTTGTGAGAACAAAGTCATCTACAGTTTTGGTGTTTCAAAAATGAGAGATTGCTTCTTAATGGCTTTTTAGTGACTTGGCAGAAATGGAAAGGTCCAACACATTAGCTGTGTCTTCTTATGTTCTTGGGCAGAGTCTTGGACTGTTAGCCAACTGTACTGCTTTCAACTGCCAGCTTTTGCTTTAATTCCGTTCTCAATGATTACCGATCTTCTCCACCACCAAAAGTTCATTCTAAGCAGTATGTGCAAGAATAATCTTAAGCCCTTTTCCATAAGGTTTTTTTTATCTTCCATCTATATATCCAGTCATAAGGTGAAAAACAAAGTGGGCTGGTACTATGTCTGGGCCACTTTTCATCACTTCATTCTCAGTGTTATCAATCACAAAGAATTCTGTAAGATGTACTGATTCTATATTTTCTAGTGTACACCTTTTGCCCGCAATGTAGACTGACAGCATTTAATGTCAACACATCTATGTTCTGCATTGATTTGTTTCTCATTTTTAGAGCCTGGTATTGGGGACAATTTTTATAGAAGGCTGGCTCTAGTCAGTGCTTCAGGCAGTGCCCTCAAGGGGACTGTGTTAGTCTATAGTATTAAAATATGTGTGCTCATTTTCCATGCAATATCTATGCTTTCCACGTCAATTGATCTTCATTTTCTGATCATATCCTACTTAGCATTACATTTAATGAGCTTTTTCAAAAGCAAAATAGGAATGAATTTCAATCAGCACCTAAATACAGGCCATTTCTAATTTGTTTGTCCACATGCTGTAATTCTGTACTGCTGAAACGTTGCTAAAATTAGGATTTCTCGTCATTTTTTCCCTAGGAGAACAGAAGGGGAACTTGAAATCATGTGGGAATCTACAGCCAAAGAAAACAGGAGAATGAGAGAACTCTTACATAAATCGCTGAGGAAGAACAACATGTGGAGTGCTGTCAGAGTTCATGAACCACACTTAGATGAAAGCTCTCAGAAGGACCTAGTTTATGGACATGATTTTAGCTATTGTGATGTGAAAATTTCATCTCCTGCTAAAAATTAAATTCAGCAAGAATCTCAGTGATAAGAATCTGCATCTCATCCAAGAAAGAGAACTTGGTGCCTGAATTTGACTTTTTCAGCAACACAAGGTGTAATAGAATGTTTACTCTCTTCAATATTACTGTATTTTTAAAGTCATCAAAATGACAACAGCATATTCTCTACTTGTATTTTGGATAGTATAAATCTAGCCTAAAATATTACTTTGCTATTTGAAGAAAAGGCTATTCCTTCTTAAGACAAAATGTGATACAGCTTTAAGTTAACATGTAAAAACAAGTAACTAGTTAACAGGATAAGCAGCTGGTAAGCTTGGTGTGTAGCCCAGACTCACACCTTGCCACAAAACAGGGGAACAGTAAGACAGTGCTTATTAAAATTAAAAGGACAAGTTTCAGTAAAGTTTCCCTAAAACACCAGATGGAGTATGATCCAAGCTGAAAAAAAATGTGTGGCTTGTACTTTTTCTCATGATGAAGCATCTTGACTTTCTAAGATGCAAGAATGTCCGTGTACTAGATTGCATGCCAAAAATCTTGTCATCTTAAGGGCAGAGGAAAATTTGGCTGTGAAGCAGACAAGACTGAAGCATCCTCATGACAACTGCTGGTGCCTGAATGCATGACTGTCCACTGTGTATATTTACAGGAGCCCTGTAGGTGTCAGGAAGCTCCTACCATGGTTTGACCAAGGGGACGAGACGCCAGCACAGGACGCAGCTCTCCTCCAGGTTGTCTTGTTCATTCTGCTTCAGATTCAGTGGCTTCAAAAGCCACTTTTTTCCAAAGTATTCTCTGAAGCAGTGCTTATTGTTTATGCTTTTAGATTATTTGCATGTATTTGTCTTAGCTTTCAAAATTGTTGATTTTTCACAATATTGCACATCAACTTTGTAGTAGTATTACTATGACGTGACTTTATTTTGGATTTACATATAACTTGCTGGATCAGCTTTTTGGTTTTGCTTCATTTTCATAACAAAATGTAAATGGTACCAGAAAACTGTAACAATGCAAAAAAACTGTAAGTATCATAGTTGTGTAGTATTAGAGATAATGAAGAATTTCATTGGTTTTGATCGAAGTTAACAAAAAGATCAGAAAACCAAGTTAAAATACCAAAAGAAATATATACTGTTTGTGTATAGAAAGGTTCCTGCAGCATTTTCCTTCAGGGTAAGGCCATGACTCAGCAGAATGGCTTTATTCAGGAGAGAGTGGGGACAGCACTTGCTATCACACCATGATGTTCAGGGACAGGTAGATGTACAGTTTTCAAAGCCAGGTTGTGAGCTATAGTGCAAAATTAATGAATCTACAGATTTTCAAAGCACTGGCAGAATCTCAGTTCACTCAGGTACTATCATGATTATAGGAAACTACCAAGGTAGCTAAGTCATATATATGCAAGCAGGATTTTAAGATATACTTTAATTACTTCCCTTTAATAGGAATTAAACTATTGCAACAACCTTATCAGCTCATCAAGGTACAACTTCAGCATGCCAGAGTCATCAAGACACTGATTAACAGAACAACTCTCTATCTTTTGGTCTCTGCCCAGAGACTTAACAAGAACTACACCTTTGAATCCTTTCATTCTCCTAGCTTTTTCAACTTGATTATTTTAGGACTCCATGCCTCAAAATAACAATCAGAAACTATTTTTAAGCACAGTCTTACATAATTTCATAATATGTGAAATTTTCATGAGTGTGCTCTATCACTAAACCAGTCCTGTCTCCGGTCTTCCTTGAATTTGAAAAAAAAACTAATTTGAAATGTCAGGTCTGAAATACCTCTTCAGGTAAGTTACACAGGCATACACACTCCTCTTGTTTCCACACAAGCTCCAATCCGCAGGTCTGCAGACCCTGGAAGAGCATAGAAAATGGCTATACCCAAAGCTTTTCATGTTTTTAAAGGCAGGTTTGGAAAATGAAGCCTCTCATGTAATAGTTTTTAATATAAGCATCTCTGAATATGCAAATACAATCTCAGAACTGATTTAATATTTGCAATATTATCCTCATCTGATTTTAATTGCCATTTTGAGTATGTTTCAAAAGTTTGTAAAAATAAGCAGCTTCACAAGGAAAAACTATTATATTGGTAATTCCTTAGAAGCAGAAGTAAGATTTTCAAAACCATCAATATTGGCCTAACTGTTCTTCCACTGAAGTGATCTGGGAATGTCTTAGAATTGTACTTTTGTCACATCTGCTGCCCAGTTTCACAGCTCTCATTTTAGAGTAGGTTTTAATACATGATTCAAAGGGCAGCACCTAGATAATGACACTCTTAAGACTTCGTTCAGAAATGCTACACTTGCTTTGTCATTTGCGTATCATTAAAATATGTAAAACTTTAAATGGGCTGACATTTAATCAAATTCCTGTTTGATTCTCCATATTCAGTTTCCACAGGAAGAAAACTGAGAAAAAAATTACATTCCATGGATGAAAAAATCCTTTTGTGGCTCAGGAACGCTTTTTTGGCGTAACAAAAAATCCTGTTAAAAGATATTTTAAATACATATGAACATATCACCCATTTGACATACTTGGACAGTAAAATAGTGGAATTGTTTCAAAAGTATACACATTTGCAAGTGTGCCAAGTGTTGTACAAATAGAATTGATGATTAGGCAGGTGCTTCCCTCCAGTTCCTTCTGACAAGAAAGTAATTGATTCTCTCTTTTATTAACAGCTAAAAGAATTGGTTTTCCTGTAAATCTTTTTCAGATGAAACATAAATCTTATTCACTGTATGTTTTTCATCTTGCATTAAACCACTTGGTTTTAGTATATTTCTATGTACAGAAAGTATACAAAATAATGCTTATTGCTGACCATTGATTTTAGGACTAGAAGAAACATAAAAAAGACTAGCATTACACATATAAATATTTGTTTGCAAAAAAGAAAATATGTTTTTATTAAAACAAGCAACATTTAAACATAAAGGAAAACCAAAACAAAAACCAACAGAAAAGTCCTGCTAAAATTACTAACAAAGTTAGTTACTAATTGTAAAATTGTAAAATTAGTTAATAATTGTAGGAGCTAAATTGCCTAGCAGGCAGTAGCAATAATCAAACCAAAATCCAATGTCTCGAAAGCTAGCTATAAGGAAGAATTTAAAGGATGTATCTCCATCACTTGTGCACTTAAGAAATAGTTAAAAATAAGAAAAAAATAATCTTTTGGCACAGAAGGAAAAAAAAGAGGAGCAACTAGAAACCAATCCAGTTAGGGTCATTTTGTATATATTGCCAGGTAATGTTTTCAGCTTCAAAATATCAAAAACTGAGGATAATTCTAGGAGTTAAGGAGAGTTTAATAGCATTATTTGATAACCAAATGTCACAAGGAATAGTGTTTCTGAAACTCACTTTATCAGAGCAACAGGAAAAATAGTTTAAATAAAGGGGTATCAGGCAGACAGGTCTGAAGACAAAGATGCATCGCATTGTAGTGTGAAACTCTAGTTAAAGAATAGAGTGATCAGCAGTTCTTGGGTACAGCCACCAAGGATTTGTGAGAAGTGATGTGGTAAGACAGTATTACACTTTTATTACACTTGGTTTTGCATGGCCTGGTTTTTGGTAGCAGGGGGGCCACAGAGGTGGCTTCTGTGAAAAGCTGCTGGAAACTTCCACCACGCCCGGCGGAGCCAATCCGTGAGGGCTCTGAACATGGACATGCCACTGGCCAAGGCTGGGCCAGTTAGAGATGGTGATAAAACCTCTATGATAACATATTTAAGAAGTAAATCAAAACAAAGTGAGGGCACAGTTTGAATTCCGGCTAGAGGAGGTGAGAACATGTGAAGGAAACACCATGGAGACACCAAGGTCAGTGGAGAAGGAAGGGGAGGAGGTGCTCCATGTGCCAGAGGTGAGATTCTTCTGCAGGCCGTGGTGAGGACTGTGGTGAAGCAGCTGTGCCCCTGCAGCCCATGGGGATCCACGGGGGATGCAGAGATGCACACACAGCCCATGGGATCCACGGGGGATGCAGCGATCTACCCATAGCCCCTGGGATCCACGGGGGATGCAGAGATGCACACACAGCCCATGGGATCCACGGGGGATGCAGCGATCTACCCATAGCCCCTGGGATCCACGGGGGATGCAGAGATGCACACACAGCCCATGGGATCCACGGGGGATGCAGCGATCTACCCATAGCCCCTGGGATCCACGGGGGATGCAGAGATGCACACACAGCCCATGGGATCCACGGGGGATGCAGCGATCTACCCATAGCCCCTGGGATCCACGGGGGATGCAGAGATGCACACACAGCCCATGGGATCCACGGGGGATGCAGCGATCTACCCATAGCCCCTGGGATCCACGGGGGATGCAGAGATGCACACACAGCCCATGGGATCCACGGGGGATGCAGCGATCTACCCATAGCCCCTGGGATCCACGGGGGATGCAGAGATGCACACACAGCCCATGGGATCCACGGGGGATGCAGCGATCTACCCATAGCCCCTGGGATCCACGGGGGATGCAGAGATGCACACACAGCCCATGGGATCCACGGGGGATGCAGCGATCTACCCATAGCCCCTGGGATCCACAGGGGATGCAGAGAGATCCACCTGCAGCCCGTGGGGAGGTGCCCACATGGAATGGGTGGATGCCTGGGGGAGGCTGTGACCCCATGGGAGCCCCGTGGAGAGAGGGGCCTTGCTCGCAGGCTGGAGCAGCCTGTCCTCAGAGGACTCCACCCCGTGGCAGAGTGACCCACACCACAGCAGTTTTGGGAGGACTGTGTGCCCATGGGAGGGACTCATGTTCCAGACGTTTTGGGAGGACAGCTGCTTGTGAGATTGGAACCACACTGGAGAGGTTAATGGAGAACTGTCTCCTGTGGGAGGGGCCCCACGGTCTCACAGGGGAAGGACTCCTCTCCCTGAGCAGTGGAAGCAAACCACCGGTGACCAACTCACCAAAACCTCCATGCCCTGTCTCCCTGAGCTGTCGGTGGGAAGGAGGGAGGCGTTGAGGGAAAAAGGTGTTTTTAAGGGCTTATCTTACTTCTCATTATCCTTCTCTGATTTAGTTAGTAATAAATTCACTTTGTACCTCTAAGTTGAGCCTGTTTTGCCCTCAGAGTGTTTTCTCCTGGTCCTTAACTCATGAACTCTTTGTTTAATTTTTTTCTCTCCTCTGCCCAGCTGTAGCAGGGGAGGGTAAGTGAGCAGCTGTTGTGGGTACCTGGCATTTGGCCAGTGTCAAACCCCGACAAGCTGTTAGATACAACTGCCACTCCTCATAAAACTTCCCCTCCAGACCCATCACCATCTTCATAGCCTCCTTTGAACACTCTTTCATAACTTTATGTCTTATACGGTGGTGTGGCACACCATAGTGCCCCCAGCCCTCGAGGTGAGGCTGCCTCAATGCAGAGCAAAGTGGGACAATCCCCGCCCTGGCCCGGCTGGCGATGCTGGGCTTGACACCCACAGGACAGAGATGTCCCACCTGGCTGCCAAGGCACTGCTGGCTCATATTCCACTTGCTATTGACCAGGACCCCCAAGTTTCATTGATGAATTTACAGACCATAATTTGGAATGAATAATGTGATTCTAAAAGAAAGCAAACATTGCTTTGACCTTTCCAAAACCATAATCACAGGAGATTTTGGAGTAAATGTCAGTAGTTCCAGTGCATTTGCCAACCACTGCTAAACAGCAGCATTATTCATACTCCATTATCAGAACACAGCATTTCATACTCTGTATTGTGATTGTGTAAATAGCAGGGAGAGTCTGACACTCAGTGTTCACATTAAGTTTGCACCAATGTGCTGTGGACTGACCGTGCATTGACGTATACTTACCTTATCATTTTTTCCAGTTTCTAGAAAATTTCCCCCTGACCATTTAAACTCAGCTGGTTTTCTTTTCCCCTGCCTCTATTTTCAAACCAGAAAGATGCTGTTTTCAAGGCTGGGAGATTGCCTTTCACCAGCTGAGAAGAGAGAATCTCCTAAGACTTTTTCACCATGAAAAATTTGTTCCACTATCCTGGCACATTACATCAGGAGTTCTAAGAGCTTTTACCCTGGGACTACAAATCCTTCCTTGTCCAGACTTGGCTCTTCCATTTAGGGGAGTTCTAAGCACTCATCTTTCTCTGCTAATCGAGTGTAAATAAGTATGGCAAAAACTCCATGGCGTCAATCACCTTGAATCTAGAAAAGCAGATGCACTTTGAAGGCTTCTTTATGTTTAAAAATGTGGTTTCTCAGGGAGTGAGCTCTCCAGATTTTTTTAGTCCTGAACTTTTTTCTGTTCTAAATTTATTTCCACATACCTATATAAGCACATGTTCAGATATGAAATACAGAAAGATACATACTGTAGCAATTAGAATTGTTTTATACCTTAAATATTTGGTTTTGGTAAATGCTGGTAAATTTTACAAAAAAAAATATTGGTAAAAATTAAAATGAGACTTCAGAAGTAGCAGAGAACATCATAACCTTAGTGGAATGCTTCAGTATTCACTGCTTTCTTCCTCAGCTAGGGATGGGCACGAGACATAAGTATCTTCCAAAACCAGCGTTATCTGGTAACCCCTCCTTGGTGCAAGGCCACTGGAATGCAACCCAAGGTTTGGACTCAAAAAGAAGATCAAAGTCAGGCCTTGTTTTTAAAAGAGAAAACCATGAGGAGCTGGTTGTTTATCAGAAAAATCATTGATTCTGATCAGACTTTGAAGACTGTTAAAAACTTTGCAATCTTTGAAGAAATCTAGTGTGACATACTCAAGCTAATTTTCTTCGGAGGCCATCAAAATTCCTTTAGAACATCCTTATGAAGAGACTCCTTGATTTTTTTGGTGACCTTTTGGATAGAACAACATACTCAGCATTTACAAGTTTGTTAAGAGTCTCAGAACAGCGGTGCTTAAAAAATACATGATACAAAAAGAAATTTCTCTTTAGACTAAAGACTGCACTATTCAGGCAGTACAAAACCTTTAGCAAACCTGAATATCTTTTCAAAAGCCTTATTTGTCACAGAAGAAAAGCCAATTACACTGTAGCCAAGAACTAAGTAGGGAAAAAATATGGGTATTTTAACCCCATATATACTGTTAAGAACTATAGTCTATTAAGTAGTTCTTTTATGAACTACAGTCACCTAATATTTCCTATTGACCTCTACAAGATGCAAAGATCTTGCAATCCAGTAGCATAACCCAGCATCACTATATTTATTAAATAAGACCATTTCCTTACTTTCCACTTGCAGCACACTTGCAATTACTCAGAAAAAAAGATGCTTTAAAAGATGACAGTACTGAGATCACGTCTTAGAACACATCTGTTAATGGTCAGATTCAAAGAAGACCAAATGCTGGGAAACACACTTGTCCTTCCATTAAAATTAAATAACCCATAAGGAGGAAGGTTAGAATGGAAAGTATCCACTCTGAGGTAATGCTAAGCTACAATTAAAAGCTCCAAGTTAGGATGATCCTTATCATTTGCTTTAGCATTGGTCAAAGCAGAACATGCATTACTGTAAGCAAAAAATACCAACCCTAACAAACATTAACCTTTATTATTAGTAGCTGATGATAATAAAAGGTGTATTTATATGTTCCCTTGCTATTTCCTGAATTAAAGTTGAAAATTACTTTTTATGATTTAATTGGTAATTAGGATTTGAAAAGGTTCAAACTACAGTGTTTAAATAGGACCAACCCCCAAAGTGCCTCTGTAGTCTCTTGGAATTTGAACTCCATCATCTCTTTATCTTTGTACCTATTTGAGAAGGGATGGAGTCTTTTCCCACAGCTATAAAATGTCATTTCTCTTGTCTATAAAGAAAATAATATTAGAATCCTTGAAATCATTGTTTATTTTTTCCTACAGGGGATGAGGAAAAGAAGAATTGCAAATCTTTCAAAATCATTGTTTATTTTTTCCTACAGGGGATGAGGAAAAGAAGAATTGCAAATCTTTCAAAATCATTGTTTATTTTTTCCTACAGGGGATGAGGAAAAGAAGAATTGCAAATCTTTCAATAGGTTTACAGCATCCCAAGAAGAGTAACCCCTAAAACAAAACTAGATAATAAATGAAGATACTTTCCTATTTTTATAAAGAAACACAGACTAGTTAAGGTCATATTGCTGCAGAGCCTTAAGACACCTACTGAGCAGGTGGAAACTCTCCAGATGCACATTCCAGGTTGACTAAAGAAACTAGTTGCATAGGCAAAAACAAAAACAACATATTTTCAATGTTGCTTTTATGGGATCTGAAGAAATAAAATGGAGTACAGGTCTGAAGGAGAAAGAAAAGACAACTGAAACATACATCAACACAAAAAAAATCAAAGAATACATACACTAAATCTAAGAAAAAAATCCTAAGCAAAACTTTACTTACCAGAACATTGAAGATTACATACCCCGTTATCTTTTCATCAAAATTATGTGGTTTTTCAGGTTTTTTGTAGGTCTGGAAGTTCCACGGTAGAGATGATGTGAAAGATGTGCCTGCTTAATTTCAAGGGACAATGTTAGCCTCATAATATGATCCTCCACCTTCTTTTTTTCTTTTCACATTAGCTATGTCATTAGTCTCTGTGGCATTTCAGGAACAACACAGGAATGATAAGACTATAAATCTTTATTTCAAAATTATCAGTTTAAGGAACACAGAAGTACATTACATAATATCTGATCCCAAATGAGATTGTGAAATGTGAAAGATATGAAAACATTAGTTAATTTAATCATACATCACAATTGCCATGAAAAATATTTTAAAAGTCCTTGTAAAACTTGCAGAAAAAGGAAGAAATTGTTCATACCTGCCTTTTCATATGGTTATAGTAAGACTATAATTTTAACATGTTTTATTCTCTTTATTTGTAGGCGAAAAAAAATGAAATTCTGTCTTGCCATACCTACTGTGGTAATTTTTCATTAAGAAGTTGTGTAAGATGGAAGAGCTTCTCTTGTATCTTAACCCTCTTTCTGTGAGAATTAAACAGGAAAAACAAAGAGAGGGAAAAGCCAGTGACTAAAAAAATACAGCTTTAAATTTGTTTTCTGTATTGACATTACTTTGCAACCTCAATCTTGGAGAAAAACATTCCCAGCACAGTCTGGCTCAACCATCACAAAACATGGCAAATATAAACTAACAAGTGTTTCACATGTTCTTAAGAGTCCATTTTTAGTCACAGATTTACATCATCATTGCTGAGGGAATTCCTGTTGATCAATCCTGCGTGCTTAAAAAGTGGGAAAAAAAAGTGAGAAAAACAATTGTCAAATCATGCTTAGGATAGTTTTGTTGATACTCAGGCCCAACAATCTGGTCTTATTTCCAGCCCTGTACTGCCTGTTTATGAGGCGTTATCTCAACAGGGCAACAAATGTTAAATGTTAACATCAGGAACCAGTATCTGAACATCTTTTAGCTTTTAAAAGCAGATAATTATTGAAAAACTCGGGTGCATTTAGAGGAGTTTGGTCAGGACTTACTGATTTGAATGTCATAAAGCAAAGGAGATGTACAACTGCATTGCTAAAAACAGTTAAGTGATTGACATGATTAAGGGGGTTTTTGCGAGTGTTTTAGGGATGACTGGCTCAAATGAAAGCAGTTACCTTATTACAGAATTCAGGATAATACTTTTTTTCCTAGATATGCAACTGCATAGAAATAGAGAATGGCATTTTTCACTGAAGCAAGATTTTTAAATATTTGCAAAAACGGAAAATATTTGTAACTGCAAGCAAAGGGAACACAAGCTGCCAACTCAACTGCCTCAGGTTAATGAAAAACAAAGGAAAAAATTTTGTTCACGCTTCTCCACCTTCTCAAGATAAAAACATCAACTATTTTTATAGGATTCAAATAACATCTGGACAGATGGTTTTAATGCACCTATAATGTGACAATTACTTCAAGTTTATCTATCCAAAGCATTTCTAAATTAGCAACTGCTTGCTATAAATAGACTCTCCAAATTATCAAAATAGACTCTCCAAATTATAGTTCAGTCTCACTATGTAATATGCTACTGAGGCACTGGACAAACATTCTCAGAAATGGAAAAAAGACAAGTTTTCTTTTTTTAAAGATAAACTAATTGGACTGTCGGTTTACCTGTAGTTCCTAACTCAAAGCTTCTTGGCAGAGAATGGGTTTAATGATTGCCTTTTATAACCTCTGTACTTAAGTTGCTGCTCCTTCTGCATATTCTGATTTCAGACATGGCCATGCCTTCCTTGTAACTGGCTGGGAAATCTAACAGGAGAAATACACTTGACAAGGATTCCTAGACCAAATTAACACCGAAGAAATATAAATAAATAAGGTAAGTGAAAGCAGGAATTGCTAAAGGTGATGATTGAAGCAGTCTAAATACATAACTTTAAAAGAGAGATGTTGGGCACAAAGCTGTAACGAAGTTCAGGGACCCAAGCCCTGCATTCCTCATGTGTGCAGTTTTCTATCATAGGTTTAAGCTTAAAAGTTGGATTCATTATGATTCTTTTAAAAATCTTTAATTCAAAAGATAAACTTGATGTCTTTATAGCTCAGATGTTTCTGAAGACCAACAATACTGAGATAGGTGTTCTGTCAATTTAAAATGCTACAGTTTTTGTAGCCAGTTACTACTTTATTTACAAAAAGACCCCAACTTAAGTTGCCTAAACATGGTGCCTTCCAGAGTTACTATCTGTATAAAAGCATAATGATATTCAGTATTCAAATTCAAGTAATTATAGTTGTAGAGTCTTAGGAGAGAAGACACTTTTGACTGAATCCGCTTTAGAGACTCAGGACCTAACTCGATCAATTTCCTTCACTGTCTCAGATTGTATTTTACACCAACACTAGGGAAAAGAAGCAAAATCCTCACCGAAAAAGTTGGAAGTCTAAATTTAAATTTGAAAACAAACTGTTTACATTCCAATTCTAAACAGGACAAAACATTGAGTGGAAGACATTCACCCTGAATCAACACAGAGGAGACTGGGGACTCTTCTGAGAAAAAGAACTGCTAATTAGATAATTATAGTAGCCCACACTCTGTTTAGCAGATGCTTCCATCTCCAAGGAACTGAGGCAAGGCCTAATTTAACGAAGAACAGAAAGGTCTCCTAGATAAGAAGAAAACAGACTAGCTTTTGGGAGAAAGATAAAATCTGTCTGGACCTTTGGAGGAGCTCAGAGGAAGGACTGGCAATAAAAGTTTGATCGTTCCAGTAAGGACATCCTCTAAACTGAATGCAATCTGCGACAGAAGACAATCCACAGCAAGTCAGACAGATGAGGTGAAGTTGACGTAACTTCTCCTCTTTGATCTCTTCTCTGAGTAGGTAGTTCCACGGAAGTCTTTTGCCTTTGAGTGAGTGTGTGCGTCTGTTTGTTTTCTGGTAATATTTACCTACACTATTTTGGACTCACCTGTATCAGCAAAAGGCAAGCAACATTAATATGCTACAGTGAGATTTTGTTTTTATTTCCTTAGAAATTTCAACAAGAAAAACAAATGGGTGAAGAAAGTTTGAAGAGAAGAAAAGGAGAGGACAAAGGAAGAGAGGACAGACAATCCATTCAGAGCCATGAACCCCAAACGATGAACCTACAAAAGCAGGCAAGCCTTTTTCTTTTCCCCCTTTGGCCCATGTGTGAGGGGTTGTGAGAGGGAGGTAGAAGGGGATATTTGTGCATCTGCATCAGCATACAAAAAACACTACTGTGTCCCAATTTATCAAAAATATGCTAATATCTCAACAATGTGGTTGGTTTACATTTTCAGAAACTGCTAATTAATATAGTTAAATAGTTCTGATATAAACAGAATAAAACCCCAAGAATGTCGTTGAAGTTATCAGATATAAAAATAATTCAAAGGCTTATTCTAAGTTGATCAACTGAGGCATTTCATAAACTGTATTTTTTTTCCACATGCACTTTTCAGAGGTTGTAGTGGGTTATCCAGCTCATTGTTTCTGAAAGTTTGTTAGTGTTTATAGCCAGGAAATAGGCACTGGTACTTGAAGACAAGTGAAAATCTGTCTCCTCCAGAAAATTACGGATGCTTTAGAAAACAGTTGTATCACTTCCTCTCAGGAGGGGGTGGCATTTCTCTTAAAATTAGTTTAAGTAACCTGGAAAAACATTCTTTATGTGGTTTTAGTTTGGTGACAAGACTGGAAAAATACTGATGTTATTAGAGTAGCCGTAACTATGAGAAAATATTAAGTAGCCCATGCCACTTGTTTTAGTACCACATGCCTCAGTTTCAGTGGTTTCATGTAACGTTGTAGGTCACGACAAATTTAGGAGAACATGCTCTTGTCACCACCTAGCAGTATCAACACAATTCCTATGCACAAATATTTAAAGCAAGGAGAGGAAAACTGCTGCTCAACAACAACAACAAAAAAAACGGACTCCATCCATGAAAGACAATTTCTGAATCCTATAAAAATCAGAATTCATCAAGTCCTCATAAAAGAATGTCATTGTTTAATCCGAGAGGAAAGGGCATGTTCACCCATACAAGGTTTTATTTGAGAATCACATAATCCAAAATACAGTTTAATAAAGGAAATACACAGGGAGGCAAAACACAAATAGATGTACTTTTGAAAACAGCGGGAGTACGTCACAGGGTACATATAGATCTTGGAAAGGAGAGTGAAACTATGCAAAATTGTTTAATATATTTCTTTATAGAACCTATATATTGAAAGCCAATGAAAGTAAGTCAGTAATGACAATTACTGTAGTTCTATGATACTGAGAAGTAATTGCTGAATTACTAGAAATTACTTACAAAACCATCTCATTTTATTTCAAGGTGGGCCTCATTAGTGGAATCTGTATGATTGTTGGTACAATTATTGGCTCAGGTATCTTCGTTTCTCCAAAATCAGTGCTTGCCAATGTTGAAGCTGTGGGTCCTTGTTTAACCATCTGGGCAGCCTGTGGAGTTCTGGCAACATTAGGTAAAGGAGTCAACAAAGAATATGAATCTTTGCCTTAAACCTTTATATCTGCTGTTTCTGCATATGACTTTCATTTCACAAATTAGCTAATAGCACCTAGAACAAAATCAACTAAATCCTGCTGTATTGCATAGCAATACTCAATCATAAATTTTAAATGGAGTGTTTACAGAAGACAAATTAAGTTTTTAAAATTGTAAATCACACTCTCAATTTATTTTGAAAGAAAGTTTTAGTTTTGCCTGCTTCATCCACTGACTGTAATAAAGAGAATACTCTTCTATTTAAATAACTGGCAATATGTGAAATTTACTGGTAGTGAGATAGGTACTTTCTGCTAGCTTTCTACTTTTGTAATTCTAATTCTGTTATCTGAAAATTTAGCACTAAGCATCTCAAAATATTTCAAGAAGTAAAACAAAGGAACTTTTGAGCATTGTATCAAGGGAGACAGCATACAGAAAAACCTTAATTCAAGATGCCACGTACTGCAATAGACCTGGAAGTATCACTGTACTTTAATGTTGAGCTTAGCAGACATTTTATTTCAAAATTGTGCAGCAAGTCTGTTTTTTCAGGTTTCCAAAATGTACGTCAACCAGTGCAGTTCTTGCTTAAACACTTCTTATAGTGTTCGTTTCTTAAACAGAAAGCCAATGAAATCACAATGTTTGTTTGTACTGGTTTTGGTGAAGTGTTAAATATCAACGGTAGTAATTTTTAGACTGCATCTTAATAACTTCAGGGTATTTTTTCAATTGCTCACAAGTAATTAAAGTTTTATTTTGCGTATTCAGTAAAATATACAGAAACATAAAGAGAGTAATGATGAACTGTATACAGCAATTTCCTTAACTTTTCTACCTATGAAAAAGTGATCATCTGTTCAAGCAGTCCCAGGTTCAAAAGTTTATGAACTAAACCTGCTTTTCTTGTTATTCAGGTGCACTTTGTTTTGCCGAGCTTGGTACAATGATCACAAAGTCTGGGGGAGAATATCCTTACCTTATGGAGGCATTTGGCCCAATTCCAGCATTTTTGTTTTCTTGGACAAGCTTGCTGGTTACAAAACCCAGTTCATTTGCAATCATTTGTCTCAGCTTTGCAGAATATGCATCAGCTCCTTTTTACCCAGGTTGTGATCCACCCCAAGTTGTCCTCAAGTGTCTTGCAGCAGCTGCTATTGGTAAGATTCACACTTTTTAAGAAAGACAGACCAGATCCAAAATTGCATAGTGACTTGTGTCTGGCCCCATCAATAAGTGCACTTCAGTACCCTTAAACTTCCTTAGCTTCATCTTCACAAAGACACCAGAAATCTTTAAGACACTGTTCAGTGAGTCCTTCCCACAATAATTAGTACAACAACATAAAAAGGATAGGTTTAAAAATGGTTTGTTTCTAGTCCAAGGGGTTTTTATTCTTCATTATGATAGATGCAGCTGTATAATGAACATTTATCTCTAGCAGAAAAGGAAGAAAAATTAAGTGTGGAAATACTATTTTTTTATTTATCAGAATGCTGTGCAACTTCAAAATCTTTTTTGTTAAAGGTATTATCAAAATCTAATTAATGAATCTGTTTTTTCTCACTATTTTAAAAGTTATTAAAACTTAGTAAAAACTGTATATAATACAGACAACAAGTGTGAGGAAAAAGCACTGCAGTAAATAAGGGGAGGGGCAACTTTTCTTTAAATTCTGACAAACAATGCAAAAATTTATAATTTGATTTCTTTTAGTGGTAATCACAATTGTGAATTCACTGAGTGTGAAGCTGGGAAGCTACCTCCAGAATTTTCTCACAGCTGCTAAAATGATCATTGTTGCAATCATTATTGTAAGTGGAATTGTTCTGCTTGCACAAGGTAATAAAATATACGTTATTTGAAAAAATTATTTTTACTTTTTCTATGATCATTAAAAAATTTCCCACTGACAGAAGTGACACAGTAATAAGGCACAGCCCTGAATCTCTTCATTCAGGATTTTAGTTCTGCATCTCTTGGAAATGATGGTATTTGCTTTTAGAGAAGGGGGATGGGTGGGAAATGGAACACTACAGATCCATTAATACTAAAGGGTATTAATTGATTTTATAAGTGAAAATTTTCAAAACATGAGACATATGTTGGAATATTTTTTCATCTAGTGGGGATTGCAAGAATTAGTTTCAACACTGATCAGTAATCTTCATGTTATTTGCAGGAAAAACGGAAAACTTCAAAGATTCTTTCAAGGACAGTAAAATTTCAGTTAGCTCTATCAGTTTGGCATTTTATAATGGACTCTGGGCATATGATGGATGGTAAGGAATCTTTATTAGCCTTAACAGTTATAGTTTAACAGCCTTTAACTGGTTACTCTCTCCCTGTAGAACTCTCTGAAAAAGTTAACAACTGACTTGTTATTAAGAATGTCTTGATGAATTCTGGAAAAAGAATTTGGTTAAAAAAACCCAAAAACTCCACCCTCTTTTAGTTGCTGTTTATTAGGGAAACAAATTATATTAGACCCCAAAAGGACTATGACTACTATGCTTTGCTGCTGAAAGTGCTTAGATACTGCAGTAATGAGGAGAATATAACACAGTTTAATTCCATTGTGTTAGGTAAAATAGCTTTCCCTACAGGTTACCCCATCAAATTCCATTTCTTGTGAAATATTTAGTGGTGTTTGATTAGAACAGGAGAACATAAAAGAAACCATTGGATCAGAAATCATAAGGTTCAACTTGCCAATAATTTCCTAGGGAACGTCAGTTGGCATAGCGTTCTGTTGGCACAAATCCATTGTTATTCTTAAATGTACAAACTGCAAAAGTCTGCAGTCTATCGTATAGGTCTATACTTTAGAAGCAAATAAGAATATAATCTTGATCTACCACATAGCAATTCCCATTTAAAAGCTTTTAAAACAGAATTTATTTTTAAATAGATTATTTTTTTAGGTTCTATTTCCTAGCTTGAGTGTCTCAATTCAGGCCTGTAAGTCTGCTAATTCAGACATTCATATGGGCTTTTTAAGAGGGCAAAGGAACTGATCCCTAAATAATTATTTGTGTATGTAACCACCAGGCACTAATATTTGAAAATCTGCCTTTTGAACTTTAAATACTAACTCTTCACATTTTCAGAGTGGACGAATAAAAATCTTGTTTCAATTGGTCTCCATGCTCTACCAAAAATGAGTATTTGGAAATTGTAATTCAGATAGGTAGAATCCTTCAAAAGGTTTTCATGCCAGTTTTCTAAAGACAGTATGACATACAGAACCACTGTGAAACACCAGCAGACTTGCTTCACTCCTTGCCCTCAGCACATTTGTGCTTTTATTTGAAAAGACTCAGATACTGCAAAGATTGAAGTTAAAGGCAATCTTGTAAATCTGAGATGTCTGCCAGATTTTTGTTTGATTATTCTGGGATATTTTATCCAAGATTTCAAAGTCTCAGAGATACTAGAGATAATGCAGAAAGAGGTGGTGAATCAAGAAGCTGACTTTTGGATAAAAAATTCACATAGGTTTTGTCCTGCAGTTTTCCCACTTAAAAGTTTGATTGTACCTTTTATTTTTTAACGAAAAAGATTAAAAACAATAACACAAGAAATAATGTCTCACTTCCTAGTATAGTCGCATTTAAACACCTGACTGCTAAAATACTCTATGAATGTCTTTCCTTCCAGGAATCAACTCAATTACATCACAGAAGAACTTAAAAATCCTTACAGGTAAAACTGTGTAGGAAAGCAGTTTTTTTACTGGCAAAAATCAAACACTAGATATTTTTCTACATGGAAGCATATATTTTGGTTTGTTTTTTTCAAAAACACTAGTTATTCAAGGTTTGAGCACTAACAGGCAAAGCTGATTAACCTGTATTACAGGCTTTGTATCTTACTGTACAAAAAAAATCTGTATTTTTCCTTTTTTATAATCCTGATTTCCAGAGCTCTACAGTAAAAAAAAAAAAAAGTAAATACACCTAAAGAGCATATCAGGAAAAGTAAAAATCCTCACTTTACTATGGCAACTGTACCAGTGATACAGCAATGCTGATGGGGTCTTATTTTTTCATTCTTTAGAAATCTACCACTGTCTATAATTATTGGAATCCCCTTGGTTACAGTTTGTTACGTTCTGATAAACATTTCCTATTTCACCGTAATGACTTCAACAGAACTCCTGCAGTCCCAGGCAGTTGCTGTGGTAAGCTACTTAATTTTGTAATAGAACATCTGAGGAAGGCTGTGTGCACAGAAGTCATGTAAGTCACTAAGTTCCATTAATTTTTCTTAAGATACAATTAATTTTAGTCTAAGCTGTTAGTGCCACCTTTACCCCCATTATCTACTATTATTTCTTAATCTAAAATTTCAGTAATGCCTACTTTAAAGAATAGCTCTACCATATCTCAATGGGAATAAAAGAAGGAAGAAAAAGTAATGCAGTCTTCAGCAAATGTTTTGTAAACATTGCAGCTCAGAGGGTGACTGCTTTCCATAGGCATCAAAAAAATGGAAAGAGAAATAACATCTGACAGTTCCTTTGCCATTTTCAGTGTTTCCAGTATTTCTGAGAAAGAAGCACATGCCAAATGACAGTAGATCAAAATTTGTTGTTCTGGAGATAACAGCAAATAGTCCATCATTCACTTCCACCTTATTATTTTTGGGTTTTTTCCTTAACAAATTTGAAAGACATAATTTTTACATTTTTGCAAGACATACTCTTACAGATAAAATTTGAAAATATATTAGTTTGTGAAACCTTAAAAAAATACATCTGTCCCTTCAATTCCACTCAGTAAATTTTCCATGTCTCTGAAACAACTATTGAGGTCATGCAACAATTTTCTTAATTTTAGTTATTGGGGAAAACAAACACTATGTGGCAGGCATGTAAAATACAGTGTAGCACAGTGAAGAAGTACACTAATGTTGAAATGCTTAAAATTTTTTTTTAAATAAAAGCCTTTAAAATTTAGATCTTCCATGCATTTTAGCAGCTTATCTGCCCCAGGAGGTACAGCAAAGAATGTATCAAATTATATCTTGTTTAAGAACTAGTCTTCTTCAATACACCACTAAACTTACAATCTGAACAACACACATCACCTAGCACTGAACTCATCAGACTAAATTAATAAAATCTCAGAATGGGCAGAGGCAGCACAACAGAGTGCACTGTACAGAGAGGTCTATAGAGCTAAGGACCCTTTGAGCAACCTACTTCTGGACGAAGAAACATCACTGACATCAGACTTGTGCAAAACCAAAGCTCTTTATGCTTGACTTACTAAAAAAAAATTTGGCAATCCCCCAACTAAAAACCTAAACATATCTGTCAAAAACATTCAAATTCATTTGTTGTCTATCGATGTACCTACATGAGATCTACAGCAACAACTAACATGATGCCACAGGTGAAAACGCAAATATAGTGAAAGACTGGAGGGAGTTTGTCCCGTACTTGTTCACCCCCAGGCTCAGGCTGTCATGCTGTCACTATTAATGTTACTCCTTCTAGAGAGGCCGAACACAGCTTGTTGTATGGACAATGCTCTGCAGCAATGCCATCTTCCTTTTTGTTTTGCAGACACATCCCAAACCAGGTATCTAACAGAATTTAATTTCTGTAGTTCTGTTGTGTAGTTTTTACATCTGTCTTCCAATGTTTCCTACAGATGTTGCATGTTAAACATCACAACAATAATACTCCACTCCATTTTATAGTGGTCAGTTAATTATCCCAGGTCTTTATTTGGCAAAGCATTCTTTAATAAATGCACAAAATGTACATGTTTTTGTTGGTAAAATAGCTCACATACCCATTTATTTTACCTACAAAGAGGCTCTAACATTACTGAATACACTAAATGGTAGTTAAACTTACAGAAGTGATTAATTTTAATCCCATATCCCAGACATTTGGAGATAGAGTCCTTTATCCAGCCTCTTGGATAGTTCCTCTCTTTGTCGTATTTTCTACAATTGGATCTGCCAATGGCACCTGTTTTACTGCAGGAAGGTAAGTCCCCATTCTAAATATCTTCAAATGAAAGTTTTTGAAGGATGGAAAAATTTATATAGATGTATCTACAGACATAAAGACATTCTTCTGGTCCGCATTATAAAAAAAATAATTTAAAATTTCCTGTAAATCTATCTATATTGTTCAATTTTCAAAAATAAAGAGTGGATATTCAGGTTTGAAAAATTAGAAAACATGGTCTCTTCTTAATTCAATGCAGGTATAGCACTATAGCACAAAAGATTTTTTTCACCTCTCATCAATTTTAAAGCTGAGAATTAAACAGTTAAAAATTACTGGTAAAAACATGACTACACCAGTAAATGTCACTGAGAAGCTATTTGCTTCCCTCAGTTGTTCAACATTTCCATTTACTATTTAAAATATTTTAAAGTTTCAAAAACATCTGAATACAATGCGGCTGTAAAGACCATTTTTTTGACAAAAGGTTGTCAATAAAGCCTTTTGCTGTGAAGCACATGAAAAAAGAAATATTTAATTAAAAGGGACACAGTAGGTAACATGTCCCAAAATAATTTTCAATTATATGTGCAAAATAATAATTCTGAAATAATTTTCAAGTGTACTATTTTAATACTGGTTCAGAATTTGTTTTAGTTCACTGCTTTAATACTGATTATTTCTCTTAAACTGCTACAATATTCTTTAAATCATATCAAATAAAATACGGATAAAATTAGTCAGATGACTATTTTCAGTTATGCCACTTAGAGTCTAGGTGCCACACTAACTACATTGCCTTGTTTTTGTTTTGTCAGACTTGTTTATGTTGCAGGCCGTGAAGGGCACATGCTAAAGGTGCTATCTTACATTAGTGTTAAACACTTAACACCAGCACCTGCTATCATATTTTATGTAAGTATATATCATAAATACAGAAAAATCAACAAAAATTCTCCAGTAATACATACTTTCACAGTTTCTTACAAGCAGTCTTGACACATATCTTCAACTATCAGACAAGAAAATTGCTAAATACATTTTGGAAAAAAAAGACTACATAAAACCTCCAACTTCTCTAATTTGAACATATTAATTCCAGAACTGAATTTTTAAAATCAAAGCAGTTAAGAATCGATGGCATAAAATTAAAAACTTAAATGAATGGTTAGTATTAGGGAATCCTTTCACAGGATGCTTGCAAGCAAGATATCACTATCCTGTTTCCTCCATGTAGGAATATTTCCTCTATGTAGGAAATTTACATCTCACTAAAAAAAATCTAGTCACTAAATACACTTAAGAATAAATCTAGAGAATCCTATTTTTATTTTACCCATTTATCTTCAAGGCAAAACAAGATATATTCAATCCCAGTACTATAAAAACCTAAAAATACATTTTGTATCTTCGAGATATTCAATCAACAATAAAACAGATTAATGCATAAAAATTATGAGCATTTTGACTTAAAATGGAATTAAGATTGCACACAAAAATAACCACATGTTGACAAGATAAAGTCACAATCTTTAAAGGTGCTGCAATACGCTTACACCCAAATGTTTAAGTAAAAACATTCACAGTTCATACTCTGAAATACTAAGCATACAGCTATATTGAAACAAGTAAAATTCAGCCTTCCTCTATAACAGACTACACTAATTTTTATTTTTATTTTTAGGGGGCCATTGCTATTCTTTATATTATTCCTGGTGACATTGACACACTCATAAATTACTTTAGTTTTGCAGTCTGGATATTTTATGGTTTAACTGTACTTGCACTAATTGTTATGAGGTTTACAAGGAAGGAACTCAAGAGACCTATCAGGGTAAGTTCTGTATGGCTTTTTCTCTGTTCCATAGATGCTGTAGCATGAATTGACCCTAAGTATCTGGATATTTAAACAGCACCCTTGGGCAGCATCCTGGTTTTTTACTCCCCTTACCTGAAATCTAGCCATTTAATTGTAATTCTGCACTAGGACTAAGTTCATAAGGACTGAGAAAAGATTACAGAATGTTGATTTTCACTTGCACAGACCACTAGGCACAAGCCAGATTTTCAGAGATGAGTAACTGCAGTCAGCAGACTGCCATTGAAAGAATATCCAAAATAAGAACCCAGGTCATTGCACACAAGCCAGGTCCCATATTTATTAACGTGCTAACTTTTACACTGCAATCTACAATACAGACAAAGAGATCTTAGTGCATAATTTAGCAGAAGAGTTTTCCCTATCTATATTTTTGCTACTCCTTCAATTGCCCCGTCTGATTCCAGAAATTTTAAAAGTAAAAAATGCATAAGGCAATCAAAATATTCTTTCATGCAGGTAACTTCTGTAAGAACAGCCAAAGAATGAAGAAGTGATTTTATTCTTTGTATCTTGCAGATACCCATCATCATTCCTGTCATAGTGACTCTGGTCTCAATTGTACTGGTATTGGCACCAATCATCAGTGCACCTGAACTGGCCTATTTGTACTGTACTTTATTTATACTTAGTGGACTTATAGTTTATGTACTTTTTGTTCACTTAAAATTCAACTGGGCTCAAAAAATATCAAGTAAGTATACCTCAGGTAGCCAGCTCCAAACTCAACAGAACATTTGCTAAACTTGAGATTAATTACTATATTAAAGCTCACTGTCTGGTCTATCTGTTTTAAAGCAAGTGAGCGGGTTGTGGAGGGAAGCAATTTCCCTAACATGTAGTGGGCTTTACTGAAGACTGTATTTTACTCCTTCCTGTTGAAGAGAAGCAATGTCTGACTTGAGGAAAAATTAAACTTAATTCACAAAAAAACAACATCACACAATATCAACAAAAACACATCACTGTAGTAGCACAAAGAAACTGACTTTTAAAGTTAACAGAACTAATTAATCTGTAAAGTTAGTTTTTCAATTACCTGCATTTCAAAACACTGCTTTAGTGATTAACTAAAGATTAGCAGACATAAATTCTTATGCCACGAAACACTGGGCTTTTAGCTTTGATTGTTAATTTTACTATATGTACTAAAGAAAATGTTAACAGCATTAAGATAAAAAAATAATCACAGTTCTGAGTACAGTGAAAGCTGCAAGAACCCAGCATGACTATTTATTAACTGATTGCATAATGCCTAGAGAAACTCTGATATTATCTCAGGTAAAATAAGATACACAGATATTTCTAAGAGGCTAATTGGAACTAGCTGAGTACAACAGGATTAGTAATTGTACAGACATTCAAAAAATCCATCATCTGTCTCTCTTGTCCCCTGGGACTATTAATTATACTGTATTAATTATAATTAAATAATTGTCAATAATAATTTTAATGACATAATTGGAAGCATTGTACTCTAATGCAAGTTTGGAAATGTGGAATGCTGTAGTTTGGATCTTAAGACTGTTTATTCCCCATCCTTCATTTTTCATTTTGAAATAGGAATACAGATAAGACAAACAACTATGCAGAAGGATAATTTTCTCACTCAGAAAAAGTCTGAATTGAAATATTGTTCTCTCATAAAGCCTTTAACAATAAATCTTTTCCTCAGAGCCCATCACTATGCACCTCCAGATGCTTTTGGAAGTTGTTCCAGAAGAGGAAGTTACTGAATGAAGTATTTTATACCTGCCAGGTTGTTTTTAAATGCTGTACGGATTGAAGCAGATTCAATTTAGTTTGGCGCATATATATACTTGCTAAATTGTTATGTTGGTATTGGTGTACTAGTTTTTCAACACTTTACTACTTCAAAGCATTAAATGTATATAATAAAAGATTTCTAAGCCAGACTACAGTGTCCAGCAAAGCTGTGTTCATTGTTTGTTAATAGTTATGGTGTCTTGTTTTCTGAATTAAAATTGATAGCAAAGATGTTTGCTAATGCCTTTACAATTCCATGGGTGAGGGTATGGGTGTTAAAGTCTTTGAAATGGGTCTTAATGTCTCTACCAACTTGAAGCCACAGGTTTGTTACAGAACCCTGACAGTTTGACTCCTGAAACAGACAAACTGATCCGCACAAGCCTGAGTTTCTGAGCTTTAGGGGAAAATGACAGGTTCTGCGAGGAGTATGTGACAGTCTGTTCGGGCAGGCTGTACCTTCCTAGTACCTCAGCCAATGGGGAAAGCAAGAGGGCAAGGTGCGGCCGGGAGTTTAGGTTAAAAGGAGGCTGCGCCCTCTGAAACCGCAAGAGAGAAAACCCCGCGGGCGTGTGGCCCGGTGGGCTCTCTCCCTTTATTCGAGTAAAGTTTTAGGACTCCTCTGTCTCGTTTGTGAACACTGGCTTTTCATAACATGATTTTCCATACAAAACTACTCAAAAAATCTTTTCAGTTATGAAGACGGCAAAACTTAGCAGCAAGAGTGTCAAGATGCTTTTGATGACACTGTGGAAAGAACAACGAGCGCTTACTTACAGCATCACATAAAGGACAAAAATCACGTTAACGCCAGACTAGCTCTGTTCTCAGATTCTTAGACCAAACATTAGCTATCAAAACGTCAGTCTTTGAAGCTGGATATTGCATCCTATAACTTCAGTCTCGCAGACTGCTATTGCTGTCCAGAGAAAAAAACTTCTCTTTTTCCCTAGCTAACAGAAGCCAAGCTAGCTAGAGAGGAATGCTAACTGCATAGCAAGCACCTGGAGGAGAGAGGGTTTAAACACAAAACCTCGCTGGAGTTCTCTCGCTCCCCCTTTTCTCCCCTGGACCCAGCTTAAACTTACAGAACCCATTCCTGAGCAGAAAGCAGACGATAAGTAATACATAGCATAGAATCACCCCAAGACACAAGGTTTCAAGATAGCACAGTATATGTAAACTTGTAAGAGTCAAATATCACCAGAGCTGATGGGAGGGATCAAAAAGCCCGTACTCTGTGTCGTGCAAATATGTACTGTTTGGAACAGAGACTTGCAAACTCCCTACTGCTCCCCCCTATTGCTGCAGAGGATACTGGAGAGTGGGACAAAAAACCCCACAATTTACTGTTTCAAAGCTACATCTTCCCTTCTTTCATCTCTTCTCTGCTTGTCTCTCAATGTTCTTCAGACCCCCCTTTAAGGGGCAGATTAAAGAACAATATGGGAAAACAAAGGAAACACAAGAATGTTTTATTTTAAAGAAATCTTTCTCAAGAGTGTCTGCTCTCATATGCTTACCTTGAGATTTTCATTTTTTTTGTTTTGGGTTTTTGTGTGTTTAAACACATTCCCCCTATCATAAACACTCCTTGTGCCATTTCCAGTGTCAGGAAGGGAGATCTGATTTTGTAAAGATACAGTTATAAGGAGAAGCAGATGGAAGATAAAACGTTGGGTGAGATTTTCTGTCTGTCTAGTCACTGGCTCATTTATTGTCCCTTTTGATCTGTCTTTGCCTGCCTTCCAAGATTGCATTTTGTACTTCTCTCACTGCTGTTAAGTGCCAGATATTTAACTGAGCACCACACTCAGCTGGCTACAGAGTTTACATCAACAAGAAATAGTATTTAGTTATACTGGATTGGGCTCATGTTCAGTGTTTCTTACTGGATTTTTAAAAAATATAGTTCTTCGTGAGTCTGCAGAAGGCTTTTATGACAGATCTACTGTGTGTTCATCTTAACCAAAGATATATTACCTACTGCCTGCTCCAGAGGGTTTTTTCTTCAGTGTTCATATCTTTATGTTTTGCAAGTTTTTAATCCTTATACTCACTTTTCAGCTAGCTTGCCTCTTGCTACTTTTTCATTCTTTTCCTTGATAGGATTTTAGACAGTTTTTAAGGTGACTTTCCTGAGTTCTAAGCAGATCTTATCCTAAAATAGATGTTACTTCAGGAGGGACATAAACTTCGTGTCTCTGTCTGCCCAGCTAGGGCACAGAGATGCCAGTGCTGCCCTCCTGACTGCAAGCGGCTGGGGAAAGGACAATTGAACAGCAAGAGCTGCTGACTGCTTTACACACCCTGCTGAGAGTTTTAAAGTGCTGCAGCCTCAGAAAGGTGTATAAAACTGGTGGGTTTAAGCTCACTTGACTTTTTTTTCACATAAACAGTATTTTCAATGTCAGGGGAAAATTTGTCTCTGGGTGTGTATAAATCAGAATGCAAAGTCTGCTGTTTGATTTACTGACAGCCTTAGGCTAAGGGACTGAAATGGCCCAAAGCAAAACCACTAAAATGTCATAGAATCCTGCTTAGAATAATGATGGAAAGGTCCAGTGAACTGCATGATGTGATGCTAACAATTCCTTCATATGGAAAATGAGGTATGACTACTGTAAAGGCAAGACAACCCGAGGTGATGACCAGGTGCTGGTGTCAGGAGCTTTTAGGAGAGGCTATGGAAAATGACCCAGGTCAGCTCTGCAACTGACAGGGGATGTATGTTTTGACAAAAGATCGTGAGATGGAGATAAAGGTCCTTATCTCCCCACGGTCAGGGCAAGATGGTATTTTTAAAGACTTAAAATACAAATCCTGGCATCTTTCAAAACCTAGATGTGGTTACTGGTTTGTTCTCAGTGTGGTTCTTTTTTAACTGTTCATCCACTCGTTCAGTCTTTCTCTGATTTATTGTCCTGAAATAACAATTGTGTGAATCGGCTTCTCGAAGTTATATGAGATTTTAACAGATTCTCAGCCTTGGGGGGTAGAATCCTTCTTCCTCTTTATTTCCATCATCCTTGTCCTCTATGCCCTCAAGGGCAGGTGCACTCATTTCCTCTGTTAGTTCTTTTTGTGAAACAGTTAAAGGCTCCAGGCATTGAATCAGCTCACCTGTGCTATGCTACACAACTCTTGCAGTAACTGCTATGCTGGTGGGGGGAAAAGAAAATCATATGCAAGATATTTCTCAAGACAAACCTCTCATTTACCATCTTAAGACAAATCTGTTTCTTTGTGAAGCTTAAATTGTGTTACTCACTTCTTTATTATAATTTTTCACTCACTTAAGAAAGCTTCTTTATGCAGCAAACTTCAGTGAAAGCCATTTGTGTAAGAATTATGGGAGCAAAAAATGTAGGATTAGAATCTTTCTTACCAGAAAAAAATTGTTGGTTTTGGATTTTTTTTCTCTCTAAGCAATTATTTTATTGGAGTACAACTGGAAGTTCCTCAAAACTTCTTTTTGGAAAGAGTAATTCCATCATGATCTTTCCCATATGTTTTGTAAAAAGAAATAGCTGTCTGTACTCAATTTGTTTCAACAAAGTGCATTTAAGTATTTGTTATATATTTAGAGTGGACACAGATACAATGTGTGTCTTCATGTCTTGCAAATAAATGCTTTTCCTGCTTTCTGGCCAATTCCATGCTCTAAACCTTTCTGAGATACCATCCTGCTGAAATCTTAGCTGACATGTTTTGTTTCCTGCCTTTTTATAGCATTTCAGTGGTCTGGGTCCTGAATTATAACACATTCCTCTGTCTGATTTATTTTGTTATTTTATTTTTAAAGTTTTATTGTCACCACAGTGCTCCTAATATGTACAGAGTAAAAAAGAAAGGAACCTAGAGGTTTTCTTCCATCTGTCTTCCAAACTTGGCAACACTGGGCTGCAGATTGGCATTGGCATGTGCTCTTCTCCAAATATTCTCCGGTGTATGCTCACTGTGAGGAGTCCCTGGTCTGTGTAAAAATACCACAACCAACTGCTTTGCCATATTTCCTTAGGGAATTTGAGGACATAGGGAAATTTTGTCTAAATTCTGCTGCCCTCTGACCATCTGGGTGTGGAGATGTCCTGTTGGAGCCACCCACTACGGGTTACTCTGGTTGCTTTGGCTCCCTCCCTGTGAAGACTCGATTGTCTCATTGCATTTTGTGAGACATGTCACGTTTCCCATTCCCTTTTTCAGAGAAGGGAATGCTTCTGTTCTGAGAAATGGACTGGGTTTTCCTTCAAGTGTTTCTGAAAGAGGAGGACAAAGGCATTAAACTGTCATGTAGGCTGATTTCCCAAGCCCACGCTTATCTGGCAATAAATACTTGGATAGGAGTAAAATGATGTTGTGAAATTGAATCTTGATACCTCAACAGATGGTATTAAGCAGCCTAAATATGAGGTGAGTGCATCAGATGTTTGACTTGACTCTGAGAAGAAGATTTATACAGTTATATTCTACCTGAAAAGGAAATACCTAAATACCTTTGCTAATCTAGATCTGTGGCACATTAACTTTCAAAGGCAGACAAGATCTCCGTTGCAGTCTGAGGCAGATTGTTGGTTCTCCTGAGCCGGGAGGCATGTAAAAAGTGACGAAAGGGAATAGGCTTCTATTGAATTTACCAGACAAGTTGATGCATTTTATGTGTAAAGGGAGGTTGGAAGTATAAATATGTTCTACATCTTTCCATGACAGCCTATGGAATATTTATTATCAATGGAGACATAAAGCAGGAATAATCTTCCTCATGATCTCACTATGACAAACTGGCTTTCTAATTCTTGCTGGATGCTGATTATTACTTGGCTAGCCCTCTGAGCTGAAGATGAAGCATGTGCTAAGTTGCAAGAATTCTTACAAATAGGCTGAGCTAATTTCAGAAGGGCAATTTTAAGGACACATTCATGCTTTTACTTGCTGCAGTATTTTTTCTTAAGGCACATGGGTAGATCCACACATGCTGAAAACCTTCAGGCAAACAGTATGAATGCAATTGCTCATTTATGCATTGTGCAGTGCCTGGTCCAGGGAAGCAGTGGGATTAGTGGGATTGGTCACAGGCTAGGAAAGGCACTCTCATTAAACATCTCTTGGAGGTGATAACACTTATAAGCTTGCTTCAGTTTTTATTAACTTAGAGAGAATGCTGCTGGCGAAGGCAGCTCACAAACACACATGTATAATATGAAAGAGTAGAGTTAAGGGGTTCCTTGTTGAGTTTTATCATGTGCTGGAAACATCTGAACTGTGTTTATGGTGACTTTGCTCATGAAAGGAGGCAAGGATCCTGCTTCTTGTAGCAGTGCAGCTGCTGTATGTGCATCTATATTGCTTTCAGAGGCTTAGGGAGAACTGCAGGAAACTCACAGGCAGAAATAGAAAGTCATTAATTGAAGAATTGTGCCATCCTTCATGCAAGGTTTCCCCTATCATCATCCTGATGATTTCACCATGACCTGAATTAAGCCAAAGGTACTTCTGCTGTGTATTTGCCCTTAAGCAAATACTCCCCAGAAGTGTCTGACTGTAACCACAGCATCTTCTCTCCAGACCAGAAACAAAGCAAGCCCTCCTGGTGTTCATGGCATGGAGTCTGCACTGCTAGGGTTTACCCTGACACATTTTAGTTTAGCAGGCAGCTTGAGCCACTCAGATCCACCTGAACAGTTGTCTCACGGTTCCACACCTCCCTCATGTCCCATGATGTGCTTTTCCAACCGCACCTTTCACCAGTTCCTCTTACACAGCAACAAGCTTCAGCCACAGGACTTCAGCAAAGTCTTTGTTGCTTATTTTCAGTGGTAGCCTTTTGCAGCTCTGTTCCACAGCCCTCCTGATGTGCAATTATAGGAACAAGGGGGGGGAAAAGGTAAAAACTTTCCAGGTAACTGCTACTGAGCAACAAGAATAGCACACTTCTGAGACTGGTTGTTTATAGCATTTCTTATAGTAGTGTCCAAAAAATGTATGAAGGAAAGATTTATCATTCATTTTGTAATAACCTAAACACCTGTCACTTGCTTTCAAAGATTTTCCACATGAATTTCTCCAGAAGTTATTCTACCATCTCCCCATGCAGTCAGCTTCTGTGATACAACAACTCACTGTCGAAATTAGGACCACTGAGGGAGATCAGTGGAGGGAATTCTCACATGGAGAGTGTAAAACATCAATGGAATGAGCAAATACCTCTTTTAAGTCCTAGATGAGCTGTGGGAAGTTTTTCTTCCATGAAGTTTCACAGACATCATGAATTTAAATCTCCTAATTCTGTGAAAAGAGAGATGGGGGTTGGGCTTTTTTTCTACCTTCACATCAAAAATAGACGACTTTCTTCAAAACTAGACAGGCTCAGCATTGAGCAACATTGACGGAGAGGAATGCTATCTGCAGGCTCAGTAGTGGGGTTCATTGTCCCTGTCCTCTGAGCACTGAGTTTTTATCAATGCCAGCACACCACTCATGCAGGCAGTGGGAGTGAATAGCAGCTCTGTCTGAGCTTTTCAGGTGGATCAGCCTTCCTTCTGTTTTACAAAAACTGTGACAACTTCACATCTCTGAGGTTGTTTTCATGAAAATGGAACAAATCAGGTTTTTTCTAGCAAGTCATGCAGCAAATGTAAAGGTTTGTTTCTTGTGTTCTTGATATGACTTTGAAACTTTGCCCCTCAGGCATGTCCTGCCTGCAGAGCACCTCGTGCCAGCTGCATTGGTGTGGTTGGTGCAGCTCAGCTGAATTTGTCAAAAAACTTGGGCAAATCTTAATAATTGAATTTGTGTTCTTGTGTATCTCATGTTCACAGGACAACACAAACGTAAAAACCATAACCATATGCTTTCCTACTACCTTTGGTTGCTCTGCTGCGTGCTGTGTCAGCATGTCAGATTTGAAAAATTAAACCATAGTAAAAGAATTCCCAGTAAATGTTTAATTTCATAGGCCTGGGACTGCTCTTGTCAATACACAGTGTGACACCTGTAAAACAGCTTCACTCTGACATCAGAGGTGAATTTCTAGTATTTCCATATTCCCTACAGTTCAAAAGCTTGAGCTGTATTTTCGTGTTCTTGCCTGCCCTTTAAATTAAAGAATAAACCTTCA
Source organism: Orthonyx spaldingii (assembly GCA_013397795.1). Classification (NCBI taxonomy): domain Eukaryota; kingdom Metazoa; phylum Chordata; class Aves; order Passeriformes; family Orthonychidae; genus Orthonyx; species Orthonyx spaldingii. The sequence continues at coordinate 1,941,416 of VZTJ01003885.1, read as the reverse complement.
GTTAGTTAATCAGGGGTAGAAACAATAACATAATCCAAACTCAGGGTTGTGAAAGGTCTATGAAGATTTACAAAGGAATCTTTCTGTAGCTAAAGATCTGGAAAGCAATAAAAATCCACCAAACTGTCCTCTGCAAGGGAATTCGTGGCTGTAGTTTTGCCAGTCTATTTAGGGTATTTTCCAGAGGTTTTGGAGGGATATCAAACTTCATTTTACAGGGTTTGTTTACAGGTCATGATGGAGCATTTCTTTCTAAATTAGAAGACCTTGGAGAGATATTTTTGCTCTGAATTCATTAAAGGTTAAACCCATAATCACAAAGATAGTCAATCAAGTCCTGCCCTTATTTTCAAACCACAGACAGATGGATGCAGCTTAATGATTATTCATATGAGGTCTGCTATTTTTCCAGGGGTTCAGAAAGTTGGTCTGCTTTCAGTTCCTTGGATCCTTTCCCTCCCTGACAAGACCTTTCACTTCATACAGCAGAGAATGGTATTGAACAAATTGTCAAATGCATGAACAGAAGTCCTAGAACAAAATTGCAACTACTGAACCCATCTGTAGGTTCACCATTGTTTCCACAAGCTTCAGTTCTACAAAGTCTTGCAAATTGTCTTAAATTCTGCAATTCTGAAATGTCTTAGGACTATTAATGGGCATTCCATGAGGTGATCCTGGTGAAAAGGTTGTGTCAGAAGAGAAGATCATGGGGGAAAAAACCCAACAAACCCTGAATCAGGTTCACAGAGAGATGTTCCACCAGAGCAGTTGTCTGTAAACAGGAACAGGGCTCACACTCAGAGACCTCTAAGTATATAATGGGATCACACAGACACACTGCTCCAGAGGACTCAGGTACTTGGGAAGACTTTTTAAAAGGATCATCACTGAAAAGATTTTAAATACATAGTGTAGAAATTAGTGTCATACAGGTATTACCTGAGAGAAAAACGTATTTTCATATTTAACATTGAGAAAATATATTTTATACATCCCCAAGAAGCAATACCTTCTGTGTGGTCTGACAGGGATGAGTTTTACTTGTGCTCCAGGTGCATAACAGCAAGAATGATCCATGTAGGCAGGAATTTCAGTACAGTCATGGCTTCGGAGCCAGATGAACTGCTGCAGGTTAGAGAGCTTCAATACCTATGATCTCTTGTATAACACTGCCTTAACACAACAGCACTGAGCAGCTTTCCCTCTTTGGATAAATTAAATATAACTCTTAACCTAATGTCATTGCTTTTCTCATGAATAAAGTCTTCTGAATCTACTTAATAAGTTCTGTGTGGATATCTGTACTGAACTGGAGAAGTACCCAGAGGAGTCCTGGAGGCTGCGGAGACTGTCCATTTAAAGAACCTTGTGTATAACTAAACAATAGCTGGATGCAGATTTCTGGATAAAATTCCTTGCTGTACTAGAAATAAGATAAAAAACAAGAAAAAAACCCAGCACAGAGGAAGAGAACTCCCAGCATAGAGTTGGAAACCTCAGAGGAAGTGACTGACAGAAGTTCAGGCCCAAATGTCATAGGCAGCACCTGCAAGTGCTGAGTTCCAGCAGCAGGGAGGTGCTGAGAACCAGTGGCCATTTGGGGGACACTTGTGAGTGATCTCAGGTGGAGAAGGATGACACTGCCGTGGAGATATTTCAGAAGGTCTGTGTGCTGTAAGTCTTTGCAACAGCTGGAACTTATTATTGTAAGGTACAATTTGCCAGACTCCCCGATCTGGCATTTAAAAAACAACCAACAAACCAAAAAAAGCCCATTCAAAAGTCATTGCAAAATCTAGAATGACCCCGTGAGATGTCAGATAGAACACTGCAGTGAACACAAACCATTCAGGGCCAGCTTGAGGCTTGTGACCCTTAATGCTATTTAAACCCATAGCACACACATGAAAACTACCAAATCAAAATCCCAGGCTTAAAAATGCACAGGGCCAGGAAAGGAGAAATCCCACCAGAAAGAACTGCAGGATTTTGCTAACTATGACAACCAATGTCTGTTATGCGGAAGTGGATTAAATAATTCTAGTATTTGTAAATAACTCCTTAGAGCAAACTGTGTACCCATATCATTTCAATTCTCGTGGAGCATAAATTTTACTATTTACTATTAATACCTGTGGCTGGTACATGGGGAGATGGAAGACTATGCATTAGAGATACCCCAGTTCTTTAGTGCCAAAGCCTTAAATATCTGAGCTGTAACTGAGACACTGAAAAGTGCCTGTCTCTCTTGTCAGGGCACTGTCACAGAATACCACAGCAACAAATCCCTCCCTGGAATTTGAGAGGAAGAAGGAGGTTTGTGGAGGCAGCAGCCGAATTTGTCAGGATGTCTGCTTCTGGGGTGGTACCCACCCTCCCTCTGGGAATGTCCTTCAGTCTCTGCTGAGCTGCCATCAGGATTTAGCCCCTCTTGCCCTCTGAGGAAGCCAGAGAGATCTGAGTTCACACTCCAGTTGCTGGGCTAATAGCAGAGCTGCTAGTGGCTGTGGGAGAATAAAGGGAATAATAATATTCTGGAATAAATAAATAGTGTTTCTGCTCGTCCACAGATTTGGTGTGGAACCTTTGTGCATATGCTCAGCTTCTACACACAATCACACCATATGTGCAGAGTGGCTCTCTGGGGGTATGGAAAATAAGAAATCAGCAAATGGCCACAGCCCCACATGTCTGGGGCATTCAGAATCAGAGTTCTGATGGCTGGAGGACAGTAAATTCTTAAGGAAGAGGGAGAAACTGGGTCAGAGGAGCAGCGACCGGTGTGAAAGGGAAAGGAGAGGAGCACAGCATGGCATCTCAGTGTGACCAAGTGTTTTGTCAAGAGCTGAGCCATGTGAGCCAAGGAAGATTTTGAGTGAGACCTAATTAAAATCATCTGGCCCTCATGAGAGAAGTTTCTTTTTCTTGCAATTATTTTTTGTGTCTGACTAGGATATTTATTTAGGCATGTAGAGCTGATGTTTCTAAGAGGAATTCAACGCACATTCATAGCTATTTTTAGTACATTATTACATTGTTAGACTTGGGGATTACAAACACTGCAAGTCCATAAGAACAAAGAAACTATATGGCCAAGTTTACAGCAGTGGACCAGGATGGACATGATCTGCAGCCCAGGCAGTTTTCTGTTTTGGGAGGCAATAAATTTCTAAGTAGAAATTCTACAGCATTCCAAACAGAGTATCATCATTAGGGTTTAATTGTCTCTTCCATGACTTACTCATACTCCTGCAGGCAGTCTATGGCAGATTGAAACTGGATGAAACTTTGGAGAACCACAGTTACGACAAGGTTTTCCAGTAGTATCTTAATTTTTTGTTTCAGATGATTTTTTT
>VZTJ01003885.1:1853894-1937998 GCA_013397795.1 Orthonyx spaldingii | reverse complement strand
TTTTTTTTTTTAATTTGCCTTTCAGTGATTCCATTTACAACAAAGACCATCTGGGAACTTCGTAGCAAAAGGCAATTTAACAAGCAGTGGTTAATAGGTAACACTGGACGGATGAGGTGCTGGCTCTGGCTGCTTCATTATAATTCCACACATTCTGTGTCCTTCTAGCACAGGGATAAAATTGTATGTTGTGGCTCTGTGAATCCCCAGAGCATGAGACAGTAAGTGTGTAGCTTTGTCAGACACCTCCCTGGGGTAACTTTGCAAAAGCAAACTCCAAAAACCATACCTGAATGGTTTTTTTGGTAGATCTTTGTGATTGAGGACTTCTCCCCTCCTTTTGTTCATAGAGCTGGAACTCAGCACACACAACTAGCAAATGTGGGTGCTGGTTTTGAGATGAACTGGGCTCACAGGTTTTCTTTTCTTTCTCAAAATATTTCCTGCTAATTTCACACCCACCAAATTTGGCTTAGCAGAAATGGCCCAACACACTACAGCAGTGAAGCAGGCTCTCTGTGCCAATCCCCAGGGGCACTGGTGGAGTCACCATCCCGGGAAGGATTCAAAAACTAGTGAATGCAGCACTTGAGGACACAGTTTGATGGTGAGCATGGTGGTGAACATGGGCTGACAGTAGGATTTGGTGTTCTGAGAGGTCTTTCCCAACATGAATTATTCTATGATTCTCTCTCCCTCTGAACTTTGCCACTTTTAAAATATTGCATGATGTCTATGTTTTCAGTCAGCTGTGGGTATGTAAGTTAACAGTGGGTATGTAAGAAAAAGGTGAGGTGTGTGTATATATATAAATACATACATGTGTGTGTATGTATATATTTATAAAACCATATCTATATACACACTTGTTTTGAACAAAATTCTGAAATTCACTTAAACCTCAGACATCTTTTTCAATACTTGAACTCGCCCCAAACATTCACTTTGAGAATCACAGAGCGATGATAAATCTTGTCTCACAGCTCAGTAACTGAAGCACCCTTTTGCGCTGCTACTGCACTGACTGAGGCAAAGCCCCTCTGCGCTGCACAGTGAAGCTTGGCACTGTTTTAGCACTGGTTTAGCACTGTATTTGTAGTGTAACTCCAGCCTCTGTGAGAATTCACGGCATTTTCTTGGAGCCCTTGATTCCTCGCTAAACTCACTAGGTGGCTGTCTAAGAACACACATGGTCTGTTCCCTGCTCTGTACTTGGTCTCTTACCCACTCTCGTTGCCGTGCTCTTCTCTGCTCTGGCACTGGAGAGCACCCTCTCCCCAGCCACAGCAGGCACCAGGTGCCACTGCAAGGGCAGGGCTGAGGAAACCCAGTCCCACACGTGCTGGACACCAGATCCCTTTGGTTAAACCAGTTTTGTTCTCCAAGTCAGAAATATGTATTTGTAACAACTGAGTCCAAGCTTTGCTTGAGTGACTTCCTCACAACCAGTTTGTCAGATTCTATGAAGTATTCCTAGGAATTAGGTAAAAATAGGGAATAAGGTGTGTAATGAAGGCTGTGTTTTTCTTCCAGTAAACTGGGACAGTGAGGCAAAGCAGCTTCCAGAATCTGGAAATTCTGGTTTGCATGTGAGGGGACAGATTGAGAAAAAAATCTGTGCTGATCACTGAACATTCTTTGTGTTCAAGCCCTTGTTGCCAGATGTGGCTTGAGTCTGGCCTGTGTGCACTGATGTTGTGTGGTTATGAATCATTTAACTTAAGGAAAATTATTTCTGATTGAGATGAAAATTGGACCCCAAGGCTCAGGCTGAGCTGAACTTTGGACATGTAGCTCCGTTTTCCAATGCTTTTCATTGGAAACCCTGACTTACAAAGGGAAGTATGCATGGATCTATCTCCAGTCCATGTGTCATCCTATTGTCTTCAGTTCTGCAGAATATAGATCAGGGAATTAGACCACACAGCAATGAATGCATCTCTTCAGAGCACCTCTGGATCAGACTTGCATTGTTTGTTCTCCTCTGGACTACCCCAGGAAGAGGAGGCAGGGAATTGGCAGTATCTTGTCTCTTTGCCTTAGTGGGATTGCAGCGAAGCTGAATTGGCACATGGCTGGGAATGATCTTAATTGCTTATGCATGGAGAAACGAGGGAGAGGATGGGAGAATGGAAAGGAATATAAATGTTATCTGTACTTAATCAGTTTTTCCCCATGACCCTGTTTTCAACAGAATACTTACATTCCATGAAACAATAGTTTTTCTTTTAGTTCAGCCTTGTTGAAAAACCCAGATTTACCTGACACTTTAACAGTTTTCAGTTGGAAACAGTGAAATGAGATACTTAGGCTGAGGGCTGGGTCAACTCCATATCTTCCAGAAAATCTCAGACTGTGAAATAGTTTGTTTCCTGTCATCAGCACACCAAATGCTGATGTACAACTCTCCAGTGCCTTCTGGGAGTTGTAATTCACTTCTTCTCTGCCCAACTCTGGTATTTTTGGCGCCTTGCAACTACACGATACGTTTTCCATGTGGAGATAAATGCGTAGTTTTAAGCCCTCATTTGCCATAAATCTTAATTTGCATATTGCAAGTTTAGTTGAAATAATAACAAATTGCCAAAATGTTTTTACCTGGCTGTCAAGCAAGTTTGAAAGCTAAATTCTTGGCTCAGAATTGGCCAGATTAATATGAGACGCTAAAACATGATACTGGAGCTGATCAAACTGTGCAGCCTACACCTGAGGGGAATTTTTTCTCATGGAATTCATAAAAACGTCCTCATTTTCTCTTGATTAGATCTGACTGTTAAGGTTTAAATAGAATGCAGCAACTTGTACGTGGACAGAAGTAGGAACTTTGCTGCTCCAAAGCCATAACTTTCAATCAGCACAGTTGCCTGTCAGAGTGGATTATCCCACGACACTTCACAACCCACTCTGCTCCCACCCCTCGATGGCTTCGGGGAGGGGAGCTCTGGAACAGGAGGAGGGAAGCAGTGAAAAAGGGGATGCAATTGTCCGAGAGAGACAGACCTATGTGCCAAAATGTCTGAAGGTTTCAGGACAGTATGACTCTCACATTATTGGTACTTTATTTTTTAATCAACTGCTGTTTTTGAAAAGGTAAATCCACTGTTTGCCTTCCTCTTCTATGTAGTTAGTGTGCCACAATAAATCAATTTGGAACCTGAAGTGTAAACTCTTCTTTCAAAGAGTCCTTTGGTAGTGAAGGATGCTGGCTGGGATCCCTCCAGTAGGCATGAGGTTCAAAAGGTTAAAGAGAAGTTCAGCGAAGAGCATTTACAAAAGCCAGCACCAAGAACAACCCAGTTCTTGCAGCACTCTCTTCCTGGGCAAAGTGGGATTGTGCAATCTAGAAAGCTGGGGAACTACTTTAGTCTGACTGTTTCCTGATAAGAAGACATAGCACATACAGAATATTTTGGGTGTTTTTTTCCACCTTAATTATGTTCCTTATATAAAAGAAAGAGCTAGGTGAACAGCCTGTAAGTATACTATCTATATCGTATATATGTGAGTAAGAAGAGTTTGGGTAGCAGTTTCTAAAACTCCTCCTTATTAGAGGAATCTCTGAACTAAAAGAAGAATTTTAGTCTCCCTCTAATCCTTCAGCAGATCAGGGCACTTTTCAGTATGATGATACATTAACACCAGCACCCCACTGCACTTGCCCTTATACAGACATGAGGTGTGAGTTGTTCCTGCCCTAAATAAAATGAACCATTTAACCAAAGGGAATACTGGGTCTAGAGACTTACGGAGAGTTGGTTAAGGGCTGAAAGTGATCACTTGTTTTAGCAAATCCAGTCTCTGACCACAGCTGGCTGCTATGTCACAGGTGTAGAATCAAGAAAGAATCCAAACAGGATCCACTTTTCTGTTCCACTTCTCCTCTTTCTTTCTCAACTCAAGTGAAGAACTTGCAGAAACACCATCTGCCACCTTATAGCAGACTTGATACAGAAGGTCAAAGATTCAAAACTGGTAATTCACAGGAGATTGTAGAAGAGGTTAAAATACGTGCACCAATACCCGGAATCTCTTTGGGGTGGCCTTATTGCAGCTTCCCAGTAACTAAAGAACTCCAAGAGAGCTGGAGGGTAACTTTGAACAAGGGCCTGGAATGACAGGCCATGGGGGAATGGCTTCCCACTGCCAGAGGGCAGGGATAGTGGTCCTGTGAATTTCTGCATCCTCAGAGGATGTTTTTTTTCCCCAGTGCTCTCTGTCAAACTGCACTGAGGCACAAAGGCCATAGGTGTTTTAGCTCTGCCTTACTGTTCATACCACTGCCTTACTATTACTTTACTCTACCTTACCCTTTAGTAGCATGGCTGGTGAAACTGGGCAGGATTCTCAACCATGTGCAAGTTTTAGGGTAGAGTCACTGTGCTAAGGAGCAAATTGATTGGCTGACGAGTGGGACAGATGTGCAACATCTTAGTGAGTTCAGTGTTTGTACCAGCCTGTGGGAGCTGCACTGCTCTGGTCCCCAGTCCATGAGCCAAATGTCACACAGCTCTGCTGGAGCTGGAGATTACCAGGCTAATCCTGACACTTGAGCTTACCTGAACAATAACCTGACACCAAGTTCATGACAAGTTCCATTGCAACTGAGAAACAACAAAATAAAAAGTCCACATTAGCTCTTAAGTGGCCACAAGACACAAGTCCAGGTCAGGTTTGTGTAATATGGTCAGTGGATATCACAGCAGCACTTACACTGCCTGACAGCCTCAATCAATAGCTGGAAGCTTTTCAAATGAGATGTTCCAGTTTGTTTATACGCAATTTTGGGTTTGCAACTAGTATTTTGGAAGTGCACACCAAACCCCTCCAAATGAAATTGTGGGAAATGACACAGTTTGAAGAAGTATATCCTATATTTAATGGGAGAGAGCTGTGCTTACAGCCTGTTATTGTCTGTGTTGATTGATCTTTCCCCACACACCAGCAAAGCCCGAAGTAAGCCATGGCAGTTCTGGGCAACTTGGCATCTGCAGTTTATTTTCACAAAACCTGAGCTGATGAGCTTTCTGCTGACAGGCAATATCTCTCTAAAAGTGAAACGTTCTGATCCACTTAAAATACCATCAATGGAGAGAACTGTACAGTTAAAGACTTTGAAAGTGAAAATTCCTTTAGTAGATATTCTGACTCTCTTCAACTAATCTAAACAGAGACAGTAGAGGACCATTATTTCCATGGAAGCAGAGTGTTGACAGGGCACTCCTGCTTTGGGGAGAAGCCCTTCAGTTTGTCCTATCAGACAGACCAAATTCAGATGTTGTGGTGATTTGAGAAGGTGAAGATCCCAAAGACGAACTTCTTGTGCATTCTTTTCTCCAAAATCTCTTCGGTCTCCACAGATAAGACCTTCACTAGTAAACATTTCCCATAAAAACCCTTTCATATTCCTCTTGAATGAGCTTTTTTGTCAGCTTTGCTATGTCATTATGAAAGGATTAGTGAACTCTATCACAACAGAACATAATAAATTAATGTTTGGTAGCCCAAGGGATACTAGAAATCTGTCTTTAGTTGCAGTAGGCACACTGCAGCGTTAAGGCTAACACGTATGGTGACAATAGTTTGATATAATGCTTAGAAAGTAAGCCTGGATGTTAGAACTTAGCTGAAGGTTCCTGCCTCCATTGGCAGAATCCAGAAATTAAAACATGTTCTGTTCATGACTGAATAATTCTTATTATTGAATAGAAAGTACATAAAATATTTAGTAGTTTGAAGTATAATAGATGTTTTTCTTCAGGGAACATAAGGAAAACTGCTTTTGATGTTACTACATTATATTGCGAATTGAGGAATTCAGGTTTTGTCTCTAGCTCAGCCCAGCTGGCAGATGTTTGCACCCCTTCCCTCAGCCCTGCCTGGTGTGTGCTAGTTGCTGGAAGGCCAGAGTGTGTTTCTGATTGCCTGTGCTCCAAGGAGAGGTTGTGGCTTCCTCTGGGCACTGCGAGGCAGATACGGTCAAATACCTCCTGCATCAGTGCCCTTTGCAGGGCTGAGGATCAGTTCAGCCCCACTGCCCGTCTGGCACTGATTGTGCTCGTGGGAAGCTCAAGGTGAAGGACTTCAGAGTGTGATCTACATCAAAGGACACGTTCCAGCCCAGCCTGGACCTGGATTTGTCCTGAAGAGCGGGTGACAAAGAATGTCTACGGTAGTGGCATACAGTGTGCAGGAAGCAGGCAGGGAGGTCAGCTTGATTTGGCTGGTGTTCACACAGTAGTGCCTAGGGAAGAATTTAAAGCATTTCCTGGAAGCTGAATCTCCTTATTTCAGGACTTTTTTGATGAGAAACAGGCTTACTGCCTTGCCAAACCCTCACTTCTCAGTCCCCAACAACTGGCAGGTGAATGATCCACATGCATTTCCCTCCTCTCAGGATGGTCCCTATCCTGGTTAGGATTCAGTACTGAACACATCTAATTTCTGTGCCCTCTGCAATGCTCAGTATCTGCTTTCAAAGCAGATTCAGGATAAAGTTCCTCTCCTTCAGATCTTACCTGCACAGAGCTGCCTTGGAGACATCCTACACTGTCCACACCAACAGTGAACCACCAGCAGCACCTTTCCTCCTAATCACAGTGAGGCGCCTGATAACGTGCTCTTTTCCTTAGTTTCTTGTGGCACACTCAGTACTGTGAGCCCCTCATGAGATGTGCACACAGCCTTGAACACAATGGCATCCCAGTGACTCAGTAGGGCTGCACTTAAATTACAATAGAAATAATAATGTTTATTTATTTTCTTGATGCTTTTGAATAGGATTTGCTGAAAAATACAGGAAATATGGGATATGGATCATGTTCCCATAAAAGCACATGCAGTGAAACATTCATCTGTCTCCAGCATTTCATGTCTTCTGGGCATCTGAGAGAGTTGCGTTTGATTTACACAGCCAAGGTATTCATTAAATATCTGTTTGAGTTTTGGGCAGATGCATCCTTTACCTGAGTGATGAAATCTGACTACAGGAAACGGAGCTATTCCTTTGTGAAAAGACCCCATTCTGCTTTATAAAGTGAGCCTTGCAGCAATACACTTCTAGAAACCTGCCAAGCTTTGTGTACCAAATACCATTGTAAGGGCTCAGCAATAAAACAGTTGGGACTTGGGGGGGATCCAACCACACAATAGCACATCTTTATGCAATGTTTCCTCTTTCAACATCTCCTTCCAACACTGTAATTCACTGACAACCATCGGTTCATTTTAGTTCCAAAATTCTAGCCCAGAAAACGAAGCAGTTTACAGAGTCTGAATTCCTGTGTGGGCATATTAATTATTTAAATCACGAGTCCAAATCCCATTCCAAAGAGCTCTTGCTGGGAGTCCTTCAGGAGCAGACTGATCTATTACTGCTTACTGGATTGTACTGTATGTCAGAGTCATCTCGGTATTTCTATCAACAGCCCTCTGGATAGCTGGCTCTTGTGAGAGCACAGAGAGGTTGTGAATGAAGGGAAAAGCACCAATATATGTTGGAGAATATATCTGAAATGATGCAGTGAATTGATACCGTCCCTCCTACTTATGGGCTTAGAAAATTCTCAGCCATTTTTAGAAAAACCAAGTATCCCCAGGCAGATGGGAGAGGCTGTAAGACCTCCTGCTGTGTTGAGTGAGGCTCCTTATCTTGAATACCACCTTGCAGATAAAGACACACAAGCAAGAATCCTGCTGGTTCTGGGATACACAAGTTCCCACTGTCTTTGCTGAGAGCTCGGGTTTGTCTTGCACATGAATTGTTGTGTATTTTAGCTTTTGTGTTGTCATGCAAATAAAACCGTGAATTTTTGTCCATTTTGCCTTTTTGGGCCTGCAATGGGCCCAGCCACACCAGCTGTTTCAGTGGTGGGCTAAGTGTTCAAATGAGAAACACCTTCTGCTCTAAAAGGCACCACCAGAACACTCACCCTGCTGAATACCCAGCCCAGCATTCCTGACCCACCAGGATAATGGGACCTTCAGCAGTGGGGAACTTTCACATGACCTCCACACACACGCCTGGCTCTGAGTACCTGAAAGGAATTACCTCCATCCCATCCATCATCCCAGCCGTTAACACTTGGATCCTCTATTCCCCACCAACACTCACCTGCTCCAGACCCCAATGGCCGGGCCTGGCTGGGCAGGGGGTCACACTCAGCCACAGTGGCTGAACTGCCACTGCCCAGGGTCCAGACTTCTCCTTTGGGCCGCTGCCATCACTGCTCCTCTACAGAACCAGCTCACAGACATTGCCCAATTACACAGCAGCAGAAAAACAGGATAACCTTCTCCTTATGGGACAATCAACACAGATGCAAGGGAATGCAAACAGCACTTACAACACTCAGTATTTACTTATAACCTCCATATTTTATTCATGAATTTTACAATTCCAAATATAACGAAACAGCTAGAGTATTTTATTACAAAGCTCATAAAATAATTAAATATTACACTTATAGATTTTGCTTTTTTTACACCATAATTCATACTTTGTGACACTACCATTTTCTTCCCTCAGTTGTCACTTAAGGAAGTGAGCAGAGAAATATAAAGGAAAAGCTATGCATTAATAAATTAACTATTTTACATCAAATAATAAAAAGGACACAATTATAAAAACAAAACAAAAACAACCTTGTAGTTTTCCTAGAAAAAAGGTTATAATTACACAAAGTCCAATATCAAGACAGAGCAGTGTAGGCTGAGATATGTTTCCAATAATTTCCTAAAGTATCATAGAATACATGTTTTTAATTTAAATTGTTTCAGAAGGAACTGCTAATTTTAAGTGACCACTGTCTGGCATTAGTGCTGAGTTGGCTAATCCTACCCTGAAACCATACTTTAAAAAAACACTCAAACAGAACTACATTCATCAAACAAAGTTGTGGGATTGTGTGGAATTAGATAAATATGTCCCTCACAGGCACTCCCCAGAAAATTACAGTAGGGCACAGCTCTGTCTCGGAATGGGTTTGGCAAACAGGTCAGAGTTTTTTCAATGCAGAAACCTTTTGAATGGTGTCATATGATACATGGTGCCATCAAACATCTCGATACTGAATGGGCACAAAGATCCGCATGTTTACAATTCTTTTGTTTGCTGGTGGATTCTGAACTAAAAACAAGTATTAGGAGAGTGTATAAAAATAGAATTGACTTTTATTTGGTAAGAGTAAATAATCCACTTATCTTTTCATGCTCTTTTTTTGCTTAACATGTGAATAAATAACTGTTTAGAGAAGTTCAGCATGAATTAATGAACTGTAATACTCTTGTTATTTCCTTTGGGTAATGGATGAATCAAAATTTGCAGAGAGATTTGAGATTAGAAAGAGACATTCTTCAGTATCTTGGCATTCAAACAATCTAGCTTCTGAAACAAAACTACTTAAAAATAGCAAGTTTAAATTTTAAAATTACATATCTAATGAGCTTAGAAAGTTGAAAACATAACCATTGAGCTCAATCAATCTGAGTTCCTTGAGTTAGTTGAAATACGAAATTCTATTTTACTTGTAACACAGCAATATTAAAAGTCCAAATATTCTAATGCTGCATATTTCTAGGAATACATTTCAAGTTACTAGTTAACCACCGTTGAGTTTCCACATGAAGCAGAAAATGAATTCTTCAAAATTATAAAAACATTAGCATGATGCAAAACTTGCTTTTCCAGCAGCAAGTCTGGTAGAGAAGCACCATATATCTTTGTAGTGCACTATTTACTTCTGGTGGCCACAGGTGTGACGCTGCCTTCTCCAGCCCACAGGCATCAGGATGTCCCTCTGGGGCAGCAAACAGCTTCCTCACCCTGGGACAACAGTCACAACAAATAGGAACGGACACACTTCTGATGGTGTGATCTGTCCTGCTGCCATGCTGCAGCCTTCCTCCTCCAGCTGCCAAGCGCTCCTGCTTTGCATTCTGGTAAATCAACCAGAAGAAACTCCCTTGCCTTAATTTCTTTCTTGTAACATGTGACAGTGCAAAATGACACTTTTAAAGAAAGAAGAACTTCCCCTCAAGTGTCAGTGTTCAAGTGATCCATAGTACCCTGTGCTTTAGTGAGGTCAGCAAATAAAGTCAAAAAAGAAAAAACCTTCCTTTTTCAATATATATCCAACAATTACTGTACCTCAGACATTCCCTTAGAAAAAATGTCTCTTCCATCAGTGGTTTATGTGGCACCATGTCTTGCCTCAAAGCAGAGATAATTCCAACATAAATTGAATAAGAGAATCCTGTCACTGAAGGCTTCAGATAACACGCTGCCATCAGTTCTTCTTCGTGCATGATTTACAACATTGCTTGCCATAAAATTTGTGGTTACAGACACCATGCTGGGGCACCAGATGACACCAAGTGAAGAAATCCACACAAGAAGGATCATCTGAAGGAGAGAAACACAAGAAATACGGTAAGGCTGTGTTTTAGCAAGTCTGCAAGTCAGGCAATAGTCCCACACACTTGTATGCATTTGGTGATATTAAAAACTCAATGGCAGCTCAATTCAAAGAAGAGAAAACAGGAACAAGCTTTCATCTCAAAAATACTAGATTCTTGTTTTAATTTAAGAGGCATTAAATTTTTGTTAAGAGATTTGTTAACTTGATTGAGATAGAGCTAATATTATAGGAACGTCAAAAGCTGAAGGAATTAAAAAGCTTAGAGCATGCTTTGCAGCTCAGGAAAGCAAGAGGAAGTTCCACATTAGAGGATTAAAAACACTGTCTGTGTTTACATCTGATTACAAATGTTGTTCTAAAGCTGGGTACTCATACAAATGAATCTATTCCATGCTTGATGCCAGTTGTTTTTTGCCATCATCATCACGTGGAGTTTACCTGCACACAGAACTCATGGAACTCAGAATGCCTAGGCCCTGCACAAAGTGCTCTGCTCTGTGCTTGCATTCCAGCACTTTCTGGAGGGACGTCTCTCTCTCCTTTCCACTCTGGAGGGAATCTCAGAAACCTCTTTTCTCAGACACTTCAGTTAGGTGTCATGAGTCAGGCTTTTAGGACTTTGACTATGCCATGTTGGCAAAATCTTAATTAACTGTAATTGGAGAAGAGACTGGGTAACCATGGTTAATCCTCAAAACCCCAACTTTTAATTACAAATACAGCCAAATCATATTTTTCAATTAAAATCTTACTTCTCTTCAATTTATGTACAGAAATCACTCATACACACAGCTCCATTGCTTTAAAAACACCTCATAGGTGCTCCTCTCTCCAGTTTTGCAGTGGATGGTTTATGTTTCTTTAAAAGAGCAGAGTGATGATTCATACAGGTGATTTATAAACAAATTCACCATGTCTGAGAGAGCAGTAAGACTCATTGGGGTTTAGCAAAATCTATAGCTAAACTGAAATCTCCTGTGAGCATGGGAAAAGATTTCATTCAACTCCCAGAAATACTGTTTACATGGTCAATAAAAGGAATTTACAAGGAGACACAACAAAAACCCAGCCATCACTGGCTAGATCAGTTACTAGATCTAGTAACTCAGATCAGTTACTGAGTCACAGCAGATAAATGCTCCCTCACATAGTACAGACAAGTTCTGCATGTTCCGTGGGCCAGGAGTCATCTCCATCCCTCTACAGGAACTTCTTTGGTTTAATCACCACTGCTCTTTTTTTATTCCCTTTTATATGATGGCAAAGGTGATTTTGTATGCCTTTATCGCCTCAAATTTATTTGAATGAAAAATAAAATAATTTAATAATAATAATTCTTTTAAAATATGTCATTTTTTCCTCAGTTTTTAAAAATGATCTTGTCTTTAAATTCTAATGGTATGGAAAGAAAATATTGTTCTTGCACAAACATTTGTCGAGGAACTGGGGAGTTTAGGACTGAACTGCAGCCTTCTCACTCCACAGCACTACCTTTCTGTTTTTCATGAAGTGTCAGGAGGGATTTAGCTGGGAGTTCAGCACCAGCCTTCCCCTTCCTTCACCTGCTGCCACCAGACAAGTTGGGAGGACCCAAGGCAGACAAGAGATGAAAAGCACACACCACACAAAGGAAGGAAAGCTGTTCGTATGAAGATAGGAAGGAGTTCTCCTGCCGTGAAAGGGTAAATTTTTTAAAAAAATTAGAAATTACTGTTTAAAAAAAAGACGTATAAGCACTGAGGAGGCCACATTAATAAATCTTTATGTCCCCTTTGAAGATCAAAGGGCAATGCTAATACTGCAGAGGTATGGCTGAAATTGGAATCTAATCTAAGGACTATTTGAAGTAACACAAACAGCCCCACAAAATTCAGTGGATGGCGATCAGGCAGTCAGGTCCTTATTTCTATTTACCCAAGTATTAATAAGTTGTTCAGATATTCATTCATTTGAAGCAGCTGGATTTACTATGAGTTACGGTGACCGTAACTGCATCTAGAGAAGGATGGAAATGACCCAGTTTGTCTAGGAAAGTGTGCAAACTCTCCCTGAAACATTAATTTCTTGCCTGTGATCACTGAGCTGGAGCTGCAATGGCTGATAATAGAGACTGATTTGCTTCAATGTGATTCCAGCACAGCTGGTTTCCTCTCTTTTTGCTGCTTTAGACAGCAAGTTAGAGAGCACTGAGAAGGTAATTGATCTCTAGAGCCTGACGACCCAGGTATAATAAAGGGGAAAGGGCTCCTGCAGATGTGAGGAGAGAGAGAAACAGGCCAAGGCCAAAATTAATAACAGACAGTACTTCAGACATGAAATATAGCAGGGGAAAACAGGGGTGAAAGAAAGTCCTTGCTATATCCTAACAGAAAAGAAAGTTATACAGAAACTCCAAAGTACAGCAGGACCTTTTAGGAATGTTAATTTGAAATGTTAGCAACATTTACTGATAAAAACAGCAGAACCATTTACTTATCCCTTTTAGGATTATTTCATCTCCATATCCTTGTTTGGATTCAGGTCCCCTGATACATGAGGCTGATACCCTGCATATCTCAAGCTGGTGCAGCAGAATAGTCTGTTAGGATCTCACTGGGTTTCATGGGGGTTTTGTGCACAGGGAATGACAGGAATTGGGGCAGATGCGGGGGAGGTTGGCTAATGTCAGTTTACAGGATGCAGGGCCAGAGCTTGACCTCTGCTCCCAACTCCATTACCACCATTCTCATGCAACCCAGCCTAGGTTTTATAGAGGTTGCTTTCAGTTCCCCGTTTTAAAAAGGTAACAAGTCAATTAATGTGCAGTGTTTTGAAAGTTACTGTTTAAAATGCTTTAGCATACTTAGATAACCAGATTACATGGGACAAACATGAACCTCCATGAGCTTTTTTCATGCAGTTAGGAAGGAGTCACAAAGAGTAAGCATCCCATAAGCAAATCTATGGAATGGGGTAACGCACCACCCTCTGTCTGTGGTGGTGCAGAGAGAATTCCCCATTCTTCATTCCAAGTGGCACAAAACATCTTGCTTCCCTCTCCCTTCTCACAGTGAAGAGGTGAAGGGATAGAGTAGACATGAAAGTGGACAGAGACCTTAATTTCATGTTCCCTGACTGCATGTCATGCCCTGGTCAGAAGCAGTAAGAAAAGAGGACATTCTAAGTAAAGCAGTTTTGGAATCCCAGGATCTGGGTGCAATCTGAAAGACTAAAAGTAAATGGCAAATTCTCATTGCTATGTTCCAAAGTTGTTACGATTAATCACAAAGCACTACCAGCATAGAATGAGTGTGTTTTTCAACAAGACAGTATAAAGGTGCAGCCCAAACCAAACAGCATGACTTTTTCACACACTTTTTTTTTAACATATCCCTGTTTTTAAAATCTTTTGCATCAGTTAGACTCTCAAGTCTGCTTTAAGAGGGCTCACTTGGTGAAGAGAGATGCTGTTAATATCAGAGAGTTCCTGTAAATCCGGAAATCTGGGAAAAAAACATTTGTGAAGGAACAGGCCAGATCAGTGGTGTAGCGAAAAGGTGATGTTTGCTGGATACAGAACTCTAAGCAACCACGCCTGCTGCAGCATCTAGAGCTGAGTTTTACCTCTTTTCACAGGGACTGGGCAGAAGCTGGTGTTGCAGGCTCTCAGGACAGCTGGTTTCTGCTGGGGCAGGCAGCCAGCAGCTGGTCTGCCCTGGCGCAGGCACTGCACGCTCCGGGTCTGCACTCCCCCGCCACAAGTCACCGTGCACTGAGCAGAGGGGAAAACAAAACCTTGTCTTTCATTGCAGAGACTCTGCGAGCCCATGAAAGCCAAAAGGGGCACTTTCAAGAGCCTTGGATGAGACTTTCAAAGCAAGAGAGGGCAGGATCAGATGTGCTGCTGTTCAGCAATCCCCATCAGGACCAACTTTACAAAGACCTGTGTGTCTTTTGGTTATTTAAGGACTCAGCTGAAAAACTGGCTCCTTACTTAGGCATCGAGACAAAAACTGAACATTTTAGAAAACCTGTTCCTGATTGTCTGCACTGATTTCTTTTGATCTCTGAGCCTCTGGGCACAACCCTGCTGCCTGCACACAGATAAAACTCCCAATGGAACCATAATTACGGCAGTATCTGGGGAAAACCACTATGGGTTTGCAGGAATAACTATGAAGTATTTTTAAATTAATAAGCCTTTTACTTGTATGTGTTTCATGAAAAGTTGTCCTTAAGATAAATGTGATCATTTTCATCTGATTGCGATTGTCAGGCATATATTGTTTCATGTACACATTATTAAATGACTGTGTGTCTCATTGATATATAACTCATAAAGTAGATACGTTCCAGAAATACAGAAGCTTGTTTGCAAGAATGTAGAAACAAATACAGACTGATCCCACAATTAATCATAGTATTTAGGGAATTCCAGGCAATCTGTGCACATGCTCAAATACATTGTGCATAGAGATATGCGATAGGTCAACCACAGCGCACTTTGAAGAAGACTGAGAAGAAAGTGTTGGAAAATGAGTGTGAAATATAGTGCCTCTCAAGCATGAATAATATTTTTAGGTGACATTCTTCAGTTCCAGGACACAGAAATGAGCTGCACCAAAGTATATGATGGATGTGGACCAGCTGCATCCCATCTCAGTGGCTGAGTGGTGTGGTCCTCCTTAGGGAATGGCTCTGTGCAGGAGGTGCCTGGGGACTGTCAGCACTCTACGCCATCCCACCTCTGATTTCCCATTCCTACCTGCTGCCAGGGTGAGGAATACCAGCCAGACACCATGTTATACAACGTCTGGGATGGGCAGGCACCCTTGTTACAAGCTTCCTCCAGGTTGCTGTTTGGTTTCTTGATGTTCCTGCATCTCCTCTGAGGGAAGGTGACCAATTTCCCGTGGATGCTTTTCTCGCCGCATTTGAGTTCGCGCTGTCGCAGGCCGGGCCCGCAGGAGGCTGAGCACTGTGGAGGTAAAGCACAGCTTCTACAGCTTCAAAACACATGCACATAATGGGGAGTGTGCCCTGTGACACACCCCAAACTGTGCACTACAAAAACATCATAGGACTAATCCCACAAAGCTCATGCTCCACAAAGTGCAAACTGAGATATGAACCCAAGTCAGTGACTAACAAAGACATTGGGGTACATCTATCTACATCGGGGGTTTATAGCAGCTTGCCTAGTACACCTGATTTTCAAATGATAGCTCAGCTTTCTTTCCTCCCATGGTTTGCATGTGTCCCTGAGCCAACATTTCCAAGAGCAGGCAGTGAGCCATGAAACTGCATCACTTTACCTCACTCCAGGAAGAAATCACCCACTGGAGATGGTCGTTTTTGGGACAGCGTCCAAGCACACAGGTCTGCTGGGACTCAAGCTTAGGGTCTGTGCTGCACATGCTTTCAGGCAAGATTTTCACCTTGGGAGAGCCAGTACTCTTGCAGTAGACATCCCGTTTCTTAATACCTCTCCCACAGGTCTTGGAGCACTGTGATGGAAAGAAACACTTCCTTGAACTGGAGGAAATTAAAATTGGCTTTAGTTGCATTTTCCAGCAGAGCACAGAAAGCATGGCTACTGTGCTGTGCAGCTGCCCTCATGATGTAAGTAAACTTGAAATTCTATTGGTAAATAAGTAACACCTGTGTATCACTTCTAAAACATTGTCCTAAGTGCTGCTTTAATGTAAGCTGTGAACCCTCTCAGCCCCCACGTAGAACAGACAATATCTCTCTTCTGTAGATGAGGTTAGTTGGACTTGTGAGCAAAATGCTTTTGTGAGCAAAATGCTTTTTTCCCTGCTCAGCATAGTTGAAAGCTGGTCCTAAGCTCCCACCACAGAATCTCCCATGGCAAGATGCTCTCAGATATTTGTCATCTTGTCCTCACCTTGGCCTAGAGGGATGAGATCGAGGCAGAGAAAACTGCCCAGGGAATCGATACGTAACTCCTTCACCAAATGAATCTCACCACAAGACAAAATCTGATACAGACAATGGTTGAGGAGATATTTTAGTTGCCAACTGCATCCTAGGACGAGTTACCAGAATAAACATGCATTGCAGAGCTGTGGTTCAGTGGAACAGACATGCTGTGGTTTTCACTGCCTTACATACAACAAAATGCCTGAATGAGCCATTTATGATTAAATGAAGAAGTAAAGAGCCCTGAAATAATGCTGCCAGCTTCCTACCTTCTTGCATCCTCTTCTAACTGTTCTTTCTACTAAGAATTATGGGGCATGTTCCAAGGCAGAATCACTCCTTGTATCAAATTACAAATGTTTTTAAAAGACTTCATGAAAGAAGAGTTGTGCTGAGGATGTAACAGAAATACATGCAGGCTGAAAATTTGTGGGTTTAATCCTTCCCCAAACAAAGAAAATGATCCTTTCATTTAAAATTACACTGATTTGTGAAGAGAGACTGGGTTTAGATTAGATGTTAAGAAGAAATTGTTCCCTGTGAGGGTGGAGAGGCCCTGGCACAGGGTGCTCAGAGAAGCTGTGGCTGCCCCTGAATCCCTGGAAGTGTCCAAGGCCAGGTTGGATGGGGCTTGGAGCAACCTGGAATAGTGGAAGGTGCCTCTGCCCATGGCAGGGAGCAGGACTGGATGACCTTTAAGGTCCCTTCCAATCTAAACTATTCCTTGATTCTATGATTCTGCATTTTTTTCCTCCTAACACCTTTAAGTCTGCAATATAACAGTTTTCAGCTGAATCTTAAAATCTTTACTAGCTTGTTCAATAGCCTGTTCACTACATTTCAGCAGGAAACTTAATTTTTATGGGCTTATTTGAAAATTCCAACTTGAATTTTACACCTCTTAAAGAGGAGGAAAACAGATTTTTCGTAATTGTCTTATTTATTTATTTTTCTTAGAGGAAAGAAAGTTTGAAAGTGTGAATGCATTTGATAACCTGGTTTATATAATCTTCTGTCACACTCAGGTTTTCTTCAGATATACTGGAAGAAAAAGTTCCTTTTTGAGTTTTTTGATGGACTATTGAGTAGTTACTCATCTGTTATAGTACATTACAGGGCACTCCCTGGAGACGCAGTTCGTGCTCAGCTGGGACTGCTGAGATCAAGATGTTCTTGAACGCCTAAAGAGTAACAGTACCAAGAACAGAACACATAAGTAATAAATATTTCAGTTAATTGAAATCCATCTTGTATCTCACTAAATGAAGATGGAAAAATAAAATGAATGTAGTTCCTTTTATAAGGGTACTGTCAGCTCTCTCTTAAATCCCAGATGTGTCAGTACTTCATTTATCCTTACATGAACAGCATCAATAGCAGTGAAAGATGGAGCAGAGCTGAGTTTTGTGTGGTTTTAAGCTCAGGTGGTTCAGTGTCAGGTGTGTGAAGCAGGATGTGCACACAGGAATCTGCCCTCATGGCAATACCTGCAGCAGCACTGCCTGCAGGAAATTAACAAAGACAAAAGCACAGAAGTGAGTAGTGAATGTGTAAATCACAAATTCATCACCCCACAATCCATACACATGTGTGCATTAATGTGCAACTCTAACCCCAAATATTTCTTCATTCCTTGACTGCCTGTCACCTCTGAGAGAAGTTAATATTACTTGGGAAGTAATCTCATAGTGGGTTGTTGGTCTGAAGAATTCATAGAGCCTTAAGTTATGAATCCAGAAGGAATTATCTATTTGTATCTACCTAAAATAACACCACATGCCCACTTCTGGCAAGCCCTCGTGTGCCAGCTCTATTGAAGGCTGGTTACAATGCACATTTAATGTACATGTTTATACAAACATGGTTTACATGTTGTCTTCAAGAATAAAGCCACTTGCAAAGCACTGATCTCTACAAAGTTTGCACTGTTCTTCTTTTTGAGGAGAGTTTTTTGCAATATTCTCATTATGCCAGCAGAAGAAAATGTAAGTTTTTCATCAAATTACCTGAGACCACGGGCCAGGGCTCCATTCAGGTGGGCAGTCCTGACTATTGCACACCTGCACCTGTGCTGGGGTGCTGACAGGACACAGGGAATGGGCCACCACCTCCTCTCTTTGGAAAGCCCTTTTCTGGACACACTGAATGAGACGACTTTGCTGTCCCCCTCCACAAGATTTGCTGCACGTGCTCCATTCACCTGCTGACCAACTTTAAGGAGGAAACGTGTGTTAGAAACACAGGAGTGCAATTAGCTTTAGAAAATCAATACAAACGAGCCACCTATCAGAAGTGAATTATCCAGGCATCCGGCTGAGCCTATCTCCTGATGTACTGGTATCTACTCAAGCAATCAAAAAGCTGCACTTACATAATCTATCTTCAAAGCATGGAACTTTCTGCTAGGGATGAAATATAAGTCACACAACTAGAAAAACAAGTATTGTTTATTTACAGTTCTCATCTACTAGAACCAACTTGCCTATGAATCTGACCTAGAATCAGGAATTCCACAGGCACTGAGAGAGATGCTGCTGTTGAGGCTGGTGGAGTATTTAGAAGATATAATTAGACAAGATAGAATTTAGCTGAGTACCTACCAACTGTGTTTGTGCTGAGATACACCCACACAGGGTGACAAATGCTGGCATTTCTGTCTAACCTTACTGGCCTGTATCCATCAAAAAGAACATGCTTGCCAAAAGCAGCAGTCCTATCACTGGTGTCTTGAGGAAATGAAAAGGCTCTGAAAGGCTGAGAGAGTTGGGGTTGTTCAGCCTGGAGAAGAGTAGGCTCCAGACTGACCTAAGTGCAGCCTTCCAGTACCTGAGGGAAGCCTGGAAGAGAGCTGGAGGGGGACTTTTCACAAGGGAATGCACAAGGAAAAGGGGGAATGGCTTTAAGCTGAAGGAGGGCAGGTTTAGATTTGATATAAGGAAGAAATTGTTCCCTGTGAGAGTGAGGAGGCCCTGGCACAGGGTGCCCAGGGAAGCTATGGCTGCCCCTGGATCCCTGGAAGTGTCCAAGGCCAGGCTGGACGGGACTTGGAGCAACCTGGGATAGCGGAAGGTGTCCCTGCCCATGGCAGGGATGGGATGGGATGAGCTTTAAGGTTCTATCCAACCTGAAGTATCCTGTGACTTTACGATTCTCTGACTCAACAATTCAAATGTCCTCAGACTAATAAATTTGGCAGACAGTTGATGTAGAATCTAAATAAAACAGAGGCAATTTAACCAGCACAAGCTGTTGGGCAATGTGTGCTCAAGGCACAGGCCCGCTGCAGCTCCACATCATGTCCCTCAAGTGACACAGAGTCTGAGGGGTTATTGCCAATTGCTTGGGCTAAGTTCAGCTCTGAAATGCCAAGAGATCTGCTCAGGATTTCTATTCTTGAAGCACTGAGTGGGTTCCCAGGCCTTGTGGGACGCTTCGCAAACGTGCAACCAAGTGTCTTCGATCTTGAAGGCTTCCAGTGTAAGACCATAAATCACAGCCAGACAGGAAAACAGAAGTGAAGAAACAGAAGAAATTATGAATGACTAAATGATTACTCATTGAGAACTCTTATTGGAAGACCCAGTGCTGAAATTAAACTGAAGATTTTGAAACAGTTTGACAAAGTTTTAATAATTTATGTCATAGAAAAGGTTCTTGTCTCACATCTGACCACTTGGACTATCCTGCTTCCACAGTTTCTCACAGAATCAATCCTGTGACCTCTGGAATAGCTGCTTACATACAGTTTTAATGACAAGAAA
Organism: Orthonyx spaldingii; assembly: GCA_013397795.1. Taxonomy (NCBI): domain Eukaryota; kingdom Metazoa; phylum Chordata; class Aves; order Passeriformes; family Orthonychidae; genus Orthonyx; species Orthonyx spaldingii. The sequence goes on along the minus strand of VZTJ01003885.1, from coordinate 1,917,900 downwards.
GCTTTCCTGTGTGAAAGATGCACAGCATCCCATTTGCCTGTCTATTCACATCTGACTGAAAACAAAGTGAATTTTAATATGTAAAAAATTTATAAAAAGCCTATTTTTGAAAAATGTCTTTGGAAATAGAAGAAATCTCAGCTCTCAGTGTCTAGTAACTTCAGGAACTGCCAAAAGTAGTGAGAAATACAAAAGGCACTAATTTAAGGACAAAGAAATATTAATGTGGAAAGTCAGTAGTTAAGTAATTCCAGAACACGTCAGAAGTTTTCTTTCTGTCTGATTTATAAATATTTGGGCCACTGAACTACAAACTTCTGGGAAAAGAGTTTTAATCCATTTTTCAACTTTTAATTAGTTTGCCTTGATGTTACTGACAATGGTCATTGGTAGAGAGACCAAAAGTGTTCATTTTAAGAGTTTATTCACTATAACTGCCCAGAAAGTTCCCCTCTTCACAGAGCAGAGGGCAGTAAACCTACTTTAATGTCCTCTAGTAAACTCCATTTACCAAGATTATCTGGGCTGTGATCCAAGAGTATCTTTCATTAGCTCAAATAACGAAATAATTATGACCAGATTTGGCAGCTCTGAAATCCAACAACAGCAGTGAGCAGTGCTGGTGCCTTTCTGTGTGGGACAGTAGTTTGGTCCCACTCAGACTAATCAGCCTTTGTTCTTATGCAGCAATTATTCCTCACTGACCTTTACAAGTCTGGAGCCTCTTTTATGTCCCCAAACTGACACATTTGTGTCTCATCTGTCACCTCCTTTCCCTGCCTGTTCTGCCTGGTGTATTTGGGTTTGCTTTATTTGCTGGCTATTAAGCATTCTTTTGTTTCCTCCATGGTATTTATTAATCTTACTTTTTTTTTTTTCTGTTGGCAGTCTTGGGTTTATGGGAAATATTACATGCTGTGAGTTTCTGGGCAGATTCCTCAGCAGAGATATCCTGGCACAGTTTCACTCAGCTGAATGGCAACCTGGTAATTTAAGGCATGGTCCTACATGTAGATCCTCCATGCAATAATATATCCTAAGGATTTTAAGAATAATTAATTAGTGCATTGAACTATTTTTCCCTAGAGGTGCTTGGGGCTTTTACATCTTTTCTTTTTGTACTTTTTTTAGGGTTCAAGTCATTAATTTTGTTTTAAAATAGCAAATCATAGAATCTGTGATTTCAGTATGAAAACATTGCACTGTGTGTCAAAATGATATTCAGCATTTTCAGGGTAAATATGTATCAGTGGATGTTCAAAATACATCAGAATCTCAGGTTAACAGAAACAGAAATTTTGTGTGTGGTCAATATAAATGCATCTGATTTGGTAGAGCTTTATAGCATAATGATGCCACATCAAAACAAAGATAATTAAAAAGAGCTTAAAAAGACTCCTGGAAACATCACAGACAATACATTTCTGTGTTCACTGGATAAAAATAGTGCTGGCAGAAGATATGATGCATATGAAAAGATTGTATTTGGCTACAAAGATTATTTAAAATTGGTATTGAGAAAATCATGTGGCTAAACACAATCTAAAGAAACTGCTGAAGCAGTAACATGGGGCTCTCGTGTTATTTAAACCTTATCTCTATCATTTTGTGGTCATAGTGTGTAATTTGGCATTTGGATTTTGTGTACTCTGCTGTACTCTTTACATTTGCAGGAAATTCCAAACTATTACTGGACTATTTTTCAGCATGTTCAACATATTGCAAAGTATGGATTTTTAAGTAAAATCAAAGTCACTGCAGAATATATGCATCTTTTTGCTTTGCCCCACCATCCTCTCCTGGACTGAGGGGGATGAGGAATGCTTCCTATTAAACATCATTAAATGGGGTATTTTATGAAGTATGGAAGCAGGCTTAGCCAACTGCTTTGACTGTTGCTTTTATCACCTCAGAGCAAAACCAGCAGATGATGCCAGGTCTAGACACTTCCTCCATTTCTTCTGCTTCAATGCATCTTCCAGTATATTTATTTCCCACTGACTGAAACACTCGAAATTTTTTCAATATATCACCTTAGAAAATCTCCTGTTCTGGAGGTTCAAATGTCTTGTCCAACATAATACAGCTTTTGTGATCTTTAATATAAAACTAAAATAATGCTGAGGTTGCAAAGCCAGGAATACAAAAGTGAAAAAACAGCAGAAGAAAGATGGCCAAGGTGTCCTTTAATCTATCCATTTATATCCTAAGATACATAATACTGTGTTTAATTTTATGAGCACACAACACTTTTTTTCCAAAGGACCCCTACCTCAGCTGCTATAAATCAGTGTAACTCCCTTGGTTTTTAACTTGATTTAGACCAGCTGGGTTCTAAGTGCTTATCTACATGTCACTGTCTTCCTTTGCATCTCACCTTTTCTACATCTTTTAGAAAATAGGATTGTTCACACAGGCAGTGCCTTTCATATATATTTCTGTGGGTACCAGGAGCTTTACTGACAACTTCTTTGGTTTAGATATTGTGATGCTCTTCATGGCATCACAATACTCTGTCGGACATTTCGTCCAAAAATCACTAATTGCACTTCACAAGACTCTTTTAACCTAGTCTAATATGTGGAATGAGTAATGTGGCCAAGCTTCCTCACAGGGAGTAAGAAGCACTTTACTCAGGAAACGGGCTTAGTGATTCAAGATGAGTAAAGGTGGCAGAAGGAGCCCCTGAGAAAGCCAGATTTGCTCTGTGTCACCCCAGCATGGGGACAGAGCACTCAGGAGCCCCTGCTTTAGGCATCAGACCCAAAACCCCTCTGGGAGCCTTGGGCAGAACATCTTAAACAATTTCAGGTTCATGTTACAGAGCACGAGGGGTTCATCCAGAGAGCAAACAATTCCATGTGCCCCTGAGAGGATTCCCTCTGTGGCACAGCCAGCAGGCACAAAGCCCCAGAGAACTTACTATGCTGGGCAGGGATTCGTGTTGCACAGTTTTGTTTCAGTTACAGGCTTCATCCTCGGGCCACAAAAGGAAATGTTGACTTGTGCACGATGATTTTCCAAACAAATTGCTTTTGCTGTAATGTGTCCTGTGGAAGTATTAGAAAAGAACACACTATAGTAAACATGTATTCAAAATGGAAGAGAAAAAAGTAGTAGGGAACAATTTTAACTAAACAAGTCTAAACTCATCCTTGCTACAAATCCACTGACTTGAACTAAACAAAATAGGTCTTTATGCAACAACATGTTTTTAACATTGATTTCCTTCTCTGTAGCACAGATACGACTGAAGTCTGATAAAACATTTTAGTTATAAACAGCAGATTTGCAGACTCTTCCTCCAGCAAAAATGAGTAATTATTCAAATCCTAGTTCCCCGAAGATACCAGCAGTGCTTGCTTAGAGCCCTCCTCATGCCCTTGAAAACTGCAAATAAACATTCTGTAAACTTTTTACAGTAAATCTCTACAGACTCCACAGTTCTGCAGGTCCCTGTACCTTAAACTCAAGTGTCAGCAGCAGGGCAGTTACAGAAATGCCTTAAATGATTTTATAGATTTATCTTTTAACTGAGAGCTATCATTCACCTCACACATGGTTCATTGGGCACAGTGAATCAAATTTAGAAACAAGACTGTTTTCATCATTTTTATATCCGTGCCACAACCTTTTAAAGGAAAGGAGGAAAATACAGCTGTCATATTTTATGGCTGCAATGTTCCTGGTGGATCTTTCTTCCATAAACCATTTACTGAGATGCTGTGAAGTTCTGACAACACACCAGCAAGGTATGCCTGAATTTCAGCTGAACCTTTTTGCCAATACAGGAGCATTTCCTTCAGTACCCAGTCCTATTCTTTGGTATTACAGCCTTCCCACATGCCAGTTTTCTGCATTCATTACATCCCAGAATTACTTCACTGACAAAACATGCATGATTTAGAAAAACAAATAGATGGTGAAAGGTAAGAGGAATATGGCAATAAGAAATCCTCAGCTTACATGGAATTTCAGACTTTGAACTGGCAGAATTAAAATATTGGTAATTAAACAATGAGAAGATGAGGGTGCAGCTATCAGTGGAGGTCTTGACAATATTTTAATCTTAGGTTGCTCTCTACAGATAGGATACATTTTCCTAATTATTTGGCAGTTATGTTCCCAAATTACAACATCAAAGTACATAATTAATTCCCACATTGCTTCAACAGCAAGATATCATATGCATATGGGTTGACCTAAACAAAAAAGACTGACTCATTGGCATGACTTTTTTTACTATAAAGGCAATGCAAAGTTACTTCCTCTGTGTTCTAAGTTATTAGATTAAAAAAATGACCAGGTGTTCAGTGTAACCCCCTGTATGGATCAATAGATGCAAAATTAAAAGCAGCTGAAAAGATTCGAGATGCTTTTAAAAAAAGAGAAAAAGAAGAGGTTTGGCAATGGGAAAGTTACCTACCACCACCACAGGTCGCTGAGCACTCAGACTGCACCGTCACCCAGGAGTAGCTGTGTTTTCTGACAGATGTCTTATTTTCAATGCTGGTTTTTGCAAATGTATATTCCCAAGCAATCCCAGGATTTTTGCCTTGTAACAGGATCTGTAGAGAGAGTTTGGAGTTTATTTTTTAAAAATGGGGGGAGAAGGAGGCAAAAACAAAAAAGGATTCTGTCAGTCTGAAGGAAGAGGAACTAAACAAGATACACACAAAAAATATGTACACAGCATGCTTGTGAGATTTTCAGGAGACCCAAAGGAAAAATCATTAAAGCAATTCCTAAGCAGCAAAACAGTGCCTGGACCAACACCTGCAAGGTCTGTAACAGAGGGGTGCAGAAACACACAGTCCCCTCCTGACAATCAGGGGCATCTGACGGCGTCGGTGAAGCAGCACTGCCTTCAGCAGAGGTGGAATATCACCCACAGAGCCTCCTGCACTGGCCCTGACTCAGCTGGTCCCTGCACTCACTGGGAGCCCACTGGCAGGGGCTGGACTCTGCCTGGGGCATTGCAGGGCATGGATTCAGGATCTGGGGATGGGAGACATTCCCTCTCTTTACTAAGCAAAGTCCAGACTGATCCTTCTAGCAAGGAGGAAGCCTTTGCCCACCAAGCAGGTCTCAAACATTTTCCTGGCAGAAGCTTTACCAAAGCAGCAGCACAGCTGTGGGGCTGGAGATGGCTTCCTCAGTTCTTGAGGCCAAGGGTATAAAACATAAGTTTCTTTCTTGCAAAAAACTCTTTTCCATGTGGACTGGTAAATTTTGTTTGTAAGACCCTCAAATGGAATTTTTCTCATGGTGATTGAAGCTGATAAAGCTTCAGTGCAGGAGAGAACCTGTCCTTGGGTGTCTACAGAGGAAAAAAGGATTGGAAAAAATCTTTTATTCACTATTTCAGCATAACATGTTAGAAAATGTATAGAAAGTGTGATTACTGGCTATAATAACAATCTTTGTCATTTAACTCAGGGAGCCGAGCTCTCTAAGGTGTACTGTTTTAGTGATGAATTATATTGCAGTTTTCATTCACTGTATTCATTTCAAGACTGAATTATAATCACTGCAAGATGCATGAACATCTGACATGTACCTAAATTTGGGGAGAAATTTCTACTTAACAACATTTATTTTAGAAACTTTTGGCACCAAAGTGCATTTATATCCACACTTAATAGAAACAGTGCAAGAGTTTACAGTTACAAGCTCTAATAAGTTTTCACTCTTCACCAATATGGATCTTGTCATAGTAATACAAACAGCAGGTGCAGTTTACCTCAGTTCCTAAATATGCTTTTTGATGAGCATTTCAAGTACAATTCAAATCAATGTTAATTATTGCCATTCAAAATATTAATAACTTATGAGTTAAGTTTACACATGTCTGACCTGAACATTTGAGCAATCCATACAAGTTGAACAGATCTCGGTATAGACTGGTTTCATAAAATAGCAACAAATTCACATTTATGTTTTTCAAGACCAAGGAGTATAATAACATTTTGGAATGTAGCTAAGGGCTTTGAGGTATTCTGAAAATGTACCTATTGGAAAACAGAAATTGCCCATGACAGTGAAAATTCAGACCAAATTTACATGACCTGCAGCTCAATAATGTTGAACACATGAAGGATCTGGACTGCACAGTGTTTAATTTTCTAGAAGAAAGAAAAACGGATGCTATAGTTTCCATTCTTAGTAGCCAAAGATTTTATTTCAGTCAGGGAACCTCAATAATAATCCAAATTGAGAATACAGCAATTAGGGTTGCAAAAGGCAAATTCTTGCAAATGAATTGCAGAGTATGTGCCTGGGAGGATTCAGATTAGAAAGTCCTTCAAGCACAGGTAAATGAAGTATTTCATGTGACTTTTTCAGCCATTCAAGCTTAATTCATGAGCACCTTAGAATACCAGTGAGGCTATGGAAGAAATAGATCTGAGAGTGATTACTGACCTCTATTTTGACTGTAAATTCTTGGTAGAAATAGAATTACCAGATCTGCTTTAAGGGTGAATCATAGAAGCAAGTATATATCACAACTATTTTACAAGAACAGGATTAAAATGGAATACTCTGAAATTAGGAAACATGAGAATTGCGACTGCTGTGCAACTCCTCTCTGCCCTGCACAGATGCACTCTGAATCTCTGGATATCTTGCTGGCTTCCCAGGAAATCTCCACTGTGTTCAGTGCTTCCAGCACATGGGGCTCACTAATGAGCATCTCACAAAGCTTCTGTATTTCACTTTAGGCTCCTTCCTCAGTGGGTGGTTCTGTGTCCTATTGCTGTACTCTATTCAAACCATTCCCAGTGTAACTTTTTTCAGGACTTTTCTTTTTCCCTTGGTTATTCATCATTTTCTGATGTAAATGTGATAAGATTTAACAGCCCTTTCAGATGAAGGAAAACATCTGTTCTATATAAATTTTTAATTTTACAAATCTATCAGACTGTTGATAGCAAAAAGTCCAACTGTTAAAACTGCTATTTTAGAGTTTGAATATTGAACCCTGAGTCCACCGGCATTAGAGCTGCCAGATAAAACACGTTGAAATAACATGTTCACTCTACTGTTCTTCTCTCAAGGACAAATTAAGACAAATATCTAAAGTGTAAAGCTTCAGAACACGTGCTTCAGGGAAAAAATGCAGTGTGTTAACTGTAGTAAGAACTGAGCCCTGGAATACGATACTTCAATTAAAACAATCCCTTCTCTGGTTCTTCTTACAGACCAAACCTCAAAATGTTTCAATTTACTTTTACTCATCCTACGAGTCTAAGGTATTAGCACAGATCTCTGCATCTTAGGCAGCCAGAAACACTTTCTCCTATTTCAGTAGGTGCTCTGTGTTCCTTCAAGTGCAGGGGCTGAAATTCTGTCTGGCCTTCTAATAAATTGTGTCAAAGGAGGAGGAGGTTATGTCCATACCACAAAACCTTGTGTAAGGGTTAGTCCTCGTCTCATTTGATTCTGACAACTGTCATGAAACTGTGCTGTGCCTGTGGCCAAAAAGCAGCAAAGTTTAAAACTTTTCTAATAAAAATATCTTGAAGTATTAAACTGAACATTTGTCTTCTGAAAGTGCTCTTTGTGACAGTGGAGGCAAGGAACAGATGGAATGCATTCCAAACGCAGAGTTCAGAGCAGGAAGGGGGGAGGATGAGAAGGTAAGAGTGGCAGTTTTACTCCTGTTAGAGCAATATTCTCCTGGTGCTTCAGCAGAATGAAGGGAATGATCTGGGACGAGTCAGAACAAGACCCGTGAGAATCCATCCCTTCAGAGAACAACCACACAATGGTGCAAGGAACTCGCAGCTGGGTGAGTGCTTGGGGGATAAATCCTGCACACCAGGCAAGCTGGGCCATACACATTTGAAGACCTTGGGCTCCACCCCCTCCTTGCACATTGGGAAGTAGCCACAATTCTAACAGGCAGGCGCAGGGAGCTTCCTCTCCACTTCCTGGCCAGCAGCCAAAGCCAGAGCCCCTTCCCACCCAGCAGGCTACAAGAGGGACTGTTTACCAAGCAGGAGCTGCATCACAGTCAGGTGTCTCTCCTCCTGTATCATCCCAGCTATGTAGAAAAAGGGCAAAATCAAACTATGGAGTAGGATTGGAGACAAAAATATTGCAGGGCACAAAAAACCATATGCTTTGAAGTCCCTGGCACTCAGCTGAAAAATAGTACACGATGTATAATGTTCAACCAGATTTTCATCAGGAATGCAATACTATTGCAAAGTGGCGATTTTGCCAAAGTAATGAGCATATAAAAAGTTTTCTGTCATATTTTCAAACATTCATTATAAAGCCCTTTCTTAACAACCCAATAACTGAAGTCTGCATATTCAGCCAAGTTATCAGACCTACAAATTTGGAAAGACCTCCAGTGCTAGTCTACTTAACTGGACGCATTCCAGCATCTTTCAGCCAACCGGCATTTGCTCCCAAATTTACAGCTGGCAAACAACCTCCTTAAACATTTCCAGTTCCTCAATAGAACTGTTTAATGTCTACCTTTAACACACCAACCACCTGACTTCAGACACAACACTCAGCAGCGCTGACCGCAGGGCGCAGAGTTATAAAATTTACAGCTTCTTGAGTTTGAAAACCACAGGTTCTACGGCTGGAATCTGCTGGATCTAGTCCGAAGAAAAAGAACTGTGGCTTTAGTTTAGTGCACAAAATGTTAAAACAATGGACAAATTGAACTCTCCTGAGTAAAGAACCTTTTCCTTTTGCTGCTAATTTTGATGTGAAAGCTAAACCAATAAATTCTCTAAACTAGCAGTGCATCTGCTCCTTTGTTTGAGATTTTTTTCTTTTCTCATGGCCATCCTAAGTTTCCAATATAATACTCTATTTTGCAGGTCAAATTTTTAAAGAGTTTACTAACATTGCTTTGTTATGATTGATTTGGTGCTTTCCAGTATTTTTTTATTGTAAGATGTCTATGTGAAGTTACTTGCAGCACACTGAATTGAGACATTAATTTATACAAGCTAAATTCCTATTTCTTTCACAATGTTTTGTCCAATGTATAGGACAGAGTAATGCCTGGCTTGTAGCATGTTGAAAAAAAGACTCATTATTTCTGTGGAGGACTAATAGACATTTACACATCACTTAGAGAGTGAAGCAGAGCATAGAGGAAAAAAAGCCAGGTAAAAAGGACTATTTTAATTTGCACACATTCTGCATTGTGCCTCATTTACAAAATGGGCATGACCCCAAACTCTGAATACCAGCATCCACAGTGCCTTTGACCTGCATCCTCAAGCTGCATCTACATTGCAAACATCGCCTACATTTCCTAGGTCACTCCCATGCTTTGGAAGTCTTTGATAATTTCTGTAGGGGGATGTAACAATCTGCAGAGAGAGCAGACAGAGAAGTCTGTGTGAAGGCAAGTGCCTGGCTGTGATCTGCTTGAGACCTGCAGTTCCCATCCACTGGGGATCTACATGCTCTTTAATAAATATTGTAACATCCAACATCCTAAGTCACATTATGATTTCTCTGTTCAATCAAGTTTAATTCCATTGACTTCTGTGAATTTATTCTGGTAAATCTAAGCATGCAGCATATGGTTCTGGTGGAAAAGTGTTTACAACAAGTTTTAAAACAGAGCTGTTGTCTTGAATGGGCAGTTATTGGATGGGATCCTTGACAGTGGCAGCACTAGGGCTTCAAAGGAAAGTGGGGGAACACCTGTTTGGAAGGCAGTAAAGGAAGAATTACCCACTGGGTACTTAAGCCAAACTTTAAAACAAAAGGGGTTTTATTTCTTCAATACTTCTAAAATAACTTTAAACACAGTCCTAACTAAAAGCTTATGACAAACTACTGTTTTTCAAGAAAGTCCACTAAGGTCATTAAAAGAAAAAAAAAAAAAAAAGAAGTATCCTTGAAAGGATCCTATATGATCTCATTTCTACTTCAGCTGTTTCAAATTTATCTTCCATTGTTATTGTGCTCCATTTTTTCACTGTTCACATGATAAATGTACAACCTTCAGGGATGCTGTCCAGCTAATCTCTCCTCACTACAGGAGAACCCTTTTATCCATTGTATTGAGTCAACATCTGTATCTTATAAGTACATCTTAGGTCTCTTTATCCTACTTTCTCTTCAGGGGAAATCAGTACAAATTTATCATCTAGTAGCTAATAATAAATGTAATCCTTTATAACTGCAACTTGGCTTTCTCCCAGTGGCAGCTACATCATCAGTAAAGCCATTCCACCTGGTCTCCCTTCTCCTGTTTTCCCCTATCAGTAAAGAGGAAGTGATTTACTGGATTTAATTAGGCATATTCCTGCCTTGAAGCTCCATTCACGTTCTCTTCCTGTGGCTGTCTGCCTCTTTAAAAGCATCCTTTCCATCTGTTACTTATTGGTGTCAAAATAAACTCTCTTTTCTTTCACAAAGATTTCTCAATTTCTTGATTCAGTGTTTCACCAAGTTTGAGGTAAACTTCAGTGAGGATGCTGACCCTGTCTCATCCTGGAAAACTGTATCAAGTTGTATTTGACTTCTCAAATCAGTCAATTCTTCATTTGCTTATTGATAGAATAGAACACAAAATTTTTTAGCTCTCATGTTTCTAAGTAATTTCATCAATCTCTGGCCATGCAGCCTTTTTCATGCCCACATAACATTTTGTTTCTTGTGCCCTTTCAGAATCATTGCCAGCATTTCTGTGAGTCTTGGATAGTGACTGAATATTTCACCAAATGGATGTCCCCAGTGAGCCTCACATGTGACAGAGTCCTGTAAGTGTTCTCCTTCTCCGAAAGATTTTCAGCAGCTGGTGGTGCCCACTGGCAATCCTTGTTTGCAAAGCTAGATATGTAATGATAAATACACTGACTGATTCTCCTCAAGTTAAATATCTTTCAGTTAACAGAAAAACACTGACAAGGTCTTTAAATGGAAAGAGCTGACCTTGGATTACCTATGTCCAAATAACAGATAAATGAGCTGAAGGTATTCAGCTACATTAAAAAAAAAAAAAATCCAGCATGTTTCTATTCAAGATGAGACAAATATGCTACAAAAACTATATTTTAAAAAGCTGGTCTCAATTTCTCATCCTAGATTAGCATCTAACTATCGTATTTCTACCCCTCTGACCACTGACCATTATTTAATGCAATCTGAATTGGGCCGTTTCAGCACCTGTCTTCTGAATCTATGAGTATTTTTCATTTCAGCTTTTAGTGGTTTTTGAAAACCCATAATCACAAAAAAAATCAGTCATATTAACTTCAGAAGGACACTGATACACAAATTCTGAAGGACACCAGTTTACTGGGATTTTCCTTCTCTTCTGTGAAATCAATTCCTGAACAATCCAGAAAGGACCCTGATAAATCCTAAAACCTCATCATGCATTCACCCTTCCAGCAGTTGTGCTCAGGAAATACTCATCATACATATTAATTCCACATTCATCTCACAATGTTCTCCTCTTCAGAAAATATCTGGCCACTACAGTTTCCACTTCTTCTCCCACAACCCAGTTAAATTACAGATTCACTACTCTTTGTCTTTTTTAGTATGATTCATTCCCATAATTACATAAATATAATACCTATAAGTATAGATATGGGGGGGAGGGTTTGGTGAAATTCTAGAGTAAATAAGAAAAGCACTTTATGTCCTTATCTGGTCTCTTACTCATTTTTGAATAGTGTTGAGGACTGCAATGTCTGATGAAATGATACGTACTCAGTTAAACTACTGAAAAGCCTGACAGAAAAGCAGATGCATAGGAACATACTTTACAATAAAATATAAATACCACACATCTCAAAGAACTGCAAGGCTGAACTCGTGTGTGCAAGACAATGGGAAATTCAAAGTTTTTTTTTTTTCTTATTTGCATCTCCTCCTTCTCTCTTAATACATGCTTCAGAAGTATCTTTCAAGAAAATATTTTGGAGGATGTCTGCATTTCAAAGGAAGTGATTGCCTTGAGCACAGACTTGCCAGACCTGTCTGGTCCCATCCTCTCCTGGGAATGTTGCTCAGAGAATGTGCACAACCTGAGCTTTCTAGATACCTGTAGCCTGTTCTGCATGCATAAACAAAGGCAAAAACCTGGACCATTTCAGCCACCACACAAATGTCTACCAAAATTATAACCATGGAATGAAATGGGCACAAGCTGTGTCAATCTGGCTTTCAGTCACAGGTGAATGGCAATAAATACAGCTGCAAAACCTTTTATTTTCTGCCCACCTGAATAATAAAAGCTCCTGTATTTATACATACAATTCATCCAAGTCCTCAGTACCTGCAGTACCAGTACACCATTTCACAAGGGCTCACACCGAATTATTCTGGAAGAAAAACAACAAACCTAATCCAGAAAAGAGGTATTAAATATCTTTTGAATACAGCCTAAATTTAAAAAAAAAAAAAAAATAAAAAAGAAAAGAAAAAAATCTAAAGATTACAGGAAGAAGTTGAGGTCCGAACCCTGGAAAATCTTATCTTACATAAAACTAACTGAATAAAAAATTGCAGGAGGGCATTTTTGTGTGCCTCTTTGAAAATTATAGGTAAGACAAAAGTGAAAACAAAGCTACACTGTAGTATGCTTAAATACTCCTCATTTTCAGCCTTCTCTCAGTTTCTGGTATTCAGAGCTCAAGTAGGATTTGTTTCACTATTATGGCTGCAAGCAGACATTCAGCAATATGTCTCTCAAAACATATTTCTTCAGTTTTCATTGGCATTTTTGCGTCTTTCAGTAACCAGAGTTACTGGCAAGTTATAAATAATGCAAATCTCTGAACAGAAAATTCTGCATTTTTTGTCAGAATTCAGCTTGTTGAATGTTGCTTAAATTATTAAAAGGGAAAAAATCTTAAATCCAGTTCATAGATATGTGTAATTGGGGAATACATAACATTTTCAGCCATTAGAATCCCCAGCTATGAATGCCAGTGGTGTAGGTATTTCAATAAAAATACAAGGCAAGCTTAAATAAGCTCTGAAAGGTGCAACAGCCTCCAGTTAAATGTTACATCTTAATAAAACTGTTTAGCATAATTTGAAAGGATGGAAATAGAAGTGTTATATGGCTTTATTTTTTTTTCTTTAATCTTTATTCTGCAAAGTATGTGCACGATATGCAGCCAAGTCTTTTTGCAGGCAATTTATAATTCATACTTCAGCTTTATAATAATAATAACATAGCTCAAATCTACTTTGGGTTATGACAAGTAAGATTTCTGGGAGTTCAGCTTAACATTTCATAGTATTTGTAAGTGTGGTAGTTTTGGTGTAAGGCAGATGATTTGCAGACAGGGGAGCATGTCTGCAGCTTGTAGACCAAACTGATCTTTGGACTAAAGGAAGATCCCTACTAACACACATACACAAAAAGAAAATTCTTAAGTGGAGAAAGATGTTGCAAAAAGGCATTGTGAATTGTGGTGGTAATTTGTGGAAAGACATGCCCTGAGCCCATGTCAAACTGCCCATTCTAAAACTTCTGTTCGTCCTAAAGAGCTTTGACATGTGTCCATGGTCCAGGGCCTTCAGTGGTTCTTAAGCACACATTTCAATCCATTACTCAGCCAGCAGGAAGAGCAGCAAAGCTCTTCAGTATTCCAAAAAACCACTTCACTGGATACTTGTGAAAGCTTAAATAACCCTTGAAGAATGTACTTCATGTCTCAGTCTGTGCTTGCTCTTTCTTGGTTTAACAGGACCAAGCTGGGCAAGGGAGCAGATTCCAGAGACAGGGATACGGGATGGGGGGAAGGACAGCAGGATGCTGCCTCAGACAGGGGGCACAGCATTTGCTGTCATGCTCCCCAGGGGCACTACATCTTCCAGAGTACTGCTGGAAGGTGTGGGAAGGAAGTGAATCCCTGCTGGGGAAGGATCCTTCCTTCTCACAGGGAAGGAAGGATTCATCAAAACATTTAACAGTTTAGTTACAAAGCCAAAGACCTGCTAGAGCTAAGAAAGGCAAACTAATGGAGCTAACAGGAAGCAAAGACCTCGATGATACAGCCAGAAATGGCCCCTCAGACGTTCTGATGCATTTTAAAAAGCAATCTAGCTAAGCAACTGAATGCAGAAGGAGATTTTTCTTAGAACAGCAGTAGCAGAAGCCAATTTCAAAACTGTGAAACTGGAACTAAACATGTAAGTACCAAGTTTCCTTTCTGCTAACAATAGTTTCAACACAGGACATCTGGCAAACAAAGTAAGTGACAAAAATTTGATTGTGAGATAAACGTATAAAATAGAACAACTGAATCAAGAGAAATACATTCTACAGGAACCTGAGTGTGGTATTTTGACTGCATTCCAAGGTGGATGTGAAAATGGCTCCACTCACCTGCAGTTTCAGAAGCATTATTTGAACCTGTAACCATTAAGTGTTGACATAATGGTACATTTAATTTTTACATTATTGCATTTTATTTCATGCCATGTATGGGAAGCATTTATATTCTCCATCACCATTGTGCAGCAACTGAAAATGATGCCATAGGGTGTGTTTTATGCACCTTCCTTTTCACTGAATTTGTGAGTTTACTAAACTTCAGACCTTGATAAAGCAGTGAAAGGCCTTTCAATCCAGCATGACCACATAATTAAGTCTGAACACTATCGTGACTCAACACTGTTCTTTAATCTTGCTGAGAGCCCCAGCACAGAGCTGAAACTGTCGTTACCAATTCTGTAATGGACATCAGGGCAAGAACAAACAGAAGCAGGCTTACTTCAAAGACCAGCGTCTCATTAGTGGGTCCTGCTGCATAGAGACTCTCGGGATGGTTAAAGGAGCGTTGATAATCAAAAACTGTCCCAGCAAAAGGGAACTTCCCTGGCCAGTCGATTGTCCAGTCTCCTGTCAGGTAGTACTTGCTGGCCAGGCTGCGCACAGCCAGGTAGCTGGAGGAGACGTGCATCTCCTGGAGCTGGATGCTGCGCGCTCCGGCCGGCACCGTCACCACCGCGTAGTAGTCTGCCAGGAGAGAAGGGAGCAACACGTTGGCAGCTGTCACACAGACAGAGCTGCCTCGCCTTTCTGAGCCAATCTGAAATTATCAGAGTTCAAAAGATATAAAGCTGTTCTGACCCACCAAGTTACTCCCATTTTCACCAGGAAAAAACAGTTCTGATTTTAACACCTCCCCCTCCACCATGTGGCCTGCAGAGTAATTCTGAGGTATTTCAATTCCTGAACTTTTTCTTTGTGATTAAAGGCAAGAAAAAGCAAGTTCACGTTAGAAAAACGCAGAGCATACTTACAGTGGCTCCACTGTCATTCTCCCTGTAGTTCCCTACAGTAGCTGGAGGGTACTACTGCCAACCACAAGGGCAGGTGAGATGCACTAGGATGCAGACTTCACAAAGCCTGGATACCAGAGATCTCCCTGCTGCCAGCCAGGGTTGTGTTACTATATCCTGGATAATTTCCTGGTCTATATTACTGCAGTAAGGACACGCCTTATAATCAACAGCAAACAGATCCTCAAAATTACCCCTGTGGGTACAGAAATCTTATCTGCATTTCATGCCTGAGAAACTGCAGCACAGTGAAATGATTTCCCAAGAAGCCTGTGACAATCGACTAAGGAAAAGTCCACCTCCCAGTGCCTGGACCTTCCACTGAAACAGCTGGACAGCTTCCAGACAACTTAATTTGAAAATGGACATGGAAATACTGTCATGTTTGGCATTATGTTGTGTATTGCTTTTTATATGTTCTACAGTCCAATCCCAGTCAGAGCTGCTGACAGCTATTTTTTCACTTGCCTGAATCCTAAAATCTCTTTTAAGAGGAAACTCATACGTAAAGGGAAAATGTGGCTTAAGAAACAAGAGGATTGTTTAACTGACCAAGACTTATGTTCACAGCTTTCTTGTTACCAAGAAACAGGAGAAATGTGAACTCTCCTCTCACTCTCCCTGTGATTTTCAGCTCACATCTGGACCCTCAGCCACTGCCTGAATGAGCAAGGAGTCATATATACTGCACTGGGAACACAGCAAAGCAGTGAGTTGATGATCATGGGGAGCAGTTTTCCTTACCATTAGCTTTGTGCTGGATCAAGTATTGACCTCTAAAGAACTTGCACGTTGAATTATCTCCTTTACAAACTCCACAAGCATCCAACACAGCTTTGGAACCAAGTCCATGATCACACCCTACTTGCTGCAACCAAAAGGCACAAGTGAAGTACTCAGACAAAAGGGAATTTGAAGAAACACCTGCATTTTCCCTAAAGCAGTCAATTGCCCACTTATAAAAAAAATAGACATTAGGATTGTAAGAAACTTAATTTTATCTTACTTCACATATTCCATCAATACAAACATCATAATTATTTGGAGAACACAGAGTTCCATCCTTCACTTTAGTGGACATTGCGAAGAAAAAGTCAAAGTCTTCAGCTGTGCAGTACAATTTACATCTGTCTTCCTCTGGGGAAAAAACAAACAAAAGAAGGACAAGGAAGCATTAGCAGACCTGCAGCATTGTGTTAAAGAGATTAAAAGCACATTGGCTATTGCTTTTTCCTGTATTCTAAAGGAGAAGCTGCAAGGATGAATTGTGCACGGTGACAACTTAGGACACCAGAATGTAGCTAAATAGAAATATAGCTAAATAGAGTAGTTTATAATTTGCTTTTTTAAAAGCAAATGTAGGTTTGCTTGTCCACACAGAGAAGTAAGAATTCAAACCCAGTGTAAAAGCATGTGCATTGCCTTAGCTCAGCTGCTGCACCCTGATTTCAGTTCCACTGCTTCACAGGCTTGAATTTCATTTTTATTAAGAGACATGGGAGACTGCAATAATTTTATGTGAAGTTCATTTAAAATTTGGGAAAGGGATCACATGGCACAAATGATCATTTCAGCTGAAAGCTAGAACTGCAGCCAGACTTCCCCCTAACAAAAGCATTTTTCCTCCAAGAAATTCCAACCATTATCAAATTTCTCCTTACACATGGGTGGTGTGTTATGCTAATAAAAGGCTGATTAATTCTGCGTAGACAAAACCAGTCATGAAATTGTAAATATTATCACGATTGCCAAAATGCATAGTTTTAATACAAATTTAAGTGCAACAAATAAAACAGTCTTGAAGAACATGAAATTGGATTCAAAATAATATCCTTTTATTGTTAAATCAGCAGTTAGATTTTCAGTAGTCCTTTCTAGAGAGGCAAAGCATCTGTAGCAATTTTGAAAATCAGATCATGTTTTTGGGACTATAAATGCAGATCTTGAGGGAGCAGCTGAGGGTAAGGATGAGCATTTTCAACTTCAGAGTCACTTGGGGACATCTTGCTTTTGAAAATTATGCCCCTTGTCCCTAATTTTAATGTTCGTTTACTAAACACAGCCCCTCCCTTTAAAACCAATGCAGAGCACCTTAATTTCTATTAAACAAGATGCATTTTTCTCCCTATTATACAACATCTACTGTTACATGCTGTGAAACCATGTTAGTTCTTTCCTCTGGCCTGTCAGGATATTTCTAAATACCCATGAATATGTCCACAAAGACTTTTGAAGAAAATATAATGAGGCTATGAATGAAAGTTACATGTATGTGTAGATATATATTTAATTATAGACTTATTATCTTCAAAAGCAAATTTGTACAAGTGCTAAACAAAGCAGCTATGATGTGAGAAAATCCAGACACTTTTATTCAAGTAGTGCTTTCAAACTGGAGAAAATATAAGTGAATACTGATTCAAAACATTTGCAAAATTAAGATGCATAAAGTAAAAATAAACTCACTTGTGCAAAATAACAGAAATAGTTATTGAGACCTGAACTTGATAAAGATCTCTTAGTAAAAGATGACTTAAAAAAATGTATGCCAGTATATTGTTTGCATTTCTATATCTCATGGGACCATAGCAGCAGAAAAGCCAAAAGGTTGATTTACTGTTACATTTTGAAATCTGAGAACATTCCAAAGGAAGGAGGATTCTGGTAGTGTTATTGTGGAAGCTTACATTTCCCATGCTGAAAATTCCATAGCAATTGTTTTACTTGGGTTTCAGACTAAGCAATATGGAATATGAAATGGGAGAGAGGGGTGTAAAGAGCCAGGGAGTCATGGTGAGGACAATGACTCTAATTCCCAACCCAAATCAATCCTGCATGTCCATACAAGCAGGATCACACAGGAGGCCGGGTCCAACTCTGCTAGAAAGCAAACACATCTCACACAGACCCAGTGAGCCTGTATTTGCTTACATGGGGTGATATTTGCCCAGAGCACACGGGTGATATAGTGCTCAGAGCTCCCTGCCCCTGTCGCTCAGAGCAGGGCCACACTTACCTTCCACTTTGGTGTAGGGTTTCCACTTGTAGAACCAGCCCCGGAAGGGTTTGCTGTTGTACTCTGCACACTGCTGGGCTCGGAAGTCCAGGCTGTTTTCTGGGCAGGGCTGCTTGTTACACAGCTGATAAACACGACTGGAACCTTGGCAGAATTTCCCTCCGTACTGTGGCCTAAAAAAAAAGAGAAAATGATGATTTTGCAAAATCTCTTTTTTGTGTGATTGGCATGTTACACGTGTGTGAGAATACAGGGAACAGGAGAGCATGTGCTGCCCTGGGAGATCGGTATTTCTTAAATGGGCCATTAACTTTCATGGTTCCTAAAACCAGGCAAAGCAGTTGACATGAATTATCTACTTGGATCACTGCAGACTCAGCAAAGATGCAACCATCTAGAGGTGAGTCATGTTTGCACTAATTTAAATTTATAGGACTATTTGGTATTGGTCGGGTTCAACCTTGTTCTACAGCTATTTTTACTCTGCTGTAGCCAAGGAATGAACATGTGCAAAGAATTACTCACCACTATTAGAGTTAATAAAGGATAACATAATATTGATCAAACAAAAAGAGAATGAATGGTTACATTTGCTTGTTCATTTCTTTTGTAAATCATTTTGAAAAAAACGTGCTTTTAAAGAAGCAGAGGAATCAGGGACTGTGCATAGTTGTTCTGCTTTAGGAAAATGCTGGGATTCAGGGGTAATTTTAAACATGTCACATCCACTTCAACAAACCTTAGCTGGGCATTTCCCTTCATCTTGGCCAGAATGGAAAGAACGTATTCTATTACTTTCCTGGTACTTCATGGTATCAGAATATTATTTTTTTAACTATTTGGTCTGTGCACAGACATTGTAAAACAATGTAAAGTGCAAGAGGTGCCCTTTTTAACTTAGCAGTTCACTGATGTCATTTGTGCAGTTTCACCATGCTCAGATACACATCTGCAAGCACTGAGCCAAGTCTTCAAAACAACAAATTCTAAGAACTCTTTGTTGTATTATACAATTCTTGCATGGAGAGAAAAGAAATATACCAATGCTACACTTGCACTCATTTATATAATGATTTTTAAAAATTAGGGAATTGACATACTTGAAGGACAGGCTATACATTTTAAGCAGACAGCTTTGCCCATATTACACACACATTAAGGACAAATCCCAGAATAATATAAAAGATACTGAATAACAGTAGTATATTAACTAACAGCAAAAATTTAAAATTCTAAAAAGTATAGAATGTACAATTGAAACATATTGTTTGTTGGCATCCCTAAACACTACGCTATAACTATTCCCCACATCCAAGGATCCCAATCAGCTCCTGATTTGCTCATCACTGAAGAAACATGGAGACAGCTCAGTGCAGCATGAAGGAGAAAATCCAGGTGCTTCTTCTGTTTGCTCTGGTATAAATTTTAACTCCCATATGTCTAACCCTCTAACCAAGCTGGGACTTGCCTTTTTTATGTTTTATTTACACAATATCTGCCTTTTCCAGAATTCTGGGCTGCAAAACAGTCTTTCACAGGAAGAGATGGAAACCCACCTGTTACTGTATTTAAAACTGGGTTAAAGCACCAACAAAATATGCTGTGGAAAAAACCCACAACTTCCACGGACTTTTCCTGAGGTCACCTGCCAGCTACACTGATACTGGGTATAATGGTGAAGGTCTTAAATTTTCTGTCCTAGGTGGTGGCAACCCAACCTGTGAAGGGCAGGGAGGATATAGAACATCAGTGAAATCGGGAGTGTTTATGCTGACTTTGTGCAATTGATGAGAGCTTTGAGGCAGCCAAGCGGTTGGGTGCTGACTCAGTTCCCTACAGACTTTCCTTACAGCTTCAGCACATGAAGGATTTTTGACCTCCTTCAACCCGAGAGCACAAATCTGCTTGAGTGTAAGGAAAAGAAGCAACCTCCTTCCAAGTAAATGCCACTAAACAAGCAATATAGTAGAATTAATTATGGCTGGATCATGATTTCCAGCCTCACTCTTGCATTTGAGGATGGGATAAAATTCCCCCAAACTAAGGGAGCTCTGAACGTGGTGTTCTGTTTCCCAGCTCCATTACAGCATTTTAATATTACAGTACATTCCCATTACTGAAATTGTTGGCTTGAGAGTGATGGGAACTTCTCCACCTTCATTTTTACCAACAAGATGTCAGTAGCAATTAAGTAATTCACAGGAAATGAGATCTCCAAAAGCAAATTTCTGTGAAAATACTACTATTCACATAGAAAATCATGCTTTTCTTGAGGATGTTTGTACTACCAGTAGATTTTGAGCTGACTGTCTCCAGAAGCTGTTGGTGTATCCACACTTACGGTGGAATGCCTTGCACAGCGGATATTCCAATATTTCTGTAGTGGTACAGTGCTCCCAAAACAGATACAATGTAAAGCTTTCATCCCTCTGTGACCCACCCCAGAACTGACATAGATAGGTTGACCTGCAGGAGGCCTTGTTGAGGATAATTAGAAAAGGGAGAAATTTGGTGAGAAAAGCCAGCAAAAACAAGTCTCCAAAGACGGATTTGGAAAAGGAGTCTGAGTGCAAAAAGGTAAGTACTCCACTTCATATAAGACTCAAAATGCTACAAGAGTAGCTTAAATTAATTCTGCAGTACCCTTTTAAGGATAGATTTCTTGAAGGATAGTTATTCACTGCAACAAAACACAGAGAGTGAAAAATCCTGGAATTCATCTGACCAAGGAAAGTATTTTATGCAATATCAAATGCATTAAGACTTTGAAATTCTGGACTCCTATTTTTCCCTTTCTGTAATAACTTAATTTCATGTAAGAGCACTTCTGCTCATCTTGCGGTCATCACAAAGCTATTTTATTCTGCATGAATCTGAAAGGTCTACAAGGTCTTTCACAGTCTGTGCTTTTTAGAAGTATTTTAAATGGCATCATTAATTTGTATCAGTTTACATCTTACATTTTCTGTAATCACTGTTACAGATATTGTACAGAAAAGATTTTTAAAAGTGTGTTCAAGCAGTTTTGATTCAGTCTTTTGACTGCATATATGCCTAAAACTCCATTCTACTCTGCTGAACAATGCACTATTGTGAAGTGTAGGATGCAATCCCACAGATATGATTTAGGTATTAATTTAAATCTCTTGGGCACTCTTCAGGTTCTTTCCCAGCTAAACTATTAAATTATGCAATCAATTTCTATGTTGGAAAAGTACCTCAACTGTAAAGTGCTGTGGTGTATGAAAACCAGATCCATGAAATTACACCATGACACCTCACAGGAACATAATGATTTTAGCAAATCTGCCCAGCTCTGTGGACTACAGGTGATCCCCATAGGTGTTGGTCAGTGCAAATTTGTGCACGACTCCAGTGGAAATTCCAAAGCTGTACCCAGAACTGTTCAGGTGTGGTCAAAAGGGCTGCCTGCAAACTGGCAAGAGGAAGGGAATTGAATTGGTTGGATATTATTTGCAAGAGGAGGATTTCATAAACACACACAGGTAACAAGATTTTCACACACAGCAGCCTGATTCTGTGTTCTTCAGTTGTCCTTAACTTTCTGGTAAGGTGGGTCACCTTTAAAATCACCAGAAATTGAGATGCCTCCCTCAATGTTCATAAGCAGTCAATTACTTTGACTTCATTTTGGAGTCCAGTCAGTTCTTCACAGATTCACACCCCTTGTTCTAATCTCTTACAGAAATTTCATTCTTTGTTATTTTCAAAATGTTGCTATCCAAAAGCATCTATGAAGCTTTGGAACAAAGCAAACATTAGCTCCTACACAAATCTGGATTAGGAAAAGTTAAATAAATATATAATTTATAAAATAGCATACATATATGTACCGAAATATATAAAAAACTGAAATATGTTTCAGAAATTCAGAAACAAAGGAATCATTATTCTGAGCGCATTTTTAGAGGTGAACAATGAACTAGTCCCTACATCATTCTGTGTGGTGTAACATTGAAAATGGATGATATTATTTTTCTTATGATTCCACATTCATACAAAATGCTGTGATGGCAAATACAGCTACCTGGACATTTTTGCACTATTGTGTGGCTTATTTATACTCCTGTCATGCCATCACTGTAACTCTGAGAGAGAATTATACCATCTTCTCTTTGCCTTGGATTACCACTAATACAATGGAATGAAATCTTTCGTAAACGTGATCCAGCTCTGGTACCAAGTATGACCTGGTTACATCAAATCTTACTTTATTAGAACAGACAGATGCCTCTGAAGGAAAGTTCTAAATGCTACAGCAGCTGACACATTTCATGTTAAAGAGCTTCTGTTTGAAGAACCTTGGCAATCTTTATCAATTACACCAAAATCACATCAGTGCACTAAACTGAACCATTTCCACTACTGGTCACTTTCCTGTCACACAGAGAGAGCAAGGGGGAGTTTATGCATAAATGCAAAGAACAGTGTGCACCTATACAATTTTAGCAAGAAAAACAGGGACCAAAGTAGGAAGACCAAAATATATAGATAGCCTCTAATTGAAACTCTGCATTTTTTTGCTACAAAGTTTAACAAAGGAAAGTATTCAAGTAATTTTATTTTTGAAAATGAACTGAGAAACAACAGAAAAGGTTGAGAAAATGCTCTACTATGGATCTGCAAAAATTGGCTTGACTGAGGGTAATAAAGGCTATTTTAACTAACACTCTCCTATAACAGTATATGAAGCGTGGATATTATTACTGCAGCACTGTAGAGTAGATGAGAGGCTTCTTTACAGCCTCATATAAACTGTGTCATATTTTCACTGTCTTTCATTACTGCCATTTAAATGCTGCTTTTATCGTGTGCAATGAGGAATACATGTGTCTATGCCTGCTAAATTTGTGCATGAAACAGAACACGGAAATAATTTTTTCTTGTAAGTTGCAGTTAGTTAAGTACTTGGCAAAGATGCTGGTCAGGTAACACTAACTCTACTTTGAAATACTTATTATAATGCATAGTATTTACAGAGACAAAACATTAATTAGGGGCAAATACCAAGAATTGTTTAGTGAGTTAGCACACAACTCTGTGGTTCAGAAACTCTAGTTTGACTCATGAAACATAAAAGAATGCAAAGAACATGACAGACATACAAATACATCTGTCCTTATTAATCCTGGACAGTATGATGTCAGCAGAAGTCTTGTTAGCTTTTAAGATCTTTTTCTGCTGCTCTTAGACTGTTAGGTGTGAATCTGTCCGTATGGTGCTTCCTTACTTCCGCAGGTATTTGACGAACTGTAGTGTCCCAAAATAAATGGAAAAAGTTAGGCTGGAGATGTTCTGGTACTCCAGCAGTCTGCAGACAGCCACTGCTTTCTGGTCATGTTCTGTCTTTCACCCACTGACTGCTCACACTGGACATGGAAAAAAAATCTTACAAACATTTCCACACACATTATTTCCCCACAGAAATGGACTATGCTAATTTTTTGTTCTAGTAACATAAATAATACAAAAACAATAACTTCCCATATTTATATCTTACTTTGGATTACTGCAATGTCTTTCTTGATAGGTGACCCCCCCTCCACAGGTGCGAGTGCACTCTGACCACTCAGACCAGGCAGACCACTGGCCATTCACAGGCTTGGGCCCGTGGTCACCGTATTGGACACACTGTCCTCTGCGACACCACTGCAAAACAATGCCAGAAAACAGAGTTAGCAGCACCTAGGAGATGCAAAAAAGAAAAAATTCCCACATTTAAAAGCTCTACTGCTTGATCCTAATAAATGTAAGGTCACCCACTGAACTCAATGAACAGTTCACAGCAGGACAAGGATTCTGGAGCAGGACATCGATCTATTCAATGGCATAGATAAGTAAGGTCCTAAAATTTGTCCAAGTTCTGAGCTGAAGATCCTTGAGGTAACCAATTTTCAAAACTGTTCTCTTGAAGAGTTCTTTTTTGACTTACTCTTCCCCAAAAAATCCATGTTACTTCATGGTCCTGTACTGCAGAGCCTCAACATTTCCCATGTAATTTACAAAGAGCCTACTAGAACTCTGCTAAAATTTCTCCATTTTATGATTCAATTAGGAAGTACTGCACAAAGAGAAAAAGCAAAATAGAACATTTGTCAGTAACTTGAAAATCAAAACAATGTTCTGCTGGAAGAAACATTATAGGAAAAGAAAATATTTTGCATAACTCCAGATGAGACAAAATTAGAAGGTTCAACTCAAACTGAAACAAATGAGGGTACATACAAAGAAGTAAGATGAGAGTAAATTAGAAGGTTTGACTCAAACAAATAAACTCTTTTACTGGTTATCTCTGATGAAAATATGGCCTTAGTCTGTATAGCAAATATTATGGATTAATGTAGGCTCATATCAGAGTGGAATTTGAAACATTGATATAATCCTGTTATAATTCATGTATTTTCTTACTGATTTAGATTTGCCAGAGATATCTGATCCCACAGCTCATTGAGAGAGGCATCAGGCTCTGCCATCAGACAGGTACCACTGGGAGGACACATCCTGAATATTGTGTAATCATTTACAATACAATCTCAAAGTCCAGGGGCAAATCTGGAGGGATCTGAATAAAACCGGTTTTAATGGGAGTTTGTATTTGACCAAACACAGTCTAAACTCAAGTTAGGATGACAATGTGTTATTTATAAAACAACTTACCATACTTATACCACAAGCTGTTCCTTCTGCTGCGGGCATGAACTTTGTCTCACACCTGTGACCCACTTTGTGACACCACAGAGATTTGCAGATATCCTGAAAAGGAAATGGTACTCATTACAGTACTCGTAATTTCCATAATTTCCTGATGTTTAGCAAGAGTAACAAATGAAACATGCTTTTCCTACCTTAAAAGACATATAAATAAACTCTTTTCTGAATTTAGAAAAGCCTGGGTTTAAGTTTCATAGCACAGTCATACCTTGTATATTGCCTTCTTGTTTATGCACCAGTTCACTACATATTTCTTAAAACTATATTGAGTGTTAGATTATAATAGAAAACAAACAGTGTTAAAAAGTTCATGGCTAAAATTTCATCATGTCTGCAGGGACTGCAATACTGTGAAGAGACAAGATTTTTCTAAACCACAGAAGATATCTGGAAAGGCAGTCTGTGCACAGTGCTGTTCACTCCCTCTTCCTTGTCTATTAGCTGTGAAAGAAACACAGCTGCCATCACTTGAATAATGTGGTTAGTATGCAATAAATCAAAATACTCCAGGATAATAACAGGAGTAAAAGAAATTACCATACATTTTTTTTCAGAATGAGCACTCCAGATTACTTTTAAAAATGCCTTCTCTGAAGAGACCAGTAAGGAGTGTAACAGTCATTAAAACAATAGGTTAATCTAAATTAATCATTCATCATGAAGTCAAGAGTATAAGTTACATTTCATTGCTCTAAACTAACCCTATAGTTCTCTCCCAAGCTTTTTGCTGTCATAAAAGTAAAACATCAGAAACTGAGTCCTTCTTACCCCACACCCCACGCAAGCTTTAATCAAAACTGTACTGCCTGCTAATTTCCCTTAGCATAGCAGGCAAGAGCTCATGGCTCATGTGAATCCAAGTGCCCTGCTTATGACTCCTGGAAAGAACACATTTCCTTCTGAAAGTCCCCAGGGACTGCGGTATTCCTCAAAAGAGGCCAGCACCTTCAACTGCCAACCAAGATAAGGCAGAGAAATAGCGCAGGCCTCTGAAGAACCTCGTATTACTTGTACTTATTCAGCGTACTGCAGTTCTCTCATGTCATTGTAACTTCTCAAAAGTGCATCGATAGGTACCTTTACAAAACTGAGGTTGCATAGTTTTGCTTTCATTCCAAATTGCCATTTGCACTGGGTATCAGCATCATAGATCTGTCCTGGCAGTTTGTCAGGGTATTTATACTGTCCTGTTTGCTTAGGTTCATCAATCAGGCAGGCAGCTTGAGCTGTACTATAATGAGAAGGTAAATTAATCATGACTATCATCTTTACATCAAAATACTTTAACTTGCTACAGACCAGCACAAATACATAATACGGTATACAGTACCTTTAACTAGTTCTAGAGGTATGCTCTGAAACAAGAATATCTGTTTGCAGGAACCGAAAGTTTTTGACATCTTGCTGGTAGCCTGGCCTGCAAAGTTTTAAGCAAGCAGGAATTTCCAGGCTTTGGGACTGTTGTGACAACAAGAAAGAATGATGTCAAATTCTTTTCCTCCCTATATTCTTGGGTAATCAAGAGCAAGGTGACCTCATCTGCTTCTTTCTCTTAAGTGGATTCCCCAAATCAGGAATCAACAGAAGGAGCAGGCACAGTGTCCCATTGCAGCATTTGCCCTCTGTGGAGCTGCCAGGGGACTGTTGCAGGGTGTGTGCTTTGGGCTGGCTGTGTCCAGAGCACAGCTCCCAACTCTACCTCTTTCCCTGTGTCTCTGCTTGAGAATCTGTGTATATAGAAGGTCAATTTATGCTGGATTTGTCTTCCAAGTGTCAATCTATGGGACCATATTGCAGGTTGGAGGGCTCATGTGACTTTTTAGCTTGCAATTTGCTTCTGTACACAAAATATTTGCAGCATTAAAAACTGCAGCATTAAAAAAATCATCACTGCAGCATTAAAAAATCTCCAGAACTCCATTGCCTTTTCTGGCTGCTACTCAAAGATATTGGGAATACTCACTGGGAATTCAAGGATCAGAGCCACATAACTACCAAGGTGCCTGATTTTTACTCTAAGGAAATAACATCTAAAATACCTGTGTTACTCTTGGTCACAGTACCTCTTACACATTTTTTAGTAATTCGGTGTAGTCTACCCATGAATAACAAAAAAAAAAGTATGGGAAAGATTAATGTAATGATGAAATAAACTCTGATTGAAAACTGGTTCCTCTAAAGGCATCACTGTGCAATGACAACATGCTGGAAAAATAACTGACATCTTTCCCTTTTTCCTTTTTTCTTTCTTCCAGAAACAGGATGTGAAAAATGTAAAACATCCTTTACTCATGACATGAGCTAGATCAAGAGGGAAACTCCAGTGAGAAAGGCCATTGATGTTAATTTACAGTTTGTAATGACTTTGGTACCACTGCATCTGCCCTCTTTTGTGTACACTTCCTACTAAATCTCTAATAAACCCAGCTGCTGACAGGAATGCCTGGGAAAGAATGATATACCAGTCATTACTGCAGGGTATTCCTAGAGAGTGAAATTCATGCTTTTGAAATAAGGCAGGACAAAAGCCTTTCCAGGCCACACCACCTCAATGCTCCGGCAGCCCGGGCGTGTGGGCGCACACACTGCAAGGGTTTGAGCACATTTTAAAGGAGGAGAATTTCACACTTTAGTAATTTTTATGCTGTTCAAGAATTCCAGCCCAGTTACTAAAGCTGCATTCCCTGGCACTGGCCCAGATTTACATCTGACCTACCTGAGAAATTTGTTGAGATACTGCCTGCTGCATACAGACCAAGAAAACACTCCATTGTTTCCAGTGAGTGTGGGAGACATAATATTTCCTTCAGCTTTTCTACAAGCATTTCCTTCTCCATCGTGAATCATACCAAAGCTGAAAAGAGAACCAGGTGGGAGAGTGAAAATCTAGATTAAACAGAAGCAAGACAAAATTTGGGGGAAAAGAAATACTTTCTGGGTAACAGCTCTATGCTTGAACTCCACAGGGAATGTGGAATTCATCCCTTTCATTCCAAACGGATGAAAACTTATGCACCATACAAATTATTACTGGTATGAAACAAGTTCCAGTTACCACCAAATTTTTGTCATCACACCCTCATCTGATGGGAAAGGATAGTCAGGTTCCAAGGAAGAGCCACACTGGGGCTGCACAGGAGCTCTGCACTGGGAGCCAGTGACAGGACACTGCACAGAGGCACCAGAGCTGTCAGACTGGGTTCAGAGTTTCCCAGTTTACCCATTTCTCCTTCCCAAAGGAGAACAGTTCCATGGTGAGGTGCATGGACATCGTGAATTTTATATTCAGCCACACTTGCACTTTCCTGTGAATCTGTCAGCTTAAAAGCTGCATGCAGCGTGAGCCTGTCTCTGCCCAGGGATAACGCCTGTTAACATGAATTGTGTGGAGATCAGAATCCAGGGAAATACCACCCATAGGAATATACCTTACATACCATAACTGCCTTCCTAATAGGCAGGAAAAGCTACAGAGCTCCATTTGTAGCAAAGGAAATGGGTGTGAATGAATAGAATACAAAAGCATGAATATAAAAATATTGCTATTTTTCTAATTTTGGCCACTAACTTGCTATATTATCTCAGGCAAATCACATTGGTTTTCTCACCTTTGTTATAAAGTGTTATTTTGTCTAGACTGTAACTGTTAATTGGGAATAGTGCCTCCTATTGGGAATACTGCTTCTTATGGGGTGTTTTGCTCAGTCTGAACATCAGGAAGCCCTGCTTTAACTAGGAGTGGTGTTAGGATGATATAAAGAATAATAAGCAATAAAAAAACTGCAGTATAATTACAAATTATGAAATTTTATGGATATAATAAAGCTAATTTTTAGAGGTTTTCCTTTCACTGTTCTGTATTTACTCACTGTATGGGACATCAGAAACACATCAATGTGTTTGGGATAGAATTTTCATCATCTGTTACTTCAATATTGTAGTACATTGGTGACTTTATAAATGTAATCTCTGCTTGCGTAGGGAATATCTCATTTACTGGATTCAAACCTCTACTGCTATAAATCATTACAGGCTCATCAGAGTTACTGCATGTGTTGCCACCAGCTGAGGCTCCAAACTTCCTAAAATATATGGCCCTTTCTATGAATGGACAAAAAAAGTACCAATTGAGCCAGTATTTTAGAACCCTTCATAAAATAATCTGTTCTCCTGCACTGCAGCCAGAGAATCCCCAGTTTATATCCCACTGACACAATGGGCTCTGAACACCCAAAGGAACTGTTAAGGTTTCAGGTAAAAACACAAACTTTAGAAAATTATTAAAATGTCTAAGAAAACACTAAAATGTCTAACCACTGAGGCTTGTCAGTGGATCACAGAGTGTGATATTCCCCTCCTGTGAAACTTTTGGTTAATGACCTCAGCACCCCCAAGACTGTCACAGGATTTTTTTGTCTTCCAAGAATCTCTGTATCACAGAAACTACATTCTGTTGTCTTACATCACATATTAGGCAGTCTCAGGACCATGAACATGACCAATGATCATAAAGAGATTTTGTATCTGGCACAGGCTTTTCCAAGGAGACAAGAAGCATTTTATTAGGTGTATGGAAATATATCAAAGAAAGGTTGAATAATATGTGAATCAAAGGCAGTGGTGAAAAAGGAAAAAAAGAGAAAAATCTAAAAAAATTCCAAGTAAAATCTCTTAAAACAAATAAGATAATAAAAAGGGAGGGGAACATTAAGAGATTAAATGGGATAATGCTTGAAAAATAAGTTATGGGCCTGATTCTCTCCTAATACTGACTGAAGGACATTAAAAATGTACTGAGGTCAGTGAAACTGCATTAGTGTGACACGAGGATCAAACAATATTCATATTACATATTTGGTCCCTTTGAATGCTTTGGCACCATTCCCACAGGCCTCACTGGCAGCTGGATTATTCTTTAATTCCTTGCTTCCCTTCAGATGTACAGGAACCTGTGAAGAGGTCACTCATGTAGACATTAGGTCATAGTGTGTATTGCAGAGCGTATTTGTACAATGAAAGCTAAATAGTCCTGATGCAGCCAGGCAGAATGGGAAGGCTTCATGCCTTGACCAATCAGCAGAATACATGACCACTGCTTTCCAAAGGTTTTCTGTGCATTAATGCTGCTGAAAAAGGAAAAACACCCTTTAAACTAACCCTTGATATCAGGTTTGCACCACACAGAGAAACTCTGCTTCTCTACTGCCAGTGGTGAGACAGACTCCAGCTTGAACTGTGCTAAAACTGGAAATCCAAACCATACACAAAGTTGTGAAAAAGTAAGTGAAAATGACTGGGGGAAAAACAGCAGAACAAAACCTGATCATCTTCTTTAGATTTAATTCAACAATTTGAAGAATAGCTGAAGCTCCATGAAAGATTTTGTGCGAGAGACACCAGGTTCTAAGAAAATTACAGTCTTTCTACAATAGAAATCAAATGGACATCCAATGGACATGAATACAAAAAGGCAGAAACCACCACAAAGGTGGGATTCACACAAATCACACCTTAAACATGTAGAGAGGAAAAAGGACAGGTTGAATGTTTCCTATGAAACTCTGGGTGTTCTGGGAAAGGAGACCTCTAAGACACTCAGAGAGATCACTTCTCCAGTGAAGCTGCAGTAACCTGCAGTGACCCTTCTCTTTTTGGAGCAACCACGTGGGTACCATAAGTAATTTGCCTACCAGAACATGGGAGCAGTGTGGTAAGCTTAAAGGTATTAAACAGGACAGGCCAGTTCTGAGGCCTGCAGAACACCACTGGCGACCAGTCATCAGCTGGATGGAGCCCCGTTCACCACCACTCCCTGGGCTTTGAAATGATTTATATTTAGAACGAGCCCATCCAAATGATCTATATGTCACTGATTTATATTAAATGGGCTATGTTTCCATTCACTTACATATTTGTTTATAGGAGAAGAAACTTACTTGTGTCCAGATTCATGAGCAATTGTAAAAGCCAGTCCAAGGCCTGTATCTTCATTAATGGTGCAGCTTCGGTATTTGCTGCACATGCCACTGATAGGTGCAAATCCTGAAGGAAGGAAGCAGTAAAATAGCTTGTTCCTCTACAGAATTCCAAATACACATATCATCTCCACTGGTCCTAATAAGCCAGTTTATTTTGGCACATGGAGAACGCTTGTCTACTTCATCAGGTTTATCATGGAAGAATTACAACAGACTTTTATTTGACAATAAAGGAACTCCTATATAAAAAGTATAAATCAAACCTAACCTCTCCAACTACACATTATTTGTAAAGACTATTCTCCCCCCAACCCACCTCCCACACCTTTACTGGTCTCAAATTAGGGAGGAATCTCATTCAAAAAGGGCAAGCAGTCACAAAAAGAAAATAAAAATAGTGTGGCTCAGAAATATTCTCAAAATCAAAAATATTCCTTGAAGAGGTGACAATCCAAAAATAATACTCTCCTGTCCTCTTCAAGAAGACTAACAGCATGAGCAAAACCAGACTCTTTTATTTGAAACCAATTCAGCTCCTGCTGTGGACACCCCCAAGTTTCTCAGCCTGTGTTTTGGTGTCATACCTAAAGTATCACAGGGCTCGTTCTTCCAAGAGCAGATGTCAAAGCCCGTCAGAAGGATGGCATGGTCGTGGCGCTTCCCGTTCTTCCCAACCAGGGCAGACTGCCACTGACAGAAGCTGTTCAGGGACTGGTCAGCGTGGTGGTTGATCAACAACCCGCCCTGCAGGGAGTGCACAGACACACAGACGAGGTGCTTCCATCAGTACATGAGAAAGGAAGTTGAAAGAGTTGCTACGGGAAAAGGGAATTAATATTTCATATTTGTTCTACATCAACTTATGTATTCCCATGTTAACTGTCAGTGATGGCTGAGTCAGCTGATGAGTGAATCTCTTACAACTGTAAAATAAAACTGGGCCTCTCCCCAGGCACACAGATATTTCCAGCGTTGGTGGCTGGAATTACAGTGTACAAATACATTTGATTCCTGAGAATGCTGAACACCAACCCATATTCAATATTGTGATTATAATGTATTGCGATCTCTGGGGAGGAAAAGTACTATCCAACTAGATCAACCCATCACAAATTTCTTTTCAGAAAAACAGATTTTGTCTTCTTTTGTCTCAGCACACACAAGAATTGGCTCCATTCCCACCTTTTACATGCTTTACATGCTTTCTTCAGTTTGGGACTTCTGGGTCCTTACCACTTTTGATCAACACACCCTGGAAGGCCCAGTTCAAAATTTTTCTATTTATTTAAATACTCATTAAGTAGATTTCTCACTCCAGCCATTTACCTTCAAGGAAATGCTGGAAAATGTTAAGTTTTATCTTACTGGAAGCATTTTGATGTTTCTAAGGAATATTTACATGAAATGAAGAATTTAGAATCAAAACCTAAGAAGCATTGAAATGCAGAAAGTGTAATTTTGGAGATTTTGGTGGTTTTAATCTTCTTCTCATATTCTATGTCTTAAGAAACCTGCCTGAACATAACCTGGGAGTACTCAATGCTCCCAATGAACAGCAGCAAATGAAGTAGCTCAGACAAAAATTGTGACACAACTTACAGGCTCTTGTTCCAAAAGAAGCAGGCTCACAACAATAATGTTTATATCACTTCCAATTGTTCCATCTTTGAACAGACTAGAGACCTGCAATGATTATTGGAGAGGAAATATCACCTACATGCATAATCCCTTTTTAATAGATTAAACATATGTATTGAGTTATTGCCTTGGACTTCAATTTTCAATACTAACTAATGGAGTTATATACCTTGTAGGATTAATCCAAAAGAGCTCAAACCAGAAGAATTATGCCCCAAACCACTATACTTAGTCAAAAACTTGAAAACCTTCCATTGACTTCAATGGGCTTTGATCTGTCCTTGGTCTCCTGGATCAAGTGTAATCAAGGCTAAAGTTCGAGCTCACATTTTGCAGTACAAAAGCAAAGAGCAAGGTCACACAGGAAAACATATTTCTAGTCAAATTATATCAGTTTTATGAAAACAAACTTGTGCTTTCTCAAATAAATGTTTGTTTCTTGGAGACATTAGGTAAAACAGACAAAGCTTCATGATACTAAATGAAAGTTTCAATTTCAGAGTA
Source organism: Orthonyx spaldingii (assembly GCA_013397795.1). Lineage (NCBI taxonomy): Eukaryota > Metazoa > Chordata > Aves > Passeriformes > Orthonychidae > Orthonyx > Orthonyx spaldingii. Next base: position 1,884,732 of record VZTJ01003885.1, on the reverse strand, counting down.
TCTGCCTTTTTTGGACTACACAGGAAGTATTTTTAAATTTAACATTTTAAATACTTTCTAGTTTTTTTTTTTACTCTACGGTACTGTTGTCAGAGCTGTGATAATCTAAAGACATATATTTAAAGGCTTTTTGACATAAGTAATACATTAAATGAGGGTTGAAGAAAGGCTTGCATAGGGTGCCTCTGCTCTTTTCGGTATCAGTATTTGTCTAATGAAAGATCCTACTCTGACACAACAACATTCCCCAGAGAAAAGACACTTGAGTGACACCACACCTTACCATGTTCATGACTGTTAAGATATATGTTGTTACATTTTCCTTGCCATGTTTCTCCAACATTTTTTTATCTGCTACAACAAGGGTTTCAACATTTAGACTTCCATTTTTCTGAATTTTAGAAGATGATCTTTTGAACCTCGCAGAAGTCCCATACTCATCTGAGCGAATGTAGGTCTCTTCTGTGGGTGGCTTGGGTGCATCTAAAAGGAAATAAAACTGTTTTGGAAAGAGTTCAGATCACCCATGAACAGTTTCATCAGAAAATGAAGTATCACAGATTTAAAGCCTTAGATTATTTTTATAGCATGTGATTTAATACTTCTGGCTAAGTTCTTCCATATTTATTAAAAAAGACCTGATTCATTCCTGAGGGAAGGACAGCTACAGGGAGAGAAGGAAATGGGAGAACCACATTTATATGCAATAACCAGTTTAAAATAAGGAATTAATCTAATAAAATGGTAGCATCTGTGCAAAAAAAAAATACAACAGAATTTTTAACAGAGTATCTGCATTTTTCCTGTCCTATTGATAACTTCCTGAGGTGTTTGGCATGTGCTACTTACATAGCAGTTGGCAAAAAAAGTTCTTTCCACAACAGTCGTCCATGGTCAGTACAGAGATCAGATACACACCACAAGTAAATTCCTGCCAGCCTGCTATTGGGACTGACATTGGCTTTCCACGCCAAACTGCCAGCAAGATTATTCCTGCTGGGAATGTATTTACTGAGTATAGGGAATGTCAGGCAACACCAAGGAGGGCTTGACAACAGGCAATGGGTATCTCAATTCCAAGGTGCAGTTTCTCCCTCTGCGCTGGTGCAGCGCAGGCAGTGGCACAGCTGGACAATGGTCTCTATTCTTCAGGGAACCAGAAAACGGGCAGAGAAATCCACCTCCCACATCCTACCGTGCTCCTGCTATCCACAGCTTCTTCTGCACAAACCTACACTGCCTTTGCATCGAGAACTAACTCAAAGGCCACTTCAACAAACTCTGGATAACAGTGGGGGTTTTTTGGACGCAGGACATAACAACACAAGTGAGGGAGCCTCAGGTAATGAAAAAAATTCCTGCCTATGTCTCACCAGAATGTTATTCCCAAGAGCTAAAACAGACCCTACCTCCTTCCACGCCAAACTGGGAAATCAAGAACACCATAGAATGCACAACAGTGGTCTGCTTTCAAGAACTCAGCACTCTGAAGTGCATTTAACATACAAAGGACTATGCTATGGTGATTTTCAAATGTATCACTCATTACACACAACCGCCCTTTACAAGCCCAAAGAACTTTTCTCTTCTGGAAGCACATCAAGACACAAGGACGGGCCTCACCCAAGAGGGAAGTGCTCAGTTCAACGCACGTCAGCACCCAGGTACTATTTTAAGGCAGTACAGTTCCAATGCTTTGGACACATATATCCATGAACAGAGAAGTTTTGCTCTTGAATTTACTTCACTGCTTCTCATAAAACCTAAGCAGCAGCAGTTTCATGCATATTTTACTTACTACAGTCCAGTTAACTCTCCTGATCTAAAAGCATTTAGGTTAAGAAGAAGAGTTTGGAAGATTATTAACTGGCTTTTCTAGTGCTTACCAACTGCCTGCACATGAAATTTTAAAAGATGGCATGTGGGAAAAGCTATATTTATGACATTCAAAGTGGCAATGTGCTCTTCCCTCTTACTGCTCATCAAGTTTGACTTCATTCTTAGGTTAGGACAAATTAACCTTGACTAGGCAGGGTTAATAGCAGAGGACCACCTTCTGTTAGCCTGAATTCTCCATCCCTTTGTTCATTCAAGCTGAAACTTTCTATTCCAGGTGACCAGATTGGATTTCACTGAAAATTTCAAACTTATGTGACTCCAAATCTCAGAGCAAGACCAGATAACAATGCAAGAACTTGGGGGGGAAAAAAATGCAAGAAGAAAACAGTACCTAATACTCATAGAAAAAGAATTCCCTTTACTGGAGTAATTTCTTCTGCATCCTGTATTTTCCTCTACCCAATTAAACAATGACTTGTGATTCTATTTGCATTTCATTCAGTGAACATGAGATCAATTTGTTCTATAAATTAACCAAGGCTGGGTATGGAAATAAATTGTTATTTTTTAGAACTCCTTCCTTTCTCTCGGAAAGTTACAGGCATGGACTGCATGAAGTGAAAGACCACAGGATGCACAAAAGAAAGAATTTTGTGGGTAAGGTGCTTAAATACCATCTTGCTGAATCGGATTCTAAGAGTGTGTCTGACGTCGAGCTCCTAAACAATGATGGGCAAATCACTTTAACTAAACTCATCACAGTTGCATGCTAATTGCATGTTCTTCATTTAACATAAACCCAGCCTGAATATGCAGCTAGGAGCTCATAGCTGTAAGTGAAATTGTTGAATAAATAGTTATGCATGAAGAATCACGAAAGCACAAAATATTTTAAAGAAAAAATCAGTTTTTCAATTCAGTGCCCAGAAGCCATGGCTACTTCTGACCTCTACTGTGTCTGTGAGTCCCATTTATAAGACAGGAATAACAATAATACCTTCTCACATCCCAGGAGGTCATGCAAATACAGTGTTCAAAATGCTCTCACCTATTATAGGGGTAAGCACTTTGTAAAAGCGCAAGAGGACATGAGTAATTCTGAATTTGGACAAGCAGTCACAGAAGGAACAGCAAATAAGGCACAAACTCACACTGGACAATCCAAACAAAATGGGCCAGTGTAGAGCAGAGGAGATCCTGCTCCACCATCACCCCTGCTCTGCAGCAGGAAAACCAGACAGGAGGGAAAGGGAGGATGTAATGAGGCAGTTTTGGACTGCATTAGAAGGCAAATGTTTACAGGTTGAATCACAGGCTTGTGCATCTGGCATTAGAGGGTTGGCTTTTAAACCTGGGGGAAGGATTTTTGAATTTTTAACAAGCCATCTGTTTTAAGGCCTCAGTCTCAGCCAGCCACCTTTCCCCGTAACTCCTTTCTCATTCCTTCCCTTCTATTTATTTTCTCGTTCTTCCTTACACCCCTTTGTAAAAGGAAGCTGGTCATTTTCTCACAACTTCAGTAGGAAGTTGGAAGAATGTAAGTGGACTGAGGCACTGTTTGCAGTCCTGGAGACCCTCATTAAGAAACTCAGCTCAGAAGCTGATCAGCTTTCAAAAAGACTCAACTGAATGCTAAAAGTACAGATATAGGGTCCAAGGGGCTCTAAAATGTTCTACAAGTCAAGGGCCTAATGAAGGACTCAGAATGGTTCTTGGCAGGATAACATATTTCAATATATTTTTAAAGACATGGTTCCAAAATCTTATTTAAACAATTTACATGGGTGGTTCTTTTTGAAGATCTCAGTTGCTGAAAATTTCATTATCAAAAGGTGAGTTTTGAAGGACCTTTTCTCCATCCTCTCAGAAATTAATGATTTTGAAGCTTTTTTCTCCATCTTCAAGCCTAATTAATTTTTTATCCTCGGTCTAACAGAGAGAAGTTCAGGGACTTGGCATCCATCACTGTGCAGAACTGCTTACTGAAAACTATGTCAATGTAAAAAAAATCACCATTGGGATCTTTTAATCTAGGCAAAGTACAAGAAAACTAAACAATGATTCTGATTGCTTAATAAAAGAGATGATTCTATGAACTTAGAGGAAAACTCAAGTTTCTCATAGATGTTTCACGTTAGAAATATATCATTTAAAGTTATTACATCCCCATCCCAAAGGGATGTAAAGAGATGTGAAACACACCTCAGGACCACCACAGAGCCTGAAACAGCCACTACCTCAAAAAAGGAGAGAAAGTTTCCTTACATACATTTCTTGCGACGTCCACAAAAATGCTGCTTTTGAAACCTTCCGTGGTGGTAACCGCTCGCTTGCGCGTGATACTTGTGGGAAGTGTGCATTCTGTCATGGCCAAAGGGGGAGGATTTGGGATGGGGCTCTACGGGGTACCGGTGCACCTTCCCCTCGGCAGTCCGCTTGTACAGCACGTGCGGGTGGTGGCCGGCGGGGGACGTGAAGTTGTGCTCCTGTGCCAGCTGCTGAGGTAATGGAGAGATCAGGAACTCGATCTGCCGTGTCCTTATCAAACCTGACTAAAAAAAGAAACGGCACCACAAATTAGAGAGGAGGCTGTCACGGCTCACAGCTGGAACATGCCAACTCCTTGAGCGACCTTCCTGCAAAGGCCAGACTGACTGCAATGTGCACCTCTACACTGGTTAGCTACTCAAGTTATTATTACTCAAGTTATGTATCAAGTTATTATTCAGGTTATGATCTGGATATCCTTCCCATTTAAATATGCATAGTTTCCCTTTGGAGATGACCAAATTTTACATTTGGAAAAACACAAACCAGGAATGTTGTGTGACTGGCAGCACAGCACCTTCACACAATAGCATGGATAGCTTCATAGGCAATATTAACCCATTCTTCACAGTATAGGCTTGTTTGTGTAGGTGTTTGTGTATGGGATATACATAAAAAGGAAATGCTTTTGGAAAACGCAACTTCGCATAAGTGGACACATTATAAAAGAAAATATTTGAGTTAAGGTTCACAGCTTTTTCAGAACAAGGTATTACCAAACAGGAATCCCAGACTTAAGTATAGCCTAAGCAGAAAATGACATTGCAGGTCAGCAGCACAAAGCTGAAGCATCTGAATATTTAAGCATCATGATTCAGTAATCACCTCCCCGCAATTTAATCATAATTTAAACACAGTGTAAAATTTATACCCTCCTACAAGGGAAAGCTAATCACTAAAGGCAAGTATCTGATTGTTTTCCTTCTTGGATCCCTGAAATACAGAAATATGGGAAAACTACACTGTAGTTTTCACATAGTATCTGTGCATAAAAACTGCACATGTGATGAAGTGTTTCCAGGATCAAGGCCAGGGAAATGTGGGTGGCACTGAGGAAGTATATCCATGCAGCTCATTAACCAGTTATGATTTTATTTCATTTCTTGGTTTTGTAAAACAAGTTGTAATAAACACCTCTTTTTACCAAGTCCAAAACCAAGAAGAAGCTTGATCAGGTAATTCTATTACATTATATATGTAATACTAGATACAGATTTTTGGTTTGGATCAGTGAGGCTCTACCATGTGCCAACACCCTCCTGCCAAAACTGACATCCCACGAGGACTACATATCTCTTAGGCTTCAGAAAGATATGTGCAGACAAACAAATGTCAATTGCAAACCATCTTGCGCCACATCTCAAGTCCTCCAAGACCATGATTCCACCTCCTTCCTCAAAAAAGTTTTTGGAAATGTAGACATGACACATGTATCACCTCTTCCCTTCTGAAATGGATGTTCTTCTTTAGCACAACCTCCCAGGGCCAGAATGCCATGGGTATCACAAGGAGAGCAGTTTTAATGCCTAATGTAAGCATTCTATTTTTAAAGGATTTGTGGGATTTTCTGCGCTTTAAGAACTGTTTCCCATGAGGAAAACTCTACACAAAGTGAAAAGCAAGTGAAAATTGAGTTACATATGGATCTTCACAGCTTTAACTGTTTACTAAACTAATGCTGAAATTGATTTTAAGTCTATTCCAGCTGGAAAGACTTATCAAAGATCTGTAGGTCCTCAACAGTCTGCAGTCATCCACTATGCTCTTTTCATGGAAATTCTCTTCTGTTGATCCAAATCAAAGGCAGCTTTGCAGTACTCCCCAATATAAGTACCTTTCACAGGGGCCCAATAACAGTGCTCATAAAATCACACTGTGATCTCAATTTTGGCAATAGAAGAGATTCCACATTATGAACTCAGAGGGTCTAACTGCCCTCTGAATAATCATAATAATAAAACAAACAACTGATATTCTGATTAACAATTTGCCCATTCTCCTCTCTTCAACATGAATTCATAATTATGTATCTCAGCCTGTATCTACTCAACATTCTAAAAGAAGGTGGAAATTGCCTCCATCAATAAGAGACAGGTTTTAAATAATTGACAGGAACTTAACTTGCCTGTTCACTGCAACAAATTGGCATATTTCAAATGTCAGATCACATTTGGTCATGACAAAGTACTTTCCTGTAGGGAAGATGACTAATATTTTAATCCTTATGATGTGTGTCACCACACAATTTACAAGAAGTTCTGAGAGACAATCTTTATCTAAAATGTACTGATAATTGGGCACTGCTAAGTGATTTTTTTTTTCAGCTGGGAAAGAGAAATGTAGTGAATCTGGTTCTTATTTCCCTATTTTAAAGGTTTCCACATCTGAAATTATTCCTGTAGGATTCCTTTTGTAAATGATTCAAACCATATGGAAAAAAAAAAGGGGGGGGGGTTGTATGTTTTCCTGTAAGAAACTGTCCCTGATGTACATGAAGTCTCAGCCCCCAACATCATTTCTACATTTAATGTTACAAGGGATTGAAAATTCATGGTGGGGGGGAAGAAATGACTGAATTCTGGACCCTGCATGTATTTTGCTGCACCTTTAGAGAAACTGTAGCTGAGTGTCTTACAAATGTAGTCACTTTTTTCCAACAAAAATGGCCCTAAATCTCCAATAAGACCTTTTTCCTTCGGGTTTTACATCAGGCTCATATGCCAAGTTGAAAAATGCTGTGTGAATGAAAGATACCTTCTTTTCGATAACATCCAGTTTTATGAAGTTGTCCAGAAGAAAGGGGAAGTGCCACAGAGCAGTCTGGACACTCATTCAATCACACATCATTTTCCATTTCTTCCAGGTATGGGATGGATTCAAGGATTCATATTGAAATAATCACTTTGGGAATTCCAAAGCAATGTAGAGAATGCTGACCCGGCTTCAGACACCACTGCAGTCCTCTGGAGCACTGCAAAGGGGGAAATAGGACAACAACTGCCGGATACTTTTCCTGCAGGTTCTTGAATTGTAGTGCTGGGTAAAGCAAAATGGCCTATGGCTCCATTGTGCTGGCTGGCAAACATGCCAGCTGAGAAACTCCACGGCACAGAGGCAGCGGACTGGCACAGAATCATCTTTTCTAACTTTACACCATGAAGGAATTCCAGTTTTAAGGCCAGATTTTGGCTGGTCTGTACTCCTGTGTGTCCTGGGAATTTTTTCTACAAATACATGAAACATCTCCGCAATTGTGAGTTAGATGCAATGTATTTATCCAGCTCAAATACTTCAGAACAAATACTGTCAAAACTGTCATGGAAATTTATATTTTGGGTTTCCTACTTTCAGCACAACTTTATGCATTACATGTGATTTTCCCTAAATCAAGGATGACTGTCCATTAACCTCGATGGGTTTAGGCCACAATGAGGAGAGGGTCAGATAGATCAAAATTCCTTTTTTATTTCAAATTCTCTGCAATTATAACACCATTAGAGGAAGCAGGATGACAAAATCCAACATTCTTGTAAGTCTAGACAACACAGCATGAAAAAGGCCAGGGACTCCTGTCTATTCCTTCTGTATCCCACTGTGGCTATCACTAATAATAGAAATAACTGTGGGAATATGGTGAGAAGGAACACCCAAGAGATTGCTCAGTAGGAATTTGCTGTTTTCTTCTTCTCTTACAACACATACTTGCTATCCTTCTGGAAGGGATATTCCATGCCATTGGAAAGAAAATGGAAAGACATAGGTTGACCCGTGTGGCTAGCAAATAATTGTGGAACCAATAATTTAGAGGAACTTGTAGTTTGTTTGCAGAAAAGTTGGGAACAAAAAAAGGAAACATTCTTCCCACTCTTGTTATTTGTTATGAAATATTTGCTTAGCTCTGGGCTAAAGGAATTCTCAGATCCAATACGCCTCTGTAAAATTCCTCAGTATCTGGGTGTAATCACCAAGGTAAGGCACTTGTTCTGTTTTCTTGGTGTGTTTCAAAAGGAAGAAGAATCTCAAAATGAGATTTGGACACGGGCAATGATAACATGGAATCAGCTTCAAGATTTTTTAAATTGAACATAGACTATAAATTGAAACATAAGGAGAATTTTTTTAAACCACTGAAAGTGATTGTCTTAACTACACAAAATCAGGTAGATCTTCCACTGATTTTCAACCCACATGGAAGAATTTTGAGAGTCACACACTAACATATCTGTTCCTAACAGGTCTCACTGGCTTCTTACTGGAACAGCAGGGGCTGCTCCCATTTACTCCCCTGTGTTCTTAGACTCAGAGTGGAGCCTTTGGCAGCTTACCAGCCTGTAAACCTAATTCAGTTTGGGGTTTCAGCATCTCCAGAAAAACCAGATCCTCCATAAAAAACAGAGCAGTGACAGTGAGTGACGGATCTGCAGAATTTCTATTTCTCTCCCATAATTTAACAAAGCTGAATGCTGAGAGAGCAGATAAATCCTCTCTCTAGACTAGAAGGGCCTCGTGGCTGTGAGTTCTCTGCATACAAGGCATTCTCACTACATGCTAATTAAACTGAAGGCAACAGCTTTATGTATGTTAAACTTAGAGAGTTTTAGAAACCAGATGCAAATAATGAGGTAAGAAGCATAACAAAATTAAACTGAGAATTAAAACAGATGAGTAATTGAGCTGCAGTATCTCTGCTACACATAACTGCTTATTAGTGATGTAAAGTTATATTACAGTTTGCACAAGAACAAGAGTATCTCAACTAAATGAAGTACTACAAAGTATACAGATATTTCTCAAGGAATACTACTTATACCCAAAATGCCTTATTCAGTTTTAGGAGCATAACCATAAAATAAGGTGTTAAAAACCCACTGTTTGTTAACTAAAACAATGACCAAAGAAATCAATGAAATCTATACCATTATGTGGCTGTGAGTGTGCTCAAGATGAAAAATCACTAAAAAGGAAGAGTTAAATACCACTTCGCACCCATTAGAATAGTTCCAAATATTCATGAAAAGTTTTTAAAGACTTGACAAAAGGCCAACTGAAACTGGTATAAAGCTTTCCACAGACTTCAATGGACATTGATCCAAGACTTCTGTTGTGTTATTTTCCAAATGTCCAGCTCCTAAAAAAACCCCAAATCATTGATTTAAACACATCTCAACAGGACTTACAGAACATAATGTACACAGACATAAAGTACAGTTTTTAGTTTTATTTAAAACACATAAATATGTAAACTAAGAACTTCCCTGAAAAACAAAGGAGAATAGATGACCTATGAGTTGCAGTTGCTGGTTATTTAAAATCATCTGAGGCCAAAGATTCCTAGAAATCTAGTATGCACATCACAGTGTGGTTGGGGCCATCTCATGTTACAGCATATTGGAATCTTTTCTCATTCACTTTGCAGTGAAAATGCATGAAATTACCTTATCTACAGTTCATTTTCATCAAACTTATTTCCAGCCCTGATGCTCTGCTAAGTCTCTGGTGCTTTAGCACCACAAGTGAAACACAAAAGACCCATCTCTGCCACCAAAGCTTTCCCTTGCTGGAGGAGAGACTGCCCTCACTCAGCTGTCCCTCTTGGGGGTTCTGTCTGCCAGACCATTTCCCATATGGAACCATGGGCAGCTTGAAAGCTGAAAGAGGGTATGATAGACTCACCTCTTGGGATGGGTTAAGTTGGTAGTCTGAAAAATGTGAGACTATAACCTTACTACAGTCATAAGCAAAATTACTTCCAAGAATTATAGCCAGCAGGATAGTACAGCCTGACCTGGAACTGCAGATACCCGATATCACTGACTGACTTTTTGAGAGATGGCTTAGTGAGCCCCTCTTAAGTTAGGGTCAAAATGTCAATGCTCTGGAAAATATAATCAAAATGAGCAAATTAAGATATAAAATTAGGTAGAAAGAAATGACAGCATATCTGGAAAGGAGAAAGGGGCTGCATTCCAGAAAGTGTTGCTGAGGTGAAAGATATTTTTACCCTCGGGAAGCATCAGGAGCAAACAGCCAAGCCAATGGCAGTAAATCATGGTAATTAAGGGAGTTCCTTCCCTCTGCACTCTGACACAGAGCCCTTTTTCTGGGAGGTAGCTACAGAGGGGACAGCAGCAGCCACAAGGCTTGAGGGCATTTTGCCTCTTTCTGTCCCCCTGAGAAGAGCACTTATATAAATGCACCCACGTTACTGAAGCACTGAGTAAATGGAACAAGCTTCTGAGACACTGCGACAGGGACACGATCCATGACCCACCAACAAAAAGTGAAAAGTCTGGGCCCATAATACATACACAGATTGTTAAATTAATGACAGACTTTTACAGAGTGTTAAGCATCCAGGAGTTCCCATTGAGCTGAACATTGTCTGTGCAAGTATTTCCAGAGTGCTTTTATACCAATTTGGGAAAGCAAATCTTCTGGGAAACTAGTGAGGATGGACTCCCATGAGGTTTCCAATAATATACATGTATTATTGAAGTCAGAAATCCTACGAGTAAAACTCAGAGCATGTTCATTTTTGATCCTATCCCAAACCAGGCAGCACAAAGGCATGTGAACACACTAAAGGGATGAAAGAATTTAAGTGAACTAAACTTTTCCCTAGCTTTTACGTTTGCCAAAAAATTCACCCATCCTTCATAAAAGTATCAAGCCTGTAAACGGGCAGTTTCTGATACCAACCCCAGAGCCAGCACAAAGTGATGTTTTATGGGACTGGATCCTTGGCTGATGAGAATAACTTCAGCGGACGTTTATTGACTTTCACTAGACTGGAATACTTGGCTCTGTACCACAGCAAAAGTTTAGGTTAATGGCCTTTATACACGCTAAAATATTTTTTATCATGAAAGAAGCATTAGAATCATTGGTTACCTATTCTAACTTGAGAATTGTCAGCAGACGGCATTTTTCTTTAGAATCTGACTCAGAAAAATAACTCAATTTTTCTGTTTTCTAACATAATATAGATTTCTTGCAAATGTACAATGTTAAGGGTTCTTAACAACAAAGCATTTTATTACCTGATGATCTGACAGGAGGAGAGTACAAGGTTTAAATTGCCCGTCCGAGTTAGCCATGAAAGGCTACTCTGTTTGGTTGTTCAAAAGAAGTGCTATGTAGAACATTCAGCAATTAAACCAAGGTAACAAAATTGCATGCCTTTAATTATTCCTATATAAACAAAGCCAGAGTTATCTCTGAATAGTGCCTTTGTATTTCTGCAGTTGACTGAGCTTGTTTCAAACATCTTTATGCAACCTCATGTCAGCATATGGCAAATAAGGAAATATTCTTATTTGTTCCTCCACTTAAGGTAATTGAACCAGTCACACTGGTATTTAAATATATTAAATTGGTATTTATTGCAGGGTAATGAGATATTCTAGAACTAACGCAAAGTTGATTGCTTTGCCACAGATTAAATACTTGCTTGTCAGTACGTGAGCTCGCTCATTTCTCATGTTCTGGGTTTGAAAAAAAAAGCCAAGACCCAAAAAAACACCACTCCCAAAAACCAGGAGTAGGCATGATAAATGAATAGAAGAAAAATACTAATGCAAACTACAGCATAACCACACTAACTATACACCAATAACATTTAAGTGAAGTGCCAGAGGTTTACCAAGTTACATTCAGGATCACTTCATTTACAATTCCATCACTAGGGTTCTTTGGCTCCCTATAAAGGTTTTGGAAGGCAATTAGCTAAAACCAACAGCTCGAATGTAGCCTTGGTAGCTATACAAGCACTTGGGTATGGCCTATTTAAGTAAATCCCTGCAACTGTAAGATAAAATCTAGAGCTTTTATTAGTTATGACAATTCTGAAATCCATCACAAAGCAAACAGGAAACAGCAGGATTATTTAATGAGTGCATTTATGCTTCACTTTTCCTAAAAAGAGGCAATCCACTATCTGTCATGTGCTGACAGTTGATTAGTTACTTATGGTACATCAGTAATAACAGAAAAAGTGACTTCAGAGGGTAGCTTAATGTGTCCCCTGACCTATCATCCCACGTAACTGGTGCACAGCTTCAGAGAACACTCCAAGTGAGAGGAGGTTCACTTTCAGAAATCTTCAAAAGCACAGGAAATGCAGCTCTCTTTGTCCTGTCATTCTCTGTAACAGCACAAAACAAAAGCACTGTTTATGTCCCTCTTAAATATCTGAAATGTGCCTTCAAGATGCCCAGATCTTCAGACAGGGCAGAGTTTCACCCTAAGGTTGGTTTGCTATGAATTATTTATGCTGCTCAAAGGATTAGGTGAAATGAAAATGTTCTGGCAAGATTCTCCTCCCCCTTTGTGTACAGCTAATCAATTTTAGGTGGCTGGAGGTCAGATGTACCAATATTCTAGGGAAAGTGCATACCTTCTGCATGAAGCTTCTGCTCCTGGAGTGCTAATACAGGCAAAACCAGTAAGATTAGGCCAAAGTGACACAGAAAACGAACAGCTTCAAAAAACCCCAAAACTGATGATAGATAACTAAAATCAGTACTTGGAAATTCCTTTTCAATAGGTACTTAGCATTAACAGATGCTTGCTTGAGTGTTTCTGATCAGCAACATTCCTCCCTATCAGACAGGCAACTCCAAACATTAAAAGTCATGAATCAGGCCTTGCAGGAAACAACACTATAAATTATGAGATTTTTAAAAATAATGCCAAAGGGCATCAGTGTTTTATTTTCTTTCTGATTTCTTGAACCACTTACAGCCGAATTTTTAAGAGGCTTTTTCTACCCTTTATAATCATGTATACTAGAATCAAAGTTGAGTAGGGTTGGCTTTTTTTTTTTTAGTGAAAACACAGCTTTTCCTGTGATGATGGGACTTTGGCAGCTGGACCCTTTAGAACATTCCATATTGGAAGTGAGAATTAGGCAAGGCTTAATACTCCCTCTCCCTTACAGGACACCCTGTTGAGGTTGTAGACAATAGAGAGACACTTGCCCAAGCACTGGGACACCACTTGGAGCTACCTGATGGCAGAGCCTTCCCTCTGGTCAGGACTCTGGGCTGCAGAGTGACTTACACCCACTGCACCAAAGCCCCAAGCAAATGCTTTCCACATCTGGTGGTTCCCTACCCATACCCACATTTCCCCAGTGAAGATCCTCCAGATAGAAGCTTCACCCTGCCAGAGCTGATGCAAATGAATTTGAGGGGGCAGAAGATCTGAGCCTGTCTGACCTGGAATAATTTGCATTCAAACAAAATAAATCCAGCTCAATTCCCATAGCAATTTTGCTTTGCTATGAATAGCTCAGGCAGCTCCAATAACGAGGAGCTCGGGTTACATCTGATTGCCAGCTGTACTGCTTACTAAGAAGTTAGGTCAGTGGTTCCCAACCTTTTAATTTTCCTTGTTGGAGTATACATTGCTGTGGATTAGTTACATGAGAGAGTGGTCACAAGGAACTCTGTAGGGAGCAAAGTATCAGCTTTGCTGATATTCCACATACACAGACATAGACATATGTTGAAATATCTACGTGGGAAGGAGAAAGGGAGTGGAACAAAAGAGCTTAGGCCATTAAGGGAATGGAAAACAAGAAGCAAAGATGGCCCAAGAATGAGAATGTCAGGCTGGCGCCTGGGTTATCTGGATTAAACTCCCTGCTCTTCAGCACTTCAGCTTCTCTGTTTCTTATTTCTCACTTTTATAGGCAGGATTTTGTAATCAATGCAGAAAATGCTCATGAGACACTTGTGAAGGTTCACATTTGACCCTGGCTGGGTTGTTCTCTTAAAGTGCTTCCACCTTCCCCACTCTAAGCTGCAGCCCCAGCCTTCAGGATGCCACCCTACAGCCAGTGCTGTGATCCAGGGACCAGCTGCACTGAGCAGAGAGAGTCAGAGCACAGCCAGGTGTGTGCCACCTCACAGGGTTCCCTGCTGGCAACTGCCCTGGTCAAAGACAACATCCCCAAACACAGCTCTGTCCCTCAGCACATTCCTGGACAGGCTTGTTCCAGGTGGCCTCACTCACAGGGGCAACTGACCCAGAAACACGCAGCACATCCAGCTCTAGAAGACTGGGAGGTTTGCTCATCACTGGGAATTCCTGTGCTGTAATGCTTCCTACTTTTCACATGCCTCTGGAGAAAGAGAGTTACTTGGTGTCATGGTTTTAAGCCCAGCTGGAGAGGAAACACCACACAGCCACTCTTTCAACCACCTTTCTGCACCCCATTGCACCGGGGTGGCATCACTGTGAAAGGCAGAGCAGGGAAGAATAAATATCATCCTCTGTTCTTTTGCTGCAGTAATCTCTTTGAAGCAGGACAGCAGCCTAGGTGTGTCTGAATCTCTTCTCACCACCAAAAAAAAAAAAACAAAACAGTAAAACCTTGACCGCAAATCACACAATTAAACCTAAAATACAAGGCAGCAGCATCCCAGAAATCCACCAGGTTGAAATAAGACCTCATCCTTTTCTCAGTTTTCCACAACTTAAAGAAACCTGCACAATGGCAAATCCCTGTAATACTTCCATGACCATACAAACACCCTCAGCATCCAGAACTTATTTACATGGGCATTTGAATAGTTATTTACTAAGATAAATGTAGTAACTTACATCTACATTCCACATCATGAAAAAGTCCCATGTTTGCAGGCCCTGTTTACAGTCACAAAACCTGCCTCACTATATTATACTGCCAAGCGTACCATGAGTCCAGAGAGTCTTTGTTTTCCTCTTTGTAGCCAAATGCTACCAATCTCCACTGCTCAGCCATTCTACACCCACCCTGGGCCTGCTTTAAAGCTGTGCACTCATTCACTCCTCTCCTAAAAAATAGCCACAGCTTCTATTTTAAGGGAACAATGCCCAAAGGTGAGCATGCTGTAACTGCTCTGCTGGAGCAAATGTCTGGATTTGTCACAGACCAGAAAAGTTTTTAATAATATTATAAATGAAGTTCAATGAGAAATAATTTTCAATACTATTTTCTAAATCTCTGTAGTAGAAATAACTGTAATGACACATAAAACCCACCATAAATAGGTTCTGGTTTGGTATAAAATAAAACAATGCCACAACTGTCTTAAAATGGACACAGAAATACTATCTTAATATTGGTCCAGGTTGTAGCAAGGTGAGGTAAATCCATTCTTCAATCCCATGCATCAATTTACATCTCCTGACATCCCGTTTGTGACAAGGTCAGAGCCCAACACACAAGTCTAAACCAGTATTTGGAGGGTTAACCAATGGTTTCCAGGTATTCAGACCCATGTTTGACTTGTACCCCCTGAACAGACCTGCAGAATTAAACTGGTCATGAAAAGCTACACTGATTTTGCCATCACTGAACTTTAGTAGAAGCCTCTGAATTATGCAACTGTTTAGCTGGGATGAGTGCTAAGGAAACAGTGAAAAACAGTGTGGGAGCATCTACTTTCATTAAAGAAATCAGTTCAATTATGTGTTATGTCAGCAAACACCATTTGCCAGGGTTATCATGCAAGTGAACAGCATTTCTTCACAAAAGCATCTGTACAGTAGTGTTTCCAGCATAAGACCTTACCTATCAGGCTCTCAAAATATAGTCTGTGGAGCAAAGCTCAAAGTAACACTGTGATGTTCTCTGAGACCTCAGAGAACAGGAAAATTTAAGTGGCAAAGGACAGGTAGTGTCTGAAAGCAATGTTTTATTCTGTGAGATATTCTTTATATTAAATTGGTCCAAGATACGCAGATACCTACTGCACAGATGTTGCCACTATGTTAAACACTACAGGCCTTCTGATTGAAATAAAGGTGCAGTGAAGACAAGGGAGATATTTGGTGACAGCTCAGTATGCTGCCAAATTATAAAGGGATGGTAAAAAAAATTATATCAGCAGAAGGTTTAGGAGGCAAAATTTCCTAAGCAGCCTGACCTTCTTTCTGCAATTAATCTACTGAAGAGTAGGTTAAGCAAGGGTCAGGTTAAGCACAGGTTAAGAAAAAAGCTCCAAGAAGAGGAATGTGCTGCCAGGGCCACAGAGGCTCTGGGACACCAGCAGAGTATGTGAGAGTCACACACACTCCAGTCTCCAATGCAACTCCTACTCCCAGGGCCTCAGAGTGCTTCCTGCTCCATCCTGGCACTGCAGGACACGGGACCTGAGCTGGCTCCACACCACAGTCAGCAGTGACAGAAGTGCTGCACAGTTCAGCTGCTCTTGCCTCTTGAACCCTTACCGAGGAATCAGGACACACTTGGTCTGCTGGGAAGTACTACGTGAGTCAAGTAATTAGTACATCAAAGCACCCATCTCCCACAAACAAGAGATAATTGTCTGCTTTCATAGGCAGGAACTAGAAAAGTGAACATGAAAAGTGATAAATGCTGTCCTCCCACTCCAGGTCTCTCTGAAGCTCCATGTGACCTGCACAACTGCTGATTTATTACACTCAGATGATATCTGCTCTGCTGGAGCCTGTCCTCAACCCCTGTCCCTCACACTGGTGCATCCTCAACTTTTCCCCAAAGTAATCTGGCTGCTCAGTGGCCTCTAAAGGGGCACAGCCTGCCCCAAGATTACTGGATGATGGTAGTTCAGCACTCTTTGTGCCTACACACTTTCCTACAGGAGGTTCCATGTGCTTCAGGAGCTACAGTGCAATCTTGCCACTTCCCAGCGTGAATTTGCTCAGTGTAACACATCTGACCAAAGACGAGACTGTTCCTGCAATCCATCTGGATCATCAGTCAATCCCTCCACCTTTTCTTTTTTTCAGGTGGTAGTGCAAACAGAGGAAAAGCCAGAAGGAGCTCTTGTGAAAGATTTCCTCTCGTCACAGCATGTTACACCACACACTCCTCCCACTGCAGAAAACCAGCAGTGTTAATGTGCTAGGCAAGTAAATTAGGCACAAATAGCACCATGGGGAACTTAAATATTTTGAGTGTATATCATATAATCAGGAAATGCCCACCCTCTTAATTTGTTAGGAACAAGGAAACCAAAAGCTTTGTAATTTTAAACTGCCCATCAGTTGCTGTGAATCAATCAGGCATCTGGCTGGGGAGAGGCAGCACACATAAGAACACTGGCAAGATAAGAGAGGGTTTCAGCTACACTCCCCATCCTGTCAGAATAGTTTCGGGCCAAGATTCCACATTTGATCACCCCTCTCCAGGGCTTCTCTTCATACACCTCCACTGAGCCCCTCAAAAGGGCTCAAATAGGACATAGAACTTTCATCGTTTTTCAGATTATTTATACTAATTCTTACGAATTTCACCAACCTGAAATAAATTTTGTTTTCAATAGCAAATTTTATAAAATACTTCACAAATGTACAGTGACTTACTCCTTTAATGTATTTTAACAAATAATAAAGGAAGCCATGTGAGACTCATTCATATACATCCTCCACGTTATAATTGTTTGCAATAAACCAATACCCATCCACTTACTACAAAAATTAAGGGCAAGCTACAACAACCTTCTCTTTTAAATGCAAATCCTTTCCTGAAAGAAGCATGAAGGTGTTGCTTTAAATCATAATAATAATGATTGAACAAGTTATTGAACAGCGGAAGAGACTACAGTTGTAAACAGCCTTGCCTTGTGAAACTTTATAGAAAAACAAATATATTTGTATTTCAGATGAAATGGACACTAAATTGCACTGTCTTTTGCAAGACAAAGATTTAATAAAAAATAGGCACCAATTCAGTGCACTCGCATAGAAAAGTATGTATGGATATATAAATTCCTCTTGCTTTTTATTGGCAATTAGGTGCAAAGGCTAAGCTGTCATTAAAGCATGTGGAATATCCCTGGAGATATTCTGGAGCATATGGGCACCATTCTGAGCAGGCCAATGGTGGGCAGGAAACATTTCCAATAGGAAATACTCCCCACTTTCTGTTAATCCTAACACAGGAGTGGGGCTGTGGAGGCAGAACGACCTTGACTATGCACAAATGCTGGTTTACAGAAGACAGACCTTCATTCTGGGGGAGTACCATTTCCTTCTGTTTTGTTTCTCACATTAGAGTGGGTTCCTGACTTTCCCAAACTGTCGTCGTTCAAATGACTAAATAAATCATGTGAACAGCCATAACAAAAATTATACTATACCCTCAGTCCTCAAGCTATGTGCAACTAATTTAGTGTTGTGGTGCTGTTCTGTGCACCAGAAAGCTATTTTTCAAGAAATGCTCGGAAAATTACAACAAAAATAAACTTTTGATGGCACTATAACCCAAAAGCTCAGAACCTGTAAATAGAACCAGTGCAATACTCAGAGGCCAAGACCACAGTCTGGCACATTTTTGTTCCTAGCCTCAACTGGTAATACGTGGTAATATATCAGCTCTATCTGATTCAGCTGCTGGTCCAAATCGTCCTTTCCTTGGTATTTCATCTGTCCCACAGGCTGATGGAGAACACAAGCCTTTGTCACCACAGCATTATCCTGATGTTCACTGCACGTGGCACCACCTGCACCCTGTTCTGTCCTTGGGATCATGCATGGTCTTCATTATGGGGGACCTGCAGAGCTCTGTGCCTTAGGCAGCTCAAATGACCACCCAACTCTCTCTGGTAAACACAGAAACCATTTCTGTAACATGCTTCCCTCTCTGCAATTACTCAGATCTTCTACCATGAGCAGGAGATGAATGAGGTCTTGTCCTCTACACATGTTCCACGATAACATCTGGTAATATCCCTGCACATTTTCACAGCTCAAAATCTGCCAAGTCCATTTCCTGTCTAACAAGGACAAGAGGCCTCAAAAACTACCATTCTCTTTTATTCCCATCACTAAACTAGACTTTATCAGGACTTGATTTGGGTTAGGCCAAATAACCTCTTTACATTTATTCGTGGCTTTGTATTTTTTGGTGGCCATTGCACTTT
Source organism: Orthonyx spaldingii (assembly GCA_013397795.1). Classification (NCBI taxonomy): domain Eukaryota; kingdom Metazoa; phylum Chordata; class Aves; order Passeriformes; family Orthonychidae; genus Orthonyx; species Orthonyx spaldingii. The sequence goes on along the minus strand of VZTJ01003885.1, from coordinate 1,865,671 downwards.
CTTTACTCCTCCATTGTCAGGATACCCTGGCAGCAGAGTGGAATTACAACACTTGGCACCAGTGCACTGAAACCTATCTGGGAACTGCATGCACTACATGCGAAGCACTTGGGTGCATTTTCTAGCAGCAGTAGGAGCAGTAGCAGCAGCTGATTCTCTGGGAAACTGCCTGAGCTCCTGCCTTGTCTCACTCCTGGCTGTTCTGGTCTGAGCAGTCCATGAGAACAGCAAGGCTCAGCCTGCAGATGCCCTTGAGCACGCTGTTTCCCTCCATCTAACTTCTGATTCAGTGAAATCTGATTATACAGCACCACCCTGGATTATGTCCAACATGCATTTTGGGGTCTGCCAGGAACAACAGACACACTTCACTTTCTCGATGAGCCAGTGGTGCCTCCCCTTTTCAACATATCTTTCTAAACCAAACAGCAGTTGCAGCAATGCATCCCCCAAAAGTGATGTGCCTAAGGACTCAAGGGCCAAGATGATGTAGGATGGAATAAAAGACACCTCTCCCAAGGCCAGGTTCAGACCCAGTCAGCATAAAACTTTTTACTCACCACAAGAAGCTTTAGATGAAGCCCATTAACCAGCAAACACCTGTCAATGAGAGTGGATGATACTGGGCTGCAGGAATCAGCAGGCACCCACAGTTTGCTGCTGTCTCAGCCTGTAAATTTATCTTTTTTCTGCCCCTTTGCTCAAGCTTTTGCTGCTTGGGGCAGGCCTGGTCAAGAAAGAATTATTTTAAAAATCTTTTTACTGAAGCGCAATAATTTGCACTTAGAAAAAGAAAACCTGTTTTTAATTTCTTGATTTGAAAAGCATTAATTCTATTCTGGTGTTATATAAATTCCATATCTCATGGCAAGGAAACTGCAGGTCTGAAGAGTAATCCATGTTTCATTAGTTTGTGTATTCTGCCACAGAATATAATATTACGTTCTTAAATTAGTTGGAAGCCACATTGTGCTACAGAGTATAAAAACAAAAGTGAGGGCTCAAGCTAGGTCAAGCATATTTTGTGTAGGTCCATTAAAAATCTCATTCTATTAATATTAATAAAGATGTTGAGACACAAAAGTCCTTCAATTAACATATATTAGGCAGGCAGGCACAAGCATTCAAGTGATCCCACTGTGAACAGCAAGAATCCAGCCCTCAAAGAATAAAGCCCTGAGTGTGCTGTGTACAGAATGGGGCAGCCTGAACTGCGAATGCCCAGGGGAGTGAAAAGGCAACACCCCATTGTCTCTGCAAGCAAATATCGCTTTATTGCCTCAGCTTCCTCTTCTATTAAGCAGGTTTGTGCTGGGCCTTGTTATTGCAGTAGGAATAACTTCAAGACCTATTACCTTTGTTACCAACTTTTGCCTTTTACCATTTTTTGGCAGGAACTAGCTGGGCAGCCACATATTAGATTCAGGAAAAGGATTTTCATCTGACTGTAGAAGCTGTTTGCAGATTTCCCCAGCTTATGAACTAACATTGTAAAAAACCAATTAACTTGCATGTTCCAGAAATTACCCTGGACAATAACAGTTCCCACGGTACCAAGCTGCAACCATCAAGACTCATTCACTTGTATCTGACCTGATTATTTGACATTTCTTCACCCTCCTTCTTGGTGACTTCTGAGCACGATAAACAATAAAAGGTTACTGATGTCAACCTATTGTGTGCCAGGATGTTGTACTCATCTAACACAGAGCAGAGCCAGCACTGAAGCTTAATTAATACATGTTTGTAAATTGTGCTGAGCTGCAAGGCATTATGATTGCAGGTTTCTTCTGTAAATGTTTACCTCAGAGCTTTAGTCAATGTTCCACTGTATGAACCCAAGATAAGTTCTGCTTCCATCAGCTATTCACATAGCTGGTCAAATCACTGTCAGAGCAAATCAATAGGAAATTCCTTTAGCATACTGTAATTTATGGTAGACCTGCAGCAACAGAATTGGGATTAAAATGGGATAAGAAAAGGCAAGAACCAACATTTCTGCTCCCAGTGACATGATCAAAAAGACAGAAGAAAACCTTGTTTGCAATGGAATTATCCATTAAAATTCAATTCAGATAGCACTTAAGGGCTAGTCAGAACCTTCCTAACACAAAATGAGTATTTTTTAGAAAAAAGAAAATATATTGCAGTCTGGGTTTCAGCTGCTAAAACTCACTGTAGGTCCACAGCCAGCTCTCACTGCAGAGATAACTAAGTTTAACCCCTGTCTTGCCAGCTCACTGGGAGAAGACCATGACAAAGTGAGGCACACAGAGCTCCTGGAAAGCAGGGATTTTCTAGAAAATCCCTAGCAAGCCAGATCTCTGTAAGTCCACAACAGTGCTCATGCTCAGGAGAGAATGAAATAAGATGCAAATAACTCTGAAATGATCTTGAGGAATTGACTGATATATTATGGGCATCACCAACCTGGATGCCTTTGTCTAGCATAGCTCCAGCTTTTATCTTGATTCATGGGCTGCAAATTTCCAAACCACAGGTCTTTAGACCTCCAATCTTCCCTCCTGTTGCAGTACTGGACAGCAGTCCCAGTGATCCCCTCTTTCAAAGAGTAAAGAACACGCTGTACATCAGAAAGACAAACCCATCCCTAAGAAGCTGCAAATTAGAATATATTATCATAAATATCTTGTGGACTTAAACACAATACCGTAACAAACAAAAATTTGAGGAGCCAAAACATTTGAGGGACTTATGGAGCTGGTGACAAAACTCCCAGTGACCATCCAGACTAGTCATGACTGAGCAGCCTACAGTGAATCAGAGTCAAGCTGCCAACTGAGTCAAGTATGTCACAAAGCTGTCATCATGATCAGGGCTCTGGTTCTGCAGAGACGGTAAGGGCAGAATAAGATTGTGAAAAAAACAATGTTTAAAAACAGTGTTGAGAGCACTATTTGCTCAAATTAAGTGGATTGTGTGGGGGCCAGGGGACAACCAAGACACTTCTGTGCTTCTCACTCCTCAGCCATGTGTCAGGTACAGATCTCCAGGAGTGGGCTGCTTGAGCTGGACTTGAACTCCAATTTCACAGACTGTCATTGTGTTTTGGGTAAACAAAAGCCTTTACACACCAGGCCTGCCAACCTGGTATCTTCCTCAAACACTTGGGGAGGAAGAAAAGGGGAAAGATAGAAATAAAACCTTGTTTAGGTTAATTATTAGTGACTAAAAGATGCTATTAGCTATTGAAATCTGGCTCTAAACAGAGAACTATTTCTGATGTGCAGCAGTTCCCAGCTGTGCAGATGAGAACACACTGCCTCTCAGCAGCAGAGATGGTATGGCCCACATGAAAATAGTGGTGCTGAAAATAAAAATCCTCACGACATCAAAGACATCCTGTTATGACGGGGTCAAGTCTGTGCAGTCAGGTCATCCTCTCCTGACCCTCATGAGGGCATTTGTCTATAAGCTTCTCTCTAATGGAGTAGGGAAAGTGTGGGAACCAGGTTTAGTGGAAAGGCTTTGCTACAGCAAGAAAAACGCTGATGTTTCAAACATAGAGTCTACTGATTCCTTTGGAAGTGATGGTAAGACTGCTGCTTAACAAAAAGGGCCAGGATGAACCATCTCTGTTCAAACAAACAGATGGCTTCCTGTTTCTGGAAAACCACTCCAAGGGTGCAAGCAGTGGTGCCCACAACAGCCTGAAGTTTGGTTGGAAATAACACCAATGATCATTTCCATGCTCTGCTGCCAGCTGAGCAATAACAGAGGAGGCACAAGTGAGAGGACCAGCTCCTGTGGGCACTTGAGAGCTGTTGTGCAGCCACAGCCCACTGTACTCAGTTTTCTCTATGTACATTCCGGATTTTTTAATATAAAACCAGGAAGAAATGCAACCTCTATTACTTTTTCTGCCAAGCAGAAGCAGATTCTTTCTCATCATTAATCCTCTTTAATTCAACTTCTTATCTATCAGGAATCAGTAGGACCAAAACACCTAGGATAATACTGCCTTTGTCTTGCAGAGTTAAAGGCAGAGCTAAACAGAAGGCTTATCAGACAGATATGGAGAAGGTTGATCAATAACCTAATCACACCATTCATCACCAGTTAGGTCAATGCTGAGACCAGAAACAGTGTCTTGTATTTTTCTAGTATAACCTAAAACAGCCTCAAGAGTATGACTATTTCCCATTATCACCACATTTTCCTGTAGAGATTTTTCTTATTTTCGTATTTACCATATTATGGGGCAATGCAATAATAATAGGAAAATGTTCATCAAAACAGCGGACAAAAGGATGATCCTGTAAAACATAGTTCATGTTTTATAGAGGATGGAGATCCAATGGTGTGTGAATACAAAGAAAATCACAGAACTCCCATGTAAGATGCTATTCATGTTGTGCTGGTACAATGCCAGAAAATACAGGATTTATGTATTGGCTTCTGGGTGAACTAAAAACAGCTTTATGAATGAGAAAAATAACCAGCTCTGTACTTCTCCTCAAGGTCCTCTGGACCAAATTTTGTTGTATCTTTTATAGCTGTTGATTTCTAAAGGACCATCATTGCAAACTGCCATTATTCTGTACTTTCACTAGCAGTCTGGCTCACTGAGTTTGATGGCAGTTTGTATGCATAAGAACCTTGGGATTTGTCTCAACATATTTAATTGAACTTAAAATATGAGCTGTAGGAATAGGAAGCTGATGTTAGCATCAACTTAAATAATGCTAATACCAGGTGCAATTAAATGACTATAGAGAGTGGGTACATGAGTTGCCTGGCCTGCCTGCCTCTTAGGTGGCCAGACTGCATAAAGCAGCTTTAATTTTGTGGCTTCTTTGATACTTTGAGCAAAGCCTTACTCTCAGACAGACACACACCCTCCACTGAATTAATGCATCTCCTGTTTATCTCTCAGTATATAACCCTTCTTGTCTAGAATCCTCTGACAGCTCAAGGAGTGTAACATGATTCATCCCTCCCTCCTCTTTCTCTTCCCTTGACTAGACACTAATAAACATAACACAACTTGAGACAAGAGAAAGAGGCTCTTTATAATGACAGACTCAACCATACCTTGCCAAAACCAGAGGAGGGCACCACCAGGTCTTTAACTGAGGTAACAAAGTAAATCAAAGGGAGAGAATGATGGATGATCAAACTGTATCACATAGTTTTAAAGGACCTGAACTGTTCCACTGAACTGTACTCACGTTTCTGACCCAAAACACACACATATCTTCTCTGGGATGGAATGGCAGGCGAGTTCCTTATGTTGTATAAACAGTTCTTTCCTCTGGACACACATTTTGTACTTGCTCTAGACCTTCACCTGTGTCCTGTACCCACAAATGCTGTAAAACAAACCACTCATTCACTAAGGTCACCAATTCCTATATTGTGTATTGGATTATGAACTTGTTTGACTTTGCCAGAGTTCATGTTCTCAAAGGGAATGTGACTTCTGCTCCCAAAGGCACAGTTATAAATTACAACTGGAGACCTCTGAGGTTCTCTTGTATCCTGCCCTGATTTACTGTGTGGCTGCAAACAACTCACTGTATACAGGAGATTCTGTACACATAAACCTAAGGTAAGGAGACAAAAACTGACCTATACAGAGAGACAAACAATTCATAGTGATACAGACTAGGAAGGCAGCAGTAAAACTTTTAGATGTCATCATGGAAGTGGAGTTAAAGATGGTGAACCTATAACAGATCTCATTTTTAATGCAGATTAAATAGCACAACGTGGACGAGAATGGGAAAGGGGGAAAGGAGGAAAGAGGAAAGAGGTAGGAATATAGATACAACCACACAGAGAAGATACTAAAAAAACCAATTTCTTATTCTAACAGTGGCCAGCATCATCTCATTCAGTTAACCTGAAAAACCACTGTACTCTGTGGATTTGTCATAGTCTGCCACCCAATGAGCTAGTTAAAGGTAATTATAAGTAATAATAAATTGCTAAATAATAGTAGCTATAAAAATATAATTAGAATAAGTAAGAATTAGCTCAAATCAGGATTTTGGGAAAAAAAAGGTTGAATCTAGAAAGAACAATCAGTTTGAAGAATGTAAACGGGATGAAGCAGCAAGACAAACTAGTAGCCTGGATATGCCAACTGGGAGAGCACAAGGCACTGAAGGAAACTCCAAAATGTCATACAGGAACAATACAAGAGGTTTATTAAATCAGTAATGAATATCAGTGGAGAAAGAAGTCAAATATTTCGCATTAATTTCTATTTGGGACACATTAAGATGATGCTAAGGAAAGAAACTAGATTTGCATTTACTAACATCAACTCATTGTCCCAAAGTTGTAAGAGTTAAAAAATGACCCCTGAGAGTGAGAATGCATTAACAAAATCTGTGAAAAAATTATCATAACTTCTGTGGAAGGAATGTATCATGTTCTCCACAGAAGGTCCAAAACACAGTTTTCATTTAAAAAACAAGTAAAAGCACTGATTTTTTGCTGTATAATAGATGCTCCAGCAAGCAAAGGATGCTGACTGAAGCAGAAAAGGGCAGAAGACAGAAAAAGGAAAGTTTCCAGTTGAAAGTCAAAGCACTTTGATGATGAGAAGAGGCAGTACTCACAGTAAGCTTGTGCACATTCTCCTGAAATGCTCACTTACTGTATTAGAGACTTGTTCAGATAAAGATCCAGTTCTTTCTGGATCTTTAGCCTTCTGACACACCAGGGAAATTACGTTGACTGATGGAAACATTTGGTCTCAAATCAACAAATCAGCATAAAAACGTGGGGCCTTCTTGTCAACTAAGCCATTAAAATGTAATATACACACATCTCTTAACAGATCTAGACTAAAGCAACAAATTCTTGCTCCTTTCCAGTGTTAAGTTAAGGTCATCCTACCTAACAAACCATTTCATATAGACTCTCACCAAAGTCTCCTCTGCAGGCACTGGCAGATAACAGACAGCTGAATGACTGAATACTCTAGGTCATCCAAAAAATTAGATCAAAGAGCCCCCGTAGTCCATTGAAATGCAATTGCTTCCAAATCACATTGTGGTGTTCCAGGCTTGAAAGAACGGGTCACTGCAGCTTTATTGTAGAGAAGCTATTGCTAATGAAAGGAACAATGGAAAGATTAGTGCTACCAACCATATAGAAGAAACACCACTTTCGGTTTAATTGCAGTGAACAAAGCAAATAGGAAAGAAGGGCAACCAAGTGACAAAAGTAGTTGGTGAAAAAGGATATAGAAATTATTCACAAGGTTCTCTTGATCAGAGCACAGTGTCCAGACTTAACTTATGATTACTGAATTTGGATCCCAGTGAAAAGTGACGTGGGTGTCATTACAGACAGCTGATGACATCTTTAAGAGGGCAGCCTTGTAAACTGCAAGACTCGGAATCCTGTTGGTAATTTGCCTGGGATTCATTAGGTGCACTGAAATTAATAGATGGATAGGGAAAGGAACAATTATACTTTGAGATACCTACCCTACAGATTATTGTAAGTAAAGGTTTACTTCATTTACCAGTTTAAAACAACAACTTAAGGTAAAATCTATTGACCTTTGGAATTAATTTTAAAAAGAGATTCTATTTGTTGATAATCTAGGTACTTCCATAATAAGTTTGTTCATACCACAATATTTTTTCTCTTTTGATCAGTTTCTGGATCTTTTCTAAGTGAAGCTTACCAGTCATAACAACTTCTGTGTTGAGACAGTGGTAAAAGATCCACTTCATTCTCAGTTAAGATCACCACATTCTGTTCCTCTGTGACCTGAGGCAGGCTTGAACCTTCCTTCTCCAGACAAGACTAGACAAGCCCAACTTCACTTAGCTCACAGAAGGCATGTTAAAAACCAAAATGTGGCCAGACAGGGGAGATCTCCCAAACTGTACCTGCTGCGTGTAGGTGGAGCACTTCCCGTAGCAAAAAGACAAAACACTGCAATGAGTGAAAACAGGGCATTTTTCTGAGTAAATCTGGTAAAAGGTAGCAATTGTGAACATGAGACTTCCATGAAAACAACTAAGCACATTTGATATTAACAGTTCAGCAATACAAACACAACTTGAAAAGCAAAAGAAAGCTTCAATCCCTTTCCTGGCACCTGCTCCAAACTCACATTTGCAACTGTTCAAATGAACTGTAAGATTCCTCTAACTTGCTGAGGGGAAAAAAAACCAAACAAAAAACCAAAAAAAAAACCAAACAAAAAAAACCAACCCCAAAAAAACCAAAAAAAAAAAAAAACCCACCAGCATTCAAAATATAACCCAGACCACTTCAACAAGTTATCAACAGCCCTTCCTAATGAACAGGCTTCTCAAGTCACTGATTCCCATTTCAAAGGAAACAGTGGCTGTCTCAAGTGTTCCTTCTTTGGTCCCATCACACAGTTTAATAGCCCTTAGAGACAAGCCCCTTTGCAAAACAGATTTCTAGAGGGTGACCCAACATATCCTCTGGACCTTTTAGTCAACCACAAAGTACACAGATGACTTCACATACTTCCCACTAAATGTCACTGCCTTCCTCTGCAGCCATAGCAGACTGCTTTGCAAGTGCAAAGGATTAAACCTAAAAAACGTCCTTAACTATTAATTCTGTAGACGATGGTCCTAAATTACATCAGTAAAGCCTTCTCTGCAGGCAGTGAGCACTGTCAAACATATTTTGAAAAAATCACCTGTGAATAATGATTTTTCATGAACTTGGCTGACAGCCATAAATGGAAAATGCACAATGATAATATTTAACACATTCATAAGAGATCAACCCATCAAGACTTGTAAACCCAAATAAGGCTTGAATTATCAAAGGAAACAAAGGGAAATTGGTTCATAACTCCTTCCAAGCTAGGAAATTCACCCTTCCTTAAAGTAGCTGACAAAGCTAGATATAATATTATTTTTTTAAAAGCTTCTGGACTGATTATTTTTCCTTTTTTCATAGCAGTTCACAAAGGCAGGAAGAATTTTCACTTAAGAGTGAGCAGAAATGTACAATCACAAACTGTAACAAATTGCTATGGGATAATTACTAGGACTATCAGCCAGTCTTCTGTTTTTTCCTGAAAGACTGTCATCAAAAAATACAAAGGTTTTGATGAAATTCATTGGCTATAACAAAATATCTTCTGTTAAATACAATAGCAACTAGTAATACTAGAAAAATCAGCAAAAGGTGTATGGTATCCTGAATACTATATGATTTGCATATCTTCAGCAACTATTCCACATATGAAAATACTTTTAATGTTGATTTGTTTTAAATAGACACTTACCAAGCCTACACATGTAGATATTGCTACCGAAGAGGTGCTATCATTCCTTATGAATCCCTGGTAGAAACACTGCTCAATTTCATGTTCCTGAGATTTTGACACTCCATCTTTCCCGAGCACCTGGACAATAAAACTGTTGCTTAAAATGGTCGAAGGTTTAAGCTCTAAGTGAAGTTCCTGTCCAAATGCTGAAAATTTGTAGTGCACGGAACTCTTTGAACTCTGAGTTGATCTCTTTCTCCTAGTACTGTGCAAAACATCATGTGAAATGTACGATCCGCTGGCATCCACTCTGACAGGTGTCACAAACACATAATCTGTAACGATAAAGAGTAGGCCATCAGCTCTTGCATCCCACTAACAAGGCACTCCGACACGGTATCAGGCACGCCCTACGGCATGGAGCATTCCCTCATTTCGGGGCTGGCCTGCAGGCTCTGTGTGTGTTGTCTCGCCTGCATAAATTCACCCCCATGAGTCACACAGGCTCCCAGCCTGTGTTTGTTTCCTTTGTGCCCCACTGAGAGGCACAGACTAACTAGCATAGCTGTGAACATTCCCACAACTGCTCCTCTGAAGACATTTGTCATCACCAGCAGATCTGTAGATTTTCCCCTCCCCCTGTATTAACTGCTGTCAATTGTGAAGGCCACTCTGGTTTGAGAGGCTTTTCCCTTCCCTAAGAATGCAGCAAATATTGTACCACTGCAGGGGCAGCCATGACTGAGACTTTGCAGAACTGTACCACTTGTTCAAATGGATTAAAGGATTAATTTATTAATGCCTTAACTGAGTGAGACCTCATCTCTTTGTAGTGACTTGATTAGAATGGGTTTCAAATTGTAACTGACCTTCGGCAGAAAGAGATTACATCCTACCTAATAACCTTTAGTCAGCCATTGCTAATTGTATGTCAAAGAAGTTTATTGTTTTGGATAAAATATGGAAAAAATTATAAAACTATTTTTGTGGAGAACACTGAGATCTACTCAGAACCACCTGGGAGGGGCGGGGGGAGGTGGTGGGGGAAGAAGCCATAATTCAGCTGGCTTTATAAACAGGTGCCTCTGTACTTGCAGTACATTACCATTGGTGTTGACTTGGCCGTGCAGGGATTCACCCGTGTCCCGGAACCAGGGTCTGAATTTTAGCTCTGTCCTGAACTAGGATGTTTGCACCTATTCCTGGTTGCCTGAGCAATTATGCTGAATAAACTGCTTCCCAACCCATTCAATTTGTGAGCTGTGTTTCTCTGTGGATACTTAAGGATGTCCATGCACTTACAAAACAAGTCATTTCTCTTCCTAAATGAAATAGCACCATTAAAAAAGGAAGAAAATCCCCTTCTTCTTGTGTTGCAACAGATGTTACAAATACTCGCAGTCACCCTCCTTGCCTGAATAGACTTTATTGGACCCACATTAGGCTGAAAACGTAACCACTGACAGGTTTCTTTTCCTTAGACAGTGGAAACAAGACATCAAGAGCTTTCACTTTCCTCCAGTGGCGTTAATCAATGGCAAAACGTGAGGATGCTAAGTAGGCTGGTGGCCAAAAAATGCAAGCAGCTGCTGGAGAGAGGGAATCCCCCGGTGAGCAGACCACAGGGTGCAAGAGGGTTTTCCTTTCTGCACCCTGGCGTGGTTCTCTATTGTACTTAGTTTCTACTCACACACAATACAAAGCATATACGGCACTTCAAAAGCCCCAAAGTCATCAGCATCTATGTGTTAGTCCCTGCAACCTGGGAACAAACAGCTCCTGAGCTCCCACTCACACAAGCCATTTCTCTCCAGGTTTTTTCCCCTTAGCCTGCATTGCACAGCTCCTGCTGCTCTCCCACAAAAACCTTTTCATTACTTTTGTCTCACTGCTTCCACAACAGACACATGAGGTTTTGCTGTTGTGGCTACACACACATTCATCTTTCTAATCACACAGGGAAACGTGGATGTATTTACCATCTCATTCATTTGCTTTGCTGCTACATATTTTTCCTTTCAGCTTTAGCACACAAGGCTTAACAAGTTAATCCCTGCCCATGGTTCACCATCCCACAGTAGCCAGCCTGCTTGCACTTATGCTCCCCAAACACTGTGACTTCTTCCCTCTAAACACTCATTCCACAAAAAAAAAAAAAATTAAAAAAAAAAAAATAAAGGCATCCATGCAAATGTTCACATACACAGAAAGAGCTATACAAACCATGAGTCAATTCACTGATGCTGTCACTGGTTAAAGTTGCTGCACGAGACATGCAACAGAGGCAGCACAGCTGAAGGGTCTGCAAGAGAAAAAAAAAAATAAAAGAGAGAGAGAGAGAAAAGGACTGTTGGGCGAGATTTCCTTGACAGGGCAAGGCAGAAAGACAAGGCACCAGAAACTGCAGTAACCTGGTATGAAAGTACACTAGGCGACTGCAAAAGAAAGTGCTCTCGACCTGCCTTTACAGTGCTTCCAAGCCACAGGAGAGTCTGGAATTGCATGGAGCTGCCGCCAAGAATCGCAACAG